>ML685840.1:9460316-9573845 GCA_007922175.1 Pelusios castaneus | reverse complement strand
ATAAATAAATCTGTTAGTCTTTAGAAGTGCCACACAACTCTGTTGTCTTTCTACAATAGACTAACACGGCTACCGCTTTGGAATCTGAGCAATGAGAGAAGTTCCAGCTACTGTCACAGGCGGTAAGAAGAAACTGAAGGCGAAGGGTCAACAGGGCCTTTTATACCAGCACTATGAGTGTGCAGCACCAGAGGGCATTGGAGTCAACCCATCAGATACCCCCAAGGGAAAAAGTTTGGGCAACTGTGCTAGGTCAGGGCACGCACATACCTACATTGGAAAGGACATGTGCAAGCACTCAAAGAACAAGAGAGTACCAGAGCCTCCTGCATAAACAGGGAGGTGGTTCAGGAGGATATTGTGGGCCACAGAACCTAAAGATGTCAAGCAGAAAGGACTTAGCCAGCCTCAGATACAAGATACTTACTGGGATTGGTATGTTTCATTTTGCATAAGGCTTAGGTTAAGTTCATATTGCCCATGCAGTCAACATAGAAGACTCTCCGATGCTGAAGAAATTTTCAGGGGAGCAAAGCCAGACAGGCCATTTTCTGAAATTGCCCTTAAATTCCGTACTGCAAAGGAGAACCTGTGGTAGCTAATTTTCAACTTGTTACTAAACATCCATTCTGTTCCTCTTTGGGAACAAGATCACACATCTTTCTATTCGAGTCCCTTCCAAAGGCTCTAGTACCTGGGAGCCCCATCCTTAACACTAAGTTTCACAGTTACTTACAGTGGAACTTTTAGCAGGTCACATCCTGGATAGTGAAACCTCAAAGAAATGTAGGATTGTTTAGGGGCACTAGCTGTCAATCTACTTAATGCTTTAACACAGCCCATGTCTTCTATTCACATTATACAAGCCTTAGGTGATGTAAGAATATGTTCATCGTTATTTTCGAATGCAAAGTCTTCTGTTTGTGCTCATGCTTATTAGTAGAGTGCTACATGTCTATTTAACAAACAAAAACTTAAATATCCAAACGTATTCATTGTTGAGTAAATGTATATAAATCTGTCTTTACCTTCGCCTTCTTTGAAAGTATACATGCACCAGCCACTGAGCAACGAAGGGCCAAACAACAGCAAAGGCTAAAATGCCAGGAGAAATCTCAAAGGGCCACCATGACGGTCTCTGAGCAAAACAAAATACAAACTGCGATCACCAATTTATACCAGTACACTAGATGCTACTACATAAGCGCTTTAAATGCAACTGCATCAAAGTGCAAAAAATGAGAAACTTGAGTGGCAGAAGGAGATAGTTTATACTTCATTTTAAAATTGATTTACTGAATCGTTTCTTCAGATACTGGATTATCAGAGTTTTGTTTTACTCCTTTTGGCCCAAAGGGAAGATGAAATTTAAAACATGTAAGAAATCTAAAGCCATTTTCTCATTTCAAATACTGCCTTTTACAAATATGGAAAAATCTTACCTTAACAGATGAGGCAGGTTGTAAATTTGACTGTAGCACCAAAGATCTTGCCTTCAAATACAAACCAAGGCTAGTAAGTATCAAAATGGCGAAGTGACCTCAATTGGAAATTAATGCAAATTTCTATAGGGCCCGGGGATGTAAAGAGTAGTTTAATTTAAAATCAGTTTAAATGTTCTATTTTTAGAACATTTACATGGTTAAACACAAGGGGAGCCCTGCCAACTGAGGAGTACACCTCCCTCTCCCATGCTGGGCTCCAAGCCTCCCCACCACTGGTAGGGAGCCAAGCCCAGTTGCAGGCTACCACCCGGTGCGCCCCCCACGCTAGGCTCTGCCTCCTGGCCACTTGAGGGGAGCAAAGCCCAGCTACGGGTTATCCTTTCTCCAGGCTACAATCCTCTGTGCCTTGGCGGGGGAGCCTGAAGCTGGGCTTGGCTTCCCACAAGCGGAGGGGAGGCTTAGAGCCCAGCTGTGGCTAATCCTCCCCTCCCTGTCGCCCCCAAGTGTGGGGCTCCATGCGTCTCCGCCATTTCCAGGCAGCTGAGCCCAGCTGCAGCAACCCTCCTCCCCAGAGGTGCAGCGGCTCGGAGCGTGGAGCGGGGGTAGCCCACAGCTGGGTTTTGCTGCCTCGCTCCTCCACCAGACTCCATGCCTCCCTGCCAGTTGTAGGGAGCAAAGCTCAGATCTGTCATCTCCTCCACTCCCACTGGGCTCCAAGCCTCCCTGCCAGCAAGAACTCCCCGCTGCTCTCAGTGGTGGGGAGCTGAGCCCAGCTGCTACTCCCCTCCCCCCCAGTTTAAACGGTAAACAGCTGTTTAGAATGTTTAACAGCTGATTGCCATTTAAATGTTTACACTTATAGATCCTAATAGGAATGCACTGACTTGCAACGGAAGGACTGACTAATACAAATGACAATGTGCAGAAGTGAAATGAACTGTATTATGGTGGAAACTAGATCCAGCTAAGGCCCCACGCAAGACTTCACACTTGCAATATAAAATTTGGAAATTTCTTTACAAATTGAGATTGCAGACCTAATTCTTACTCTCAACTTAATCATAACAACTATCCAAAATATTCCCTTGAGAGGGCGTTTCAAGGAGTAGCTAGCAAATCAACATGGGTAGATTTTCCTTTACTTATTTTTCCAGAAAGTTAGATTTAATCTGGATACATTTTTACCTGAGAAGCTGTCAGTGCCTCCAGCGTATGCAGTCTCTGAAGGACATTCTGCATGTCTTCTTGTAACCTCATGAGCACTACTGCAATTTGTTCATTGAGGCTGACCCGCGGTGCTCTGTCTGATCCCCAGCGTTCTCCATCCCCTCCACTACCCATCTGTCCACCTGGAGCACCATCACCCAGAGGCTGCATCCTATGCCCTAAATTTTTGAGGAGGGGGTGGGGAGAGTGGGGGGAAGAAAAAGACGCTATTGCCTTCACTGAATATGTTTGAAATGTGAGGTTCTGGTAGAAAGCAGCAATCAAGAAAGGTGGCAAGATAAATAATCCCATACCATGTCCACTCAAGAGTTCATTTGAGGATTCTTTTTAAAAATCTCTGTGAATGATAGTCTGTAGTGCCAATTTGGGAAGAGGCAACTATATATTTTTTAAATGAAGCACATGACTATTACAGCAGCAAACCTCAGCAAGGCCTTTTCGCATATCAGATCATTTCACAGTATTTTCAAAGCACCTCTAATTATCATTCATAGACAGTTCTTCCAAGATTCTGATGAACAAATTGGCTTTAGCAAGAGCCCCATTCAACCAATGGCAGATATTTGACTGTGTAGAAACACAACTTTTTAAAGAGGAAAAGAGAGTGCTGCTTCCATATCATAGTTATCAGTATTGTTAGAAATCAATATAGGTGATAAAAGGGGAAGGGGAGATCCTCCATTTATTGAAGATTTGGCTACTAAGTGACTACCTCATATCTTAGTTATTTAGACACTATCAGTGTAAGGCAGACAGACTCATACTACAAAAAGTTATGGCTAAAGACTGACCAAATTAAATACAACACCAAAATGAATATTTTAATGAAGTGCTCAATTCAGATACAGTAAAAGTCAAAATACTTTGACACTTAAAATGTACCCTAAACTTGCAGAGAAAAAGAGTTTTATCTGCATATATAAACTAATGTGGGGGTGAAGTGAAAGATGACATTTATAAAACAGAATGGTGTTCTAAGTCATAGTTTCTCAACCTGTGGTACACATACCCCTGGGAATATGCCAGACACAGGCTGGAGGTACATGTGGCAGCCGCCTGCTTCTCCCAGTCTCAGCTCCCAGCTGGGGGGCAACTGAATGTTGGGAGACTTATTAAAATTTTCAGAAGTTAGGGGGTACTTGTTACTTAGAGCAGTGTTTCTCAACCTTTTAAGTGGCTATGTCTACACTTACTAAAACTAATTCGAACTAATTTTACTTTACAAAATTTAGTTCGAACTAAGCAAGTGCCATTCATGGCACTTGCTTAGTTCGAATTAGCGATTTGCATTGAATTCAATGGGCCGGTTAGTTCGAACTAAGCAATTAGTTCGAACTAACATGGCCACATTGGTTAATTCGAACTAATTAGTTCGAATTAACCCTTACTTTAAATAGCATATTTGAATTTATTAGTTTGAATTAAGGAAGCCCTTAATTCGAACTAATTAAAGCCTAGTGTAGCCCTGGCTACACGTTACTTCGAATTAAGCTTCCTTAATTCGAACTAACTTGCCAGTGTAGACATAGCCAGTGATACTTCGAATTCACGGTAAGCCAAACCAGAACAGTCGACTATTAAGCTCATGATGCTGACTCAAGCACTCTCTAGTTCAAGAATACTTTTCTGACTCTTACTATGAATCAAACGAAACTGCTCTTAACGCAAAGGTTAATTGCTACCATTGGAATTTAGGGGTGCAATATATATTAATCCAGTTATTGAAGAAGGTGGCATGAAAACATTATGCAGCATGGCTGCCTTATTGTTCAATCTTGACAAATGACTCAGTCTCAGCTGATTTGTATGTGGTGGTATAGTGAGAAAAATGCAAGTGATACACACAGTACCTCTCCCTCTTCTGACTCCATGGAAATCTGCCTTTTCTCCGCTTTTCCTTTCTTTGTGAGGGCCTCCATCACTGCTTTTGCCATCTTCTCCCCCACACTTGACTTCACCTTTTCCTTCAACAGCTGCCTCTGTTATATCCTCAGCTCTGAAATTCCCAGAGCACAGGTGCTCAGGAAAACCAGCATTTTCCAAGAGTTGACTGTAATCTACTTCCAAGAAACTGGATGAATGCGTTAAAGGTCCTTTGGCTGATGCAATGATTTCCAAGGGCTACAAATTAACAGCAACATCTAGTTAGTCAAAGTACAGGTTCTGTAAAATCTGACAGTTATCAAATAAAAAGACAAAAAGTCCCCTTTTCACTTTTTTTTTCTTTTAAGAGCGTCCCCATTGTTAAGGTTTTGCTTTCAACAGTAGCAACTGTCAATCTACAGGATGGTTTTACTCTTTTCTTGAAGTCCTTTTTAAGTTGAAAAGGCTACTTTAGAGGCAAGAGATTTACCTTAATATACTTGTCTCTAAAATAGAGATGTGTTTATCTACCATCTCGTGAATCAGCAGAACATTATTCCTAAAACAATATTTATACGTAAACTCCTTTCTCACATCCAGCACTTCTCAAGTTCACTTTTTGTAAAATGCAGGACTTGCACCCTCTCCTCAAAGCACAAGTTAATAACAGTCTTGGTTTGGGCCAGGCACAAGGCAAAAAGATGCTCAGTCAAGGCTGCGGAAGCTCAGTCACATCCATCAGTGCATCTAAATCCTCCCCAACAAATGGTATTTCTGCCCCGAGTGTCCCATAAACAGCTGCCACTCAAAACAAAGTAAGTGCTGCCTTTTGGATCACAAATGGAGAACAAAATGAGGCTACTAAGCCTGTCATCACCTTCAGTGTAAGCCAGAAAAGTATCTCTTTCCTAAAACTGTTTGAATATTCTCCAGTTTGCCAAGTTACCCACCCACCTCAATTAAAAAGCCTCAGCAAGCTCAAACCAGGGGGAGTCAGGGGCTATGTCTGCCCACTTTTTAACATGGGAGTCCCCCCAACAACTGCAAGCCTTGGATAGCGTGGAGTGGTGCCAATTTCTTCCCAGTGAGGGGCTGATCTGGGCCTTAATCCTCCCTTGCCGTGAGGCTGGGCCCCTCTCCATGGCCCTACCCACACTTCTCTTCCCCTCAAGGCTCCACCTGCTAACCAGGTCAGAAGCTCAAGCCTGGCTGTTGTAAGAGCCACAAGAGAGCCTAGGCTGCTGCAGGGAATCCCAGACCCACTACCTGGATATGGGGGCTGCTTTCAGGCACCCCAGCAACCCTTACACCCCCATCCCCATGGCAGGTGAGCAGGTCCAGGTACTCTAGGCATCCCTTACTATGGCCCAACTCTTGGCCTGGCCTGAGGACAGGAGCGTGGAGTTAAGAGGAGGGGAGAGAAGAGGCACAGAGGCTATGTCTACACTTGTAATTTTAAGTCGACTTTAACTAAGTCGACTTAGTGTGTCTACACTTAAAATTAAAGTCGACTTAAAGGGGAACTTACAAAGTCGACCTAGAGCATCCACACTGGACGCTCTAGGTAGACTTTGTGGGGCTAGGGGGACCTAGGGCAGGTCCACGGGGACAGGGGGGGCATTGTTGTAGTCCTGGGTAGCCCTACAATGGCGTCTACAATGGCTTAAATCGACTTTAGAAAGTCGACTTAAGCACTAAGTCAAATTTAACGGAGGTTTTAATTAAGTCGACTTTATTTCCTTAAATCGACCTAAGCAAGCTGCTTAAGTCGACTTAAGGAAACTGTAGTGTAGATGCAGGGTAAATTAAGTCGATTTAAGCAAGCTTAAGTCAACTTAATTACAAGTGTAGATGCAGCCAGAGAGAGGTGGGACCTCAGGAGGAAGAGAAGTAAGAACTAAGTCACAGGTTACCAAGATTCCTGCACTGTTTTATGGTATCTTTAAGAAACAATTAGAAAGGAAGGCCATGTAATGGTGAGGGCACTACCTTAAAATCTGCAAGACCCTTGCTCAATCCCTGTTCTACCATAGTCTCATATGAGCTTGTGCAGGTTTCTCTGTAACTCAGTTCCCTGTTCGTAAAATTGAGATAATAGTGCTTGCCTAGCTCACAAGTGTATTGTGAGGCCCCCAGACAGTATGGAAAATGGGGGTCGAATTGTTTTGATAAATTTGTAATAAAAAAGGAAGCTTGCATATTTTTCACTATGGAACATTAAATAATCTATACACATCTTCTGTTATCCCTGTTCATATAAATAGGAGTTGTGAAATTCATTAGACTCCACTTTAAAAATGTACCTATTAGTATGAAACTTCAGGGTTTTTTTTGTTTGTTTTTACCTCTTCTTGTCCAAATTGTTCCATAGAATCACAATAAACTTCACTGTCTGAATCACTTGTCAAGTGCTGAATTCCTGAGACCTCTTCAACACTGTCTTCGTTTGCTCCTGTACGTAATTGATATATGCCCAAACAATAAATACAGTAAGGCCAATTCTGACAAAAAAATCAATGACAATATTCAAGTGAACAACACGACACCATTTTGAATGTGGTAATCTTGCTAAAGATTAAGAATAGGAATTCCATGCTTATAGGTTATAAAACTACTTTTATTGAGGAGAAAAGAATAAACTTAACTGGATGCTGCTTCTTTGAGTAGATGCAACCATGTTTTCCACTTGTGTGTGTGTGCACACTGGAGCTGGAGGATTTTACCTCGCAGTACTTGTAGGGGGTAGTGCTGGGACCTTGTGGCCAATAGCCAACAGCCTACTCCCCGGCTATCTGACACAGACCTACCCTGACACTCCTCAGTTCCTCTTGCCAACTCTGGCTGGAGTCATAGCTTTGGGTGGGTTTTCACCCTCACAATACTCTCTGTTCAGTGACTTTTTTCCTAGTTGTATATTGTTCATTTGTTCCTGTAGCATAGGGTTAGACAGACTTAATAGTTCTAGTTTTAGCATCAGTTGGTGATACCCTTACCAAGGGTTTAAATCCTCCACTGGGAAGGGGAGAGGAGAGGACCAATCATCAATAATGTTCCTCATAAGTGGTCCTTGCTATGTCTAGATGAAGTCCACATCAAGGAGCAGTGTTCAATTTGCAGTTCATTCACAAACCACAAGTGATGAGGAACTCAAGTGGTGCGGCTGCTTCTTCTGAAGCAGCACCTGCCTGAACAAGCCGTGTAGTCTGTTTCAACACTGAGGCCCTCGTTGACTCGCAGGTCGCCTGTGGGTTCAAAGGATGCTGCCATTTTGCAACCTGAAGTTGGCACTAATGACAAAGAAATCCCACAGACTCCATTTTGTATTCCTGACGTCCATTTTGAATAAATAAGTGTCACTCTACCATCAGATGCTACAGATCACTTATGATTGGAAGATGGAGGTTACACGATATTTCTGAGCAGTCAATAGATCATAACTTGCAAGTAAAGAACTGGCAGTGAGCATGAATGAATGTGTAATAAAAAGATTGTGCGCGCATGCATGCATGCATGCGTGCGTGCGTATATATTCCAAAGAGGTGCAAAGCACAACTCTGTGGTAAACAACTAAGTAATAAGCATGCACCACAGTAAGGGTTTAATAGCTAACAGAACATTATAAAAGTAGATGCTTGGAGCAGAAAAAGATCAGTCAGTCAGGAGAAGAGTGCACAAAAGTTGTCAGTAGCTGCCAAAAAAAGGGAACGACAGAGAAGCAGAGCAGAGCCTGATTGCAGACTGAAGCTGATGGTGGCGAAGAAAGCTGAAGCAGACAACAGCACTCTCAAGCAATGCAGCAGAATCCACAGAGTAAGCTTGCTAGGTTTTTATTATACTTTAGTATAGGATTACTGTTGGTATGTGAGTGGCTGAAATGTGTATGTCTGTGATAATTTAGTATTACCTATGTAAAACTTAAAGTGTAAGTTCAGAACTGCTATTAGTGATCTGTTGTAGACTGGCCATCTGCAATAAAAGCACACTCAATCATTTAATTTGTTACTATTGCAGTTTTGATGTTCTTTAACTAGCAATAAGGGATGCATGTCTGACTTTCAATTTTAGACTAAATTGTAGTTGGGATTATTAATCACAGTAATAAAAAGAGAAAACTGCCTGGGTCAATCATTTTATAGGAAGATTATTTCTGGGTCCTTTAAGCATTTCCTTAACTACCCTGGAAACCCTTACACCAATAAGAACGGTTTAAAGGGGCGAAAGGCAAGTTATTCTAAAGGCACCCCAAAATCCATTTTTGGGGTAATGGCACCTCTCCAAAAAGATGGAGAAGTTGTTCCCTGTCAAGTTTGCCAAGGACAGGGATACATATGGCTGATCAAGTCCACGCCAGCTCCCATGGGGACTCATTTCCCTTCTCCGGAAGCAGCATGGTTCAGCACAGCATGTATGGTAGTCTATGGGATGGAGCAGGAGCAGGACCAGTCAACCGATCCCCAGTGCTATGCATGGAGGTTAGAGACCCAGTGCCTTGACCCTGGTTCCAGCCCCAGGGTATCTGTTAAGTCCGCTCCTGATGAGGATGATGCTGCCCCAGCTGCTTCCCAGTGGCAGTGCATCAGGCAGTAGTGCATCTCTTCTGTCTTTCTGTCCTAACTTCTCCCTTGGTCCAGGATTTTGCCAGAGCTGTGTCCTTTATAGTACCGTTGGCTGGCAGGCCGCTGAACAATGGGTCTGTCAGCCATGTACCCCAGTGTTTCCCTAACACAAAACTGAAATGGGGCTGGCACTGGGTTTGGCACACGGAACACCCTCAGCACCAAGAACTTCTTCAGGACTCCCGTGGCTGGTGCTGCCGTGGCAGCAGTCACCACCCTCCACGTTGGCACTGCTAGTTACGTGGGTTCCAGTGCTGACTTCGGGGGCAACATTGCTCTCAACACTGAAAACAGTGACACTTGGTGCCGGTGGTACTGTTTCCGCCATCAGCACCAGCTCCTTCGTTGTTCTGAGCTATGGCCAATTCAGATTGGCTACTCGCTCCCTCGGGACTGGCCCTATCACTAGCCCCCAAAGCTTGGGACTCTTCCAATCCAAGTCACAATTTTACTCCTCCCGCTCTTCATTGCCTGAGTCAGCTGTTCATGGAGGACTATAGGTACCAAGACTGGTGCTCCTCTCATGGCTGGGACAGGGGCCCCTGGCCAAGCACCTACTGGTCACCAATGTCTTATCCATATCTCTGGCCTCCATGGAATCTCTGGGTTGCGCCTCATTCGTAGGCTATTCCTCATCCTGCTAAAAGCCAAGATCACCAACCAGGTCTGTAGTCGTGACTGTTGATCTGCCACAGGATCAGGTACTGGCGAAGCTTCCTCTAGCATCATACCACGCAGGCCTGTCAGCCCAAGAGCAGGATCCAGCTCTGGTGCAGTTAACTACCCCATCCGTGTCTCTAGACGATTCTGTGCTACTGGGCTTGTCTTCCCCTTCAGCACTGGAGGATTTCAAGACATACCTGAACCTGTTGCATCACATGGCTACTTCCCTGGTATTTAAGTGGGGTTCCTGCAGGAGAACACCCACCATTTAATGGATAATATGCAGCCGTCTGCCCCTGGGAGAATCAACCACCCTATTAACACATTCCCTGAGCCTGCTAAGGTCCTCTGGAGCACACTAGTTTTGGTACTGCCTGCAGCTAAGTGCATAGAAAAGTGCTACTTCATTCCCATGAAGGGGTTTGAGGAGCCTTATTTTAATCTGGCCCCAAATTCCTTGGTAATAACCATGGTAAATGAGAGCGTCTGACAGGGAAGGTTTAAGTCCAATAGCCAGAAGGATTTTAAAGGAATAGATTTGATAGGCAGGAAGATTTACAGTTCCTCTTCCTTGCAGACGTTAATTGCTAATCAACAAGTATGACTATCCAAGTACAACTTTGTGAACTTGATGGCTATATCTAAATTTGTAGACCAGCTGAGGCCTTGAGGAAGGAATTTCAGGTATGTGTCACTGAAGACTGCGCTGGGTGTCACAAATATTTCAGCTGATGCGATGGCTCTTATGGTGGCCACGAGGAGGTCCTCCTAGCTGCAGAACTGGGGCATTGCTCCATATGTCCAGCAGGTCATCGAGGATTTGCCCTTCAGTGGCTAAGTGCTGTTTTTGGATAAGACAGGCAAGACTTTACAATCCTTCAAGAACTGTAGAGCTGCTCTACAGTCCTTGAAGGTGTATACACTAGCACAGCAGAGACACCGTTATGGTGTCCAGCAGCAACAACTGCATTATTCTCTGCAACACACATCTTGGCAGCCTTTCCTTCTCCTGAGACTGTGGATCTACCCCTAAAGGGGGCACAGATCCCACAGAAAGATGTAGTTGGATTTGGAGTCCACATGGAGTCCTCCGTTGGCACCCCCAACCCAAGCACCCATTTTGACTCATTGATCCAGAGCAGCACCCCAGTCACTGTTTTCTTCTCTCTGTCCCCTCCATTTAGGAGTAGGCTGGCTCACCTTCACAATGCTTGGGGTTCAATCACCCCGGTAGCTGGGTCCTAACCACCATCAGACCATGCTATGCCATCCAGTTCTTTTCCATCCCTCCTTTTTACCTGCCTTCCCTGTCCATCTTCAGAGACCTCGCTCATGAGATACTGCTCCTCAAGCAGGTTCACTCTCTGCTTACGTTGGGAGTGATGGAAGAGGTCTCAAAGGATCATGGGACCAGGGTTTCTATTCCTGGTTCTTTTGGATGCCCAAATCCAAGGGAGGAGTAAAACCTATTTTCCACCTTTGCAGCCTCAACACATACATTAGGTACATGAGGTTCTGAATGGTCAATCTATTGACTAATCTCTCCCATACCTTGTCTCAGAACAACTTGCTGGCTGCCTCTGGCCTTCAGGAAGCCTACTTTCATGCGGTGATTTCACAGAGCCATAGAAAATTCCTTTGATTAATCATTTCCAGTATTCCCTTTGGCCCTTCTTCTGCCTCTTGGGTTTTTTTATGACCACTGTCATGGCATATCTCAGAAAGAAAGAGATCAACAATCTTCTTATATCTAGTTGAATGGTTACTGAGGAACAGATCCAGAGAGGAAGTCCCTTCTCACATCAACACCACACTGTGCTTGATTGACTGTCTCATCCTAAACACTGGGAAGTCAATTTTGGTTCCCACTCAGAAAACAGAGTTCATTGGGACCCTAATAGACTCTACAAGTTTGAGAGCATTTCTGCCAACCAACTATTTTCAGGTGATTAGTCACCTTTGCCTCAGTCTGCAATCTCGGTTTTCCATGACAATGCAGATGTGTCTGAGGCTTTTGGACATGTCTACTTACATGCAGGTGCTCAAGTTCACAAGACTATGTCTTCTCCCTCTCCAAATATGGCTCAGCACAGTTTATCATCTAACTCTTCACTGCATGGACAGATTGGTCCATCTTCCTCCCCTGGTCCTAACCTCCTTACAGCAGTGGATGTTTCTTGAGAACACCTGTCCAGATGTTCCTTTCGTCAGGTCCTTACCCACCAGGACTGTTGTCACCAATGCCTCTCTGGTGGTCTGAGGAGTACATCTGGGGTGGCTGAAAGTCCAAGCAGTGTAGTCAGAGGAGGAGTCCTTTCTGCATATCTCTGTGCCGTAACTTTGGGCCATTTACAATTCATATCACATTTTTCAGATCCATATTAGGGGCTCAGTGGTTGACATACTTACTAAGAATACCACATTATGGGAGCAAGCAAGGAGGAGCACATTTCAGAGTGCTCCACCAACAGGCAAACAGGCAGCTTTGAATCAAGGAGAATATCACTCCAAAGATGACCACTTGCCTGGGATCCAGAATCATCTTACAGACCACTTCAGAAGGAAGTTTTTGGTGAGTCACAAGCTGTCTCTCAAGACAACCATCCTACAGACTATCTTCACAATGTAAGGCAGTTCAGTGATTGACCTGTTTGCTACAATGGACAACAGGAACTGTCACAAGTTCTACTCTTAGGGGGGGTCTCAGTCCGGGCTCCCCGTCCTATATCTTTCCTCTTAGCTGACCAGCAGTTCCATTCTATGCCTTTCCCTTGATCCCAGTCATCCCACAGGTCATCCCAAAGCTGAAGGTGGATTGGGCCAAGCTGATCCTCATTGCCCTGGCATGTCTGAAGCAGTGCTGGTTCTCCAATCTTTTCACATCATCAGTTCAGTCACCAATCCCTTCCTCTCCATCCCAAACTATTCACTCAGAATCAAAGGACGTACCTGCTGCATTCTCATTGGTCAGGACTTGTGATTTGTTCATTGGACGTGCTTCTGGAAGCACTATCAGCATTTTGTCCCCCTATTCAGGGGAGATCTGTCTTCTCCAGTCCCACAGAAGCAAGAGTCTTAAAAGGGCTTCCTGACCTACATTCTCCAGTCTAAGAACTAGTTCTTCTGTGGGACCTTAACATGGTTCTAGAGACACTGATGAGACTTCCTTCTGAGCCCCTACCATCATGTCCCTTTCCTCCCGTGTCAGAAAGCTGCATTACTGGTAGCAATAACAATTACAAGGAAAGTGTGTGAATTGCAGGCTCCTATGGCAGGGCTTCCTGAGGAGCAGAGTCTCCATACATTAGGCATCAGGAGATGTCTAGCATTCTGTCTGGACCAGACTAAACTATTTTGCACTTCACCTCACCTCTGTTTGTGTCATATGCAAATATATGAAGGGTCAAGCAGTCTCTTCATAGGCAAACTCTAGATGGATACGATTCTGTATCAAGACTGCCTCTGAAATAGCTCTGGTGACACCCCCTAAGCAGATGCAAGCTTACTCAATGAGAGCACAAGCAGCATCAATGGTGTTTCTCAATGACTTTTCGACACTGGACATTTGTAAGGCAGCTATGGGGTGGTCTATACAAACAAACATTTACAAATTATTATGCCATTACCACATCTTCCAGGACGGATGCAACCTTTGGAAGGGCAGTCCTTACAATACTTGTACAAGAAGACTCCAAGTTCTGCCTGTCAGGAGGTGGGGTTGCCATGTACTGCTTGTGAGTCACCTAAATAGAATATGTGGCTGCATCTACTCAAAGAAAAAGAAATGGTTACTTACCGTACCTGTGATTCTCAAAGATGTGATGCAGACATGTACTCCACAATCCACCCTCCATCCCCTCTGCCTCATATCCAAATGTTCAGTGTGAAGGACCTGAGTGGGGGCTGGGGCAGCACCAATTCATATAGCCAGGAGAGGGGCTATGGTCATAAGGTGTGACTGCCACTCTTCTATGGGTACTGCTAAGTAAAATTCTCTGTCTCTAGTGCACAACACCTAAGTGAGACGTATCTGCATCACATCACAAAGAACCATAGTTATAGTAAATAATTGTTTCTTGCCTGTTCTTCAACAAAGGAAGTAATTCTTTGTTGTTTACTTCACTCCCTTTCCCAAACACACTATAGAGCAGTATTTTAGCCTGAAGTTACTCATTTGTCTCCAGGTTAAACTTTAAGTTAGCCATTTAAACATTTGAGTTCATAGATATGATCTTTGGAAATTATAATATAGATCTCAGTGGGTTTCATCCTATTATGCCTTAGGTTCAAATTCAAATAGCATTTCAACATATATGAAATTTTAACACAAAACAAATTTATCAGGTTTCTGAAAGTAAAAATAGTTTGAGGACTCCCTGTCTCTGGATTCATATCTTTTTCTATTATATAGATCAAGGGAAAAGAGCTTATTTAAACCTGTACTTTAATTTTAATCAAAGTTAATTTTCTTTCTTAAACATTCTGTGGTTGAAGGATATCAGTTGCACCCTCTAAATCTCTGAAGTTAGTTTTGCTTAGATAATGTTCTTTCTGACAAAAGCATATACAAATGACAATGTACTAATAAGAGCACAATACCTTGGTGCACACTATTATTAGTTATTCCCGTTAGTTCTAGGCTTTGCTCCGCTTCCTTTATTTCTTCCTCCGCATTTATGCCATTCAGGGCAGATTTAGTCTGGATGTCATTCTGCATTTCTGGAGCAAAGCTGTCCTTACAAGAACCATTAACGACTATACTTTCCAAGTCCTTAGCGGCTGCTGAGTCCTGCTTCACATTCTTGCATTCTGTGATAGAAAAAGGAAACCTTGCAAATAAAAAGCCATGTACCAAATTGTGTAAAAGACATTTCTCCTGATAGCTGACTTTCTGATTTGCTGCTATGTATATCTTTCACGATCGGAATCAGATTTAGATTACATTTTTACTTGGACCTGTGTTCACAGAGTTACTTTCGTTTCTTTAAAAAAATTAAGCTTAAATGCAAAAACCACACACAACACAAAAGCAAAAACCAACCCTGAACACCTAAACTTTCATTCTGCATAGCAAGCAAAAAAGAGAGATACTAAAATATTTAAATAGCAAATCCAATTTATCCCTACTTACTTAGTATAACAGAATTATTAGTTTTTATAGAAAAAATATATAATTAAGTTCTAAATGCAGCTTCTATTAGTTTCCATGTGAGACCTGAATTTTCCCTCTCTCTCTCTCTCTCACACACTCTCACACACACACACACACTCTTCAGTGAAACTTTCCTTTTATCTTTCACTGAAGAGGAAATAGAATTTTTAATTCTGAGGTTTTATCCCATGCACCTACATGCATTAACAGCCACCCATAAGATTGAAGAGATCCTAGACATGTCACAAAAGAAGAATACACAGCACACTTTTGGTTCTCATCATGCAAGACGCTCCGTGTAGAAAGACCCCTAATGCAATTAAGGAGACTCTCTATACGCAAGACTCTGCCTGCATGACACAGCTTTTAAGGTGGTTGTCTTTAGTCCTTGCCATGCAATTCAAGTTGAAAGGTGATCCCATTCTTCATTTTCATTTCTCTGTGCACTTGGTATAAAACAAAATAAACCTGCTCATTTATCTCAAAATTTGACATTCAAGATTTACTGTCACTTAGAGAAGTAATAATACCCTTTGTTTTGGAAAACTGTTTGCGTTCAGGACTAGAAACTACACCTTTTTCACTTTGTTGTATTTCTTTTTCTTCTTCTTCTTCATGACCCTCTTCCACCTCTGACTCAGCTCCACTGTCACTGCTCTCAGCTCTACCATTCACAGCCTTCGAATTTGGTGTGGAAGTCAAAACATTACCGAGATCTAAAAACAAATTTTAGAAGGATGAAAATGTTAGTATTTCTTTTAAAGCCACAGTTTTTAGAATAGGGTTATTTAATAGTTATTTGTAGCATTTTCAGACTAGATCATTTCCACAATAAATTCAATTTAATTCCACCCTATCAGATTTTGTTTTTTAAATTATCATAGTCTTTACTGTCACTCACCACACAACGTTGGTGTATAACTGCAGATAAATTGCTTCCTTTGAATCAAGTCAAAAATAGTCTAGGAGCTAACTGGCAAAAGTCACTCTTTTTGCTATGCTGCTAACATCACAGAGGTGGAAAATATTTCTCCATTTATACCACTACAGCAGTATCACTATAGGGAAGACTGAGGTGACCATGCTATTCTAAGCCCATGCTTCTATACTTTTCTAAAAGTTCCTTGTGGGTTTAAATGTCTCAAGTTTGCTTTCAGCCCAAAGGTAAATTTTGAAAGAAAGTTGTGTAAAACCCCATCTCAATAGGTACAAAGCAACTGATATACGAATGAGCCCCACACCTGCAGTAACTTAAAGGATCATGTGTTAAAACAAACATGTTTATTTCAATGTGCAATTAATACACTATTGTCTTTTAAAAACCAACAGGAAAATCATTATTCTTGCAACTCTTCCACATTGACATATATATTAAGATATACATTTAAAGGATATATATTAATCTCAGGCAACAAAGTAAGAAGTGGACAGAGTTAAGTGGGACCCTTAAACTTTTGAACTTCTTAACATCAAGATTGAATTCTTGTCTGTTACTTGTTAGCCTTATCACTGTTAGCATGTTTTTTACATAACCTGTCAGAACCATGAAAGATTCATTTTAAATTCGGGTTGCACAATAATATTCAGTTATATTAGACTTATTAAACCTCCTCTGCCATTTTCTTTTCTGCAAGTTAATTTAAACTAACCTTCAGGTGGGGAGGCAGGCTATTCACGCTCCTCTAGCTTCCGGAAACTGTGGCCTTTTTATCACTGTTAGAATATGAGTAAATATATGAACCCTTATAGCCCATTTAAAAAAAAAAAACTTGCTTGCAAGGAAACATGTTTTTCAAAAGGGAAAGCCTGAGCATCTTCCAAATATATTCCTGAGGAACTGTGCCCCCTTAAAAGTGAAGCATAACCCAAGTTATTTTATTTTGGTGCAGGGGGATCGAGGAGGCTAATGACGACATTTACAGATCCCCTGCAAAGTGAACAAGGAGCAAAAAGCAGAAAGGTTTCCTGTTACTGTCTTCCCCTGTGAAGTAAAAAGGTGCAACCAAGTGTCCCACCAGTCATATGGGAGTCTAAATAGGAACAGAAAAGTAGGAGGAGGTCCACGCACCCTATACTTGCTGAGAGCAGGAAAGGGAGAACTAAAATCTGGAATCTCTGAATTATACCCAAATTACTGTAAAGCCACAGCCACACCATCAGTGTATTCTATGATATTTACTCTTTCTTTTTGTACTAGAGGACTGTCATAATTAGGCATATTCTCTCTTCAGCGAACTCTAACACCAGCCAGAACAAATACCAAGGGGTGCGTCTACACTTGTAAATTAAGTCGACTTAAGCTTGCTTAAGTCAACTTAAGGAAAAATTAAGTCGACTTTGTTAAACCTACTTTTAAGTTGACTTTCTGCTTAAGTCGACTTAAGCCAGTGTAGACGTGGAGTAGCCCTAAGTCAACTCTAAGTCGACTTAGGGCTCTCCAGGGCTTCCCCACTGCCCTCCCTGCCAGGGTGACTGGCACAGGGAGAGCCTGGCATGCCCCCCCCACAGGGCAGGGCAGAACCCTGCCCACCTTGCCCCTATGCCCTGCCAGGGTTCCTGTCCCCCTTTGCCCCATTGTACCCAGGTACAATGGGGCAAAGGCTGAGCCCCCTGGCACTTGGCAAGGGGTGCCCCCCCCGCCACCGTGGACCAGTCCCAGGTCCACCTAGCCCCAAAAGTCGATCTAGGCGTCCAGTGTGGATGCTCTAGGTTGACTTTGTAGGGTCCCCTGAAAGTTGACTTAAAATTTAAGTATGGACATGCTAAGTCGACTTAACAAATGTAGACATAGCCAAGGATCCCTTCACCACTTGGGATGGAGGTTAATTTGGACAGTATGTTACCAAAATTGGAATTAGGGAAGGACACTGCGGTGCTATTGAACATCTGAAGGATTAGAATCTTTTATTTTCATATCACCCAAAAAGTCATGTCCAGTAGCACAGTGCTCCCTAAGATCATTCTGAGGCATCAGTTCAATGCTGAATTAAAGAAAGAACACTACCACCTGTTATCTCTCGCCATCACAATCACTTCTGTAGCACCCTTGCTTTGCATCCAACACTGTTTAACTTAATATAGAATCACAGAAACTGGAAGGGACCATGAGAGGTCACCAAGTTCAGTTCCCTGCACTCATGTCAGGGCCAAGTACCATCTTAAACCATCCCTGACGGGTGCTTGTCTAACCTGCTCTTAAAAACTTCCAATGATGGAGATTCCACAACCTGCCTAAGCAACTTATTCCAGCAGTAAATCAGCCTGACAGTTAGGAATGTTTTCCTAATGTCCAACCTAACCCTCCCTTGCTGTAATTTAAACCCATTGTTTCTTGTCCTATCATCAGCAGGTAAGGAGAAAAATTTCTCTCCCTCCTCCTTGTAACAACCTTTTAGATACTTACACTGTTATGTCCCCTCTTAGTCTCCTCTTTTCCAGACTAAACAACCCAGCTCTTTCAATCTTTCCTCATAAGTCAAGTGTTCCACACCTTTAATCATTTGTGTTGCTCTTCTCTGGATTTTCTCCAATTCCTTCACATCTTTCCTGAAATCCAGAACTGGACATAATACTCCAGTTCAGGCCTAATCAGGGCAGAGTAGAGCAGAAGAATTACTTCTCATGTCTTACTTACAATACTCCTGTTAATACATCCCAGAGTGTTTGCTCTTTTTGGAGAAGGGGGGCGGGGGGGAGAGAGAGGGGGCAACTGTGTTACACTGTTGACTCATATTTAGCTTGTAGTCCACTATGACAGTGGTTTTCAAACTTTTTTCCTCAGGACCCAGTTGAAAAAAAATCATTTATGCCTGCGACCCAACAATTGCATCTTTGAGCAATGCATTCCAGGCTGGTGGAGGCAGCGGCAGGGGGGCACCGTGACCCAGTGCCTGAGGGTCTGCAAGCCAGTACTGGGTTCCGACCCTAAGTTTGAAAATCACTGCACTATGACACCCAGATCCCTTTCCACTGTACTCTTTCCTAGGCAGTTATTGCCCATTTTGTATGTATGCAATGGATTGTTCTTTCCTAAGCTGAGTACTTTGCATTTGTTAGAAGATCAGAACCCAAAATAATATGACTGCTTGCATCCTCTATTAGCACCAACATAACAATACTAACTCCTTAAGTGACAGATCAAAGAATAGAATGCTATTCTGTACCACTAACCAGAACCACTGGACAACATCTGGGGCTCATATGCCATAAGAGGGTTCTGGCTACCTTTTGAGCAATGTGCTTTTATAGTGGAGTAACAGGAAGCTTTTTAAACCTTTAGGGCACTTTGTGATAATTTTGAATGATTTCTTCCCACCCCCACCCTCCACTTTATCATTCACATAACCCCAGTCAAACTTAGGGCAGTGTGAGCCTTTTATGCTGCTCCAATACCCCTTGCTTGGGTAACACAAAATCCCTCCTGATTTATTTTCATCTTCTAACCAGAGGCGGCTTTTGGAGTAGGCCAAACAGGTGCACGCTTAGGATCCCGTCACCTGCTCCGCCTACACCAAAAAGCTGCATCTGCTTTGGGTGGCAGCAGGAAGAGGAACTGGTCCAAGGGCCCGGGGCTGTATGGAGGGAGCTGGGGCTAGAAGTGGGGGTGGGGCAGCAAGGAAGGGCTGGTGGCAGGAGGACAGGGGCCACAGAGGGGGTCCCACAATGGGCCTTCACCTAGGGCCCCCAATGGCCAAAGGCCGCCTCTGCTTCTAACTCCACCTAAAATACCTATAGTTGGGTGAGGAGAATCAGTCACAACTAGGATGTGAACCACTGATGCAGTAGCAGCATAAAGAGCTACAGAAGGGACATACTACACAGTAACATACTGCCAAAAGATTTTATTTTTTTTTTGTTGCTTGGTAAGAAATGTGTGATGATGACAGAGCAATTGGGAAGGAGTATTTAAGTGGGGAACAGGACTGAAATGGAAGGAAGAAAGGTGGAAATATATACTAGTACAGGAAAACAGCACACTATTTTGCCAAACTTCCTCGCCCTACTCATTCTTTGAGTAACGATACAAATCACAAATGATTTTAGAAGAGTAATTGAGTAGGCAAATTCCTAATAGGAACCCCATTATACTGCTGTTTTAGGATAGTGATACATATCAGAATTCTGGTTCAGCATGGACAGCCTCCTTTTACCAAGAGGACTTGGTATACCTCTGTTCACAATCCATTCTCTGGATTTTTCATGCAGCATTTCAAAAAGCTTAAATAAAATCTGTGATCTTTAGGACTGGTACAAGTTTCTCTCATAAAACTGTAAGTCATAAAAGTTGTTGGAAACCCATCAATGGCAGTTTATGTAATATTGCACATGCTCACTTGAATCATCATTACCTTCACTAACAATAACTCGCTTTGTAGGCCCCACACCTTAGCTAAGCTGGTTCAGGGCAGCTCAATTCTTAGAGGGCAGATCTCAAAGAACCACTTAAATGCAGCAGGATGTGATCATGGTAATTGAGGAGGTAGCAATTTTTCCGACCTTTTGAGATCAGCACAGATCGCATGGCACTTCGCTTATGGAAGTGAATGCTTAATGGTAGCGTTCTTGGTTCAGTTCCAAGCTACATAATTACATTTTGCCAACCTAAAGTCCCTCTGCGTTTGCCTACAGAATTCTTTGCTTCCTTTCCTTAACTGCTACATCCTGCTATTATATTTCAATGAAGGGTGAACTGATTATAGCAGGTATTGCTTCTCCTGGGACAATAAGAGGCTTAGTTAATTTTCATAATACCCTTTGGTATTTGGATGAAAAGCACTATAAAAAGGTAAAAGTAAGATTATTTATGTGGCAGGAACAACTGAAGAGGTGGTATAATAGATGGTGCCAGTGTGGTACCTCAACGTAACAGAGTGCTACTCATTCCACTTGCAACTCTCCTAAAACAACATGTATTTGTTGCTTTAGCGTATTGTACATCATTGCTGCAAAATAATTTTCATACGTGTCCTAGCTGCCCAACAGCTGTACATGGTAGCAGCTGGCTGTGTAATCATCTGCTTTATTTATTGCAGCTGTAACTACAAATAAAGAGAAGAGAATTCTATCCAACATGGAGAAAAAACAAAGTATCAGATTATTTGGTTCCCTATCCCTTTACATTTATGTGTTTTATCCACTCCAGTTTTAGATGTGGCTTTACATTAACTAGAAGTATTTTCAACACTCCCTATGAAAATTTGTACAAAGGCTCTTGGAATTTCTTGACAGTATATTCTCCCAATATTCACTAATTTTTTCTTCTTAATATTAGCTATAACTTATATAATATAGTAAGTAATCGCTCTACCTTCTTGGTGTTTATACCCTTCAAATCTTTGGAGACTGATCTGTCCTCACTCCTCCTCCTCTACCTTAAGCACATCCAGAGCTGTTCCTATACTACAAAAAAGAAGTACTTATTTGAAATCCAAACAGCTATTTAGTCAATCACATTCATTTTTTGAATGCACTGATTTTGAGCACTCAAACTGCTTTTTGTTTGTATGAATGCTGGAGAAACGGCTGTTTGGTATACAAATACCTGTATTGATATGCAACAAAGCTATTCAGAGGTGACAGCTGTGTTTGTATCACCATTCTGCCTCAAGTCTCATGAAGTGAAGAGATTAATGGACGCCCACTCCTTCCCTAATTGCTCCATTCCTTCTCCAAGAATTGTGGACTTTCAGAATGTCTTCCATGGGAAGAGGGCATGTCTAGTACCAAGGAGGTACTTAAGTTCCCTTGTGGGGTAGAGAGATGTATTGTGTCTGGAGGGTCCACTGCATCCCAATAGCCAGGGGACGGGGCATAATTGCACTCCATGTTTCGCCCTATAAAAACTAAGGAATGAGAATTACCCCTCTCCCTAATGTAAATTCTGTTGGAAAGCAACAGAAAACTGCATTCCTGAATCACCTATAGACACGGCACTGTAATGACTGAGTAGATTGTGTCAAAAATTACTCCCCCTGCACTAGGTGAACAAAGGGGGAAACAACAGTCAGATTACGTTTGTCCATGGCTACCCCAGACCTACTAGCTAAAGGGCTTTTTACAAAACCCAGATTAATCACAGTCTCCTGGGTTAGACAGTTGATTGCTTTTCCATACATATTTGACGCCATGATTAGTAGAAGCAAAATCTATGACAATACGGCTTTTATGTGCATGAAGCACTTTACCCCATGCTGGCTGGCTACATGTCTAACAGCAATCAAAGACAGAACTACCTACATCTGTTCTTTTCCACTGTCTATTGTCTTTGTTGTTGTCCTTCATAAGCAATGCCTTTAGAGGAATTTGGGGACCTATGCTTTCACATCAGAGATAATTAAGCTCAAACCTGACCCGTAAACTAGAATGCTCTGCATATCATTTTACAGCATATGCACAGGCTCATTAAACCTCCATCAATGTTAGAGGGAAGAGCTTTTGACTATCAGCCTTTCCTCTGGTGGGTTGAACAGCTGGTTCTAGACAGAAAATCTGGGGTCACACTAATTGTTGACTCAGCACACCCTGAAACAGAGCCAGGCAAGAGATAACAGACAAGAAAGAGAAAAATGTCAGGTTTTTCTTTTTTTTTTTTTTTTTTTTAAAAAACATATTTAAATAAGACAAGAGAAAAGAGGATGAGTCCGTTTTTCTTCATGCCACTTTCTCAAAAGTGGCTTAATTTTAAATTTTAACATATAGCACCACAATGTGATTCTCTAATAACTGCACGAGAGACTTGTAGAGTGCCGGGAGAGGGCTCAGTTTCTCAGGTCTTACTACATGGAAGCCATTGGTACTTGGTTACCCGTGGAGCTGCATCAGTGTAGATTCTTAATACAGATAAGGCAAACTGAGATTTCTACCACTGGTGCCCAAAACAGAGATATGCCATTTTGACTTCCGCTAATCAGGGCTTTAATCCTTTGTTTTGTAATAAGCTCATCCTGCAGAAAGGGACAACAAGCATGGAAGCTTTTTAAAGTAAAGTATTAATTCAAATGTTAATTAAATGCTGACTGCCTTCCCACCACTACCCCCGTGACAAGACATACTGAATACAACTCTAAATTGTAAAAGAAAACTGAAGTTTAAAGACATCCCTCACACACTAACCCTAAGATTTTATTCCCACTTTGAATGTGGGAATCTGCTGTGATGCAGCTTCCCATCTAACCCAATCTGCTCAGAGAGCTCTATACTCCACAGTGTAAACAGATTGAAATTTTCCTCATCTTTTAGCAAAGCATGAAACACTATACAAATACTTTTTTCTTGGCTTGTTTAGTAACAGCTATAGAGCTATCATAAAAATCCTATGAAAACTGATGTATGTTTGAGGGCAAACACTACACAAATAAATCAAACATAAAACAAAGATGGAGGATGTTTTACAATGAAGTACACAGGGGAAGTTGTAACACTATAAGCACTATACAAATAACCACTGATGCAACTGACATGAAAGGCTTTCTGAAAAATGCAACTGCTTAAAGTTTTGCTTTTTTAAATAATTACTATTACCTTCTGAAAGCAAGTTTACTTAGAAAAAGGTAAATAAATATTATGAGTTAGCAAATACAATGATCAGAAACAGAATCACTTTTTTCAAGTGGGATTTCACTTCTAAGCTGTCTTACGTACACATTTCTGTCCCAACAATTGTCTTCCAACCAGAGAGATGCTCTTCAAGTATATCAAGAACTTCAGTGAATAATATTGTTATCATAGCACCTAGTATCTTTAAAGCCAAATAGTGAAGAAGATATAGGAAGAGAGCTGAAAAAAATAGCTATACAGACACCACTGTAATTGCCTCAGTGCAAATTCCTAGTACAGGCAAGTAAGCTGTGTTTTTATACTGGAATTCCCTGAAACTTGGCTATGCTGCAACAGTTCAAACCATGGCTTACCTTGCCTATAGTAGGAGCTTGTACTGGTGCTGTTATGTTAATGGCTAGAAACTAGATAAATTCCTAGCAAAGATAAGTACTCTTCAGGATGACAGCGCCTCAGATTATTACAGGGGTAGACGCAAAACATATTAAGGGGAATGAAAAGGTGAGTGCACTTCATGATGTTACACAACCATGTGGTGCGCAACTTCTGGCAGAACTTAAGTCCACATGTAATTTTCATATAGGTTTATACCGAGTTTTAATCAGTGTAAAGGCACACAGTTTAATAAAACAGAGGCGGCATATAAAAACAGCATTTTAAATGGACAAAATGTGTTATGGGGTATAGGGAAAATTCTGTTAATCAAGAGATTGCTTCACCAAAGCTAATTTCTTGAGGGTCTGGCTAAATTGTTGAGATGACTCTGCATATTATGAAACTGAGCTCACTAGGGGATTGCTGTTTGGATTTATTCAGATTCACAATAAGAAAAGTCTTATTCACAAATAAGTACTCAAGGAAGGTTATAGAAATGAGCCAGCTTTGTAACTCTGAACATCTGTCATGTTCCCAAGTATTTACAGAAAAATCAAGAACTATTTTCTTTCATGAAATCTTGATCAGCTCACTTTCACTGAATCAATTCTAGCTAATTTTTACTTCACTTTTTTCAGGTTCAGCTGGACGTGAATCTTCAAAAAAAAAAAAAAAAAAACAACTTGGAACGCTTCTGTCCTTCTGAGTGTCTCTGAACTGTTGATCAATGGCATTCGAATACAAGAACCACCATACTGGGTCAGATCAATGGTCATTCTAGCCTAGTAGCCTGTCTTCTGACAGTGACCAATGCCAGATATTTCATGCAGTAATTGCCATGTTCTCTTTGTTACCACTGATCCATCCCATCATCCAATCCCAGCCAGTTAGAAGCTTACGGACACCCAGAGCAAGAGGTTGCCTCCCTCACCATCCTGGCTAAGGTATGTACCCCTTCGTAACTTAATTCTTTTTTGAACTCAGTTATACTTTTGATCTTAGCAACATTCCATGCCAATGAGTTCCACAGGCTGACAGTGCAATATGTGAAGTAGTACTTCCTTTTGTTTGTTTTAAACCTGCTGCCTATTAGTTCATTGGGTGACCTCTGGTTCTTGTGTTATGTGAAGAGGTAAACAAACACTTCCTTATTCACTCTCTCCATACCATTCATGACTTTAATAGAAATTTCTAAGGCTATTCAGCATAGGGCTGACTGTCACACTGAGATTTGTTAGGAAATCAAAGAATGGGAACAGTCATTTATGTGAAATAGTAATATTGCATCTAGAAACAAAGACCTCCTTTGCCAATGTTCTGCCCTCGGCTTCTCCAGCAGCGGCAAGCAAAAGCTGCTCACTTCTTTTTAAAATCCCAACAGCTGCAAGCAAAGGGTTCACATTCTCTTTTGAAGTTTAGTACTTTTATGGAACTGAAAATATTTTTGTGAATTGTTGATAGTCAAGAAGTGACCAAATACCCGCAGAGAAGGGAAAACTCAGAGCCCTGCAGAATGAGCCTTCAACATAAACAAGCTTCTTAGGATAAATGCTGCTAAGATTTCTCAATATACTCCAGCTATCTATCCCAGAGAGAACTGTCTATCTACTGTCCTCCCACCACCAATCCACTTCTCCAAAGGTACCAGCCCATGTCTGTGGATTATATTCTACAGACTTAATAAGCTATCTTCTGAGATGTCGGTCTAAGCATATTAGATAAATGTCGACTAACTATATTACTATTGGTCATTTTAAACAGAAATTGCCAGTTTCAGGCTTCATAGTTAACTTTTCAGTGAGAGGAGATGAAGGAATTCATACAGCTCAAATCCCTCTGTGCACTCAGAAGACTGTACTACAACAGTTCATGTTTTGTAGGTTTCCTTTGCAACCAAAAAGGAGCAGAAAGTTAAATAGGGGGGGAGGTCAAAAATCTTAAATGCTGCAACACAAGGCCATCAGTGAGCTACAGGAAACATCTTGGTGAGCCAAAGTTGTTCACCATGATCCTGCTGCAATCTTTCACTAATGTATCTTTTTTGAGGAAGACATTCAGTTTTTAGGTCAAGTGGTAACTGCTTTTATATAGAAATTAACATTGTATCTAGCTAGGTGAAGATAGCTACCACAGTTTGTTTCTAGATTGTTCCTTCCGCTTTGAGTCCAGGAACTATAATTCCCAAGATGCATAGGAAGACAGACAGGTGAAGGAGAGGAAAAATGTGAGCTCTGTGAAAAAGTGAGGGAGTGAATCTTACCTTTGCTGGTTATCACAGAATCACAGGGCTAGAAGGGACCACAAGGGTCATCTAATCAAATCATCCAAGACAGATCACTATCCAGCCTCCTTTTGAAAGCCTACCACAACCTCTCTAGGTAGAATTCTATTCCCTATTCTATTGTCCCCAGAACGGGTTTCTCTCTGCATGTGCATGGATCTGATGGATCTAAACTCCAATGTTGTTGTGAATTGTCGTCTTCTGCCCAACCTTGGTGAAATGTTCTTCAATCTGAAGATGGCAAGAGTCCTTACAACCCTCGATTTACTCTTAGCTTACCACCAGATTCCCTTAATGAAAGAATCCCACAAGTACACATCTGTCAACACTCCAAAAGGTTTGGTCCAATTCAGACAGATGTCATTTGGGTTAGCCTCTACTGTGTCCATATTCCAAAGAATGACTCATGGGATTTCTGGAAAGACAAAGGGTCCTGCTCTCAAGATGATATTGTAGAGTATGGCAAAGATTAATCCAAACAGAATGTCTTCCTAAAAAAGTTTAGAGAGAAAACTTCAGTGACTTCCCGTCAGCAAGAAGTCAGTTCTGTACTGACTCAGTGATACATCTAGAATATACAATCTCCCTCAATCAGTGAAAGCCATCTGTGTCACAACAGAGCCCAACAACAAACTTTGATACTTCTTGGGATTGTGCAAATACTATTCAAAATCTATACAGCAATCTGCCATGAAAATAGTTCTTTTGCATCATCTCCTAAAAAAAGGATATGATGCCTGAATGGGAAGAAGTGTGCAAAAACTATTTAAACCCAAGGCCCACTCCAAGACTTTTTGATTCTGAGAAATGAAGTGGGATTTTCTCCCATGAAAGCTCATGCAATAAATAAATCTGTTAGTCTTTAAACATGCCACAGGACTCTGTTGTTTTTTGCAATAGACTAACACAGCTACCCCTTTGGATATTGTCATAAAAGATGCTTGAGATTAGGGACTTCAGCCACATTTTATCATGGAAGGTGCAACAAAGGAAGATAAAAGGATTGTCACTGAACCAATCCCTGCCACAATTCAAGGAATGATCAGTCTCTGAATGGGCAACAGGATCTAAAGACTTATGTAGTCAAGAGACGGATTTACAAGATGACACCACCAGAACACTTGCAACCATATAGACACGCATCATATGATCTGTCCCTTGTGAATGACTAGATTGAGAATTTACTGTCTTATTGTAATCTGGCACATGAAGGAAACCTGGGAATGAGTACAACAAAAAGATAACTGCAACAAGACTTCTGGTGGCCAGGGATGGACAAGCAGCCCAAGAAAACAGTTAAGAATTTCATGGCTTGTACTAGCAGTGAGAAGTCACAAAAATCTTCAGTGCCTGTTCACTGACTATCTTAACTGTCCTTGGGAGAAACCAGCTCTTGACATAATTGGACCATTTGATGATTACCCTATCTTGCAAAGGTTTGCCATAGTATTGATAGGTACTAACATTCAAAACAGCTGAAAGTTATATTCACTGGAAAGATTATTGCTGAAATAGTGAATAAATTCATGTGATCAGTCTTTGGCCAAGAAGGATTCCCACCCACCCCCAAAAAACCCCCTGACAACAGAATGCAATTTACCTCTGCTGAAATGCAATGCTACTTCAGTAGCAATAGTATCAAATACAAAACAGTTTCTTTATACCAGCCGAGAATTAATTGTCTAGTCAAGAGAACGTACAGACTGGTTAGAGCTAGTCTATAACGTACGAGTTTGCATGCAAGACCGTGGAAAAAAGCTTTATATGAAATATTGTTTGCTTACAGGACCACTCCACATTCAACAAACAAGAGTATCACCCATTGAAATGTTAGCAAATATTATCAATATGTGATTTACTAGCTGTTAAAAGCTTTTATGATCTCCTTTTTCAACAAAACTTTCTGATTAAATTATTCATGAATCTGTTAAGAACAGAAAGGAGAAATATAGACAGTATTAGATCGTAAGAGAAATGCTAAACTTCCCAAGTTTTAAAACTGGAAATTTTGTTCAAGTGAGGCTGTCATACAGTCAAAAAAGGGTGTTTAAGATAGTCATGTCAATTGCACACCACAGAAATCTGAGGAGATTCTACTGTATTAATAGATGGAAAGAAATGGAGTATTTCAAGATTGTCCACAGCTAAGAGAAACAGGATATCTACTTTGGACCAGAGAATATCAATGACACTGCTAGTGATGATGGACAATCTATAATGGCAGGAATTGTTCCAAACCTTAGACTCATTTCTGCCTTTCCAGATATTAGGAGATGTGTGAGACAGGAGACTGCCTAAAAGATTGGAGCACTGTGTTACTGGACATAAGTGATGATTTGGAAGTGGTTGTTAAAAGTTTTACAATGGTTATTCTAAAGGGAAAGAGTGTGTTTTACCTAACTAGATGCGCATAGCTACCCCAGTTTGTATTTGTAAGTTCTGTGCCTAGTTGGTTCCTATAGCCTTGAGTCCAGGAACTACAGTTCCCAGGATGCATGGGGAAAGAGGGAGAACTGGAAGGAGAAAGATGAAAAGAGAAGAAAAACTATGAGCCCTGTGAAAGAGAGGGGAATAAACCTTACCTTTGTTATTTGTCAAGCTTCCTAAGTTTTCCTCAAAGAGAAACAGTACAAAAATTAACGTAAAAAAATGGAGCAAGGAATTAAAGAGGGCAGAGTGCTCCACTAGTTGAGACACTGGACTCAGATTATTAGTCGAATAGTATTGTAAGCACTAATTACTACTAAAATAGCAGCTTACTATTAAAATATGAATATCTTCAATGGACTGGCGTAGAAGGTAGGGAGGGATTTCTTCACATCCCCAATGCAATAATTTTAAATTCACTATTAAGATTCTATCAAAACCTACACTAAAGTAGTTAGATGTTTCAGATTGTGCGTGATATGCATCACATCTATTACAATATTAATAGAGCCAGATAAGGCTAAAACATGAGGCTCAACTGCAAATGTCATTGATAATATTTAAATTAGGGTATGTTTCATTTTCTGGAGTTAGGAAAACATTTGGTGGAGTAAGTGTGACACTGCACCTCCGTGTTCACCCTTGTAGTTTAAGTGTGTATTGTTTAATGCAAAGTATGTCATAGAAATGGTTTTGGAACGCTCATGATGTACTGGGTATTATTATTACAGTAATGTTTGTTGCAACGTCAGGTGTATGGTTATGAGACACCCCTATGTAATATTCCCAAAGATGTGTCCTTATGGCTTAAAACATATCCAGGCAAACCTCTCCAGATGCAGAGGGGCAGCTCACCCCTCATTAAGACATGTATAAAACAAACCCCGATCAACATTCCAGGAACAAAGGACTGGCCTGAGCATTCATGAGGAATTGTCTCGAGTGAGCCACCCCCTTCACCAGGGCCATCTGAAATCATGGGGAGATAATACTCAGAATCAGGACAGAGATGAATCCATGTAAGGACACTGTCATCTGACTGTGGAAAAGGTGGTGGGTGGTGATTGATTCTGGGACTAGGGACATGAGCTGGGATCATTGGATTGTGCAATAGAAAGAGTGGCTAGCTAGAAGCACTCAGGTAGGAGCAGCTTGCTCACTGGTGGCTGTGTGTGAACACTCTGGGAGTGGGGGTTCTCAAAGCGAAGCAGGGTAAGACGGGCTATAAGATTTGGGGGGTTGGGGTTAAACAGCAATATACCAGTCTAGGCTGCACTAAGGGACCACCACAAACAAATTTAGGATCTACTGTATTTTGGTCTGGGTAAGCTAATTGCTCTTTTTTGTCTCTAATTTCTATGATTCTCGGTTAGTTTAGATTTAGCTACTTTTAAAAAGTGGCTTTTGGCACACTATACCATGGACTTCAAGTGAGTCAATCTTTATTATGCAGATCACTTACTGAATCTGCAGATGCAATCTTGCCTGTCAATCAATACCAGGCCTGAAGCATATGCAGTTTTAGTTGAAAAAAGTGACCCTGCTTTCAAGGTAGTCATTTAAAAATTCAAACCTTGTTTTTTATCCAAACTATGAAAAAATCTATTTGAACCTATAACTGATTGATTAGTTGCCAGGGTTTAAGCCAAAGCCATTTTTGAGCTGTAAACTACAAAAAGCAATTTGTCAAATTATTTGTAAAAGTTACATAAAAATTAAACTGTAGAACAGATCAATTTGTTAAAAAGTTATTCCAAACACAGGCTACATATGTTCAATTTTTGGCTTAAAGCTTTAACCAGGTTTTAAACTCCTAACCCAAGATGAAGACAACCTTACCTGTAATGCAACAGTCTATCAAAACATTTTCACAGAATCAGCTATGAACTACGACAATACTGTAAAATAATATTTGCCACAGTGTCTTTCTACATAATTATGAAACTACTAGATTTGCCACCTGCCAGATATTAGACTGTTGAACGGGTCCCTCCTCACTTGAACTTGTGTCTTGGACAAGTTAGACTGCAAGTAGAGGGGAGGAGATAAGTGCATAATTATGCCAAGGTATCAATAATAATTTTTTTAAATTGCAGAAGAGCAAAAAAACTAATTTCTCAAACTGAATGACAGAATAAACAAACAGACTGCCAACTACAGCACACAGCTCGCCTGCCCATATCATATGCTACGTCAGCATGTAGCAGCAGAGGTGGCCTTAGGCTACCAGGGGCCCTAGGCAAAGGCCCATTGCAGGGCCCCCTATAGGCTCCCCGCCACCATCCCTGCACCCCCACGGTCCCAGCTCACCTCTCCCCCTACATGGCACCAACTCCCCATGACCCCAGTGCCCCATTGTTGGTCCTGTCCCTCCTCTTCCCCCATGGCTCCAGCTCTCCCAAGGACTTACCCTTCTGAGGCAGATGTGGCTTTTGGGGTAGGTGGGGATGGGGCCCCTTACTGTTTGGGGCCCTAGGCAGGTGCCTCCTTCACCTACCCCAAAAGCCGCCTCTGTGTAGCTGAAAGTCAGAAATTTAAGAAGTTGTTCTTATAAAGGGAGAGGCAGAAAGAGAGGCAGAAACTGGTTGGGGTTTTTTTTGTTGTTTTGGGGAGGAGGGGTGTTAATTCCTCCTCAGAAAACAGCCTCTGCAGTGACATTTTCTACTCTAATACAGAAAATCTTTGGTTAGGGTCCAAACATGCTGTTGGAACTTCCTGTAGTGTTTTTATTTTTAAATAAAAAACAATGGTGACAAACCCAGAAGTCATGTGTTTCAGGGAATTATAGGATGTAAAACAATGGAACAGATGCATTTACATAGAATTTATTATTCCTACCTTCTAAATATTTAGAGACTTTCTCCAGTTGGACTGGCATATGGTAAAGGAATTAAATAGAAAGACATAACATTTAGCTTTAAAACTATTTATAGAAATTAAACTGAGAATGAAATGTAAGTAAACTGGTTAAGAGCCTGAATTTATTATTATTTGCAGAACAAAATAAATAGGAGTTATTTATTCAAACCTGATATTAGGCCAGATCCTCTGTTCTTTTTATCCTCCACTATTTCATAGAATGGGCCTATTACTTGTAGTAATTCTTCAACTTTCTCCGTCATTGGCATACTCTCAAGAATCTGCACAAGTTCAAAATACAAAATGTCTTGTGAAACAATGCATTAATGATTCATTTTATTTAACTTGGTGCCAAATTTCTTTATGAGCATTTTAGTGACCATATAATAGTAACATTCACAAATCTTTTTAACAATCTGTGCAACTCTGCATTTTAACACCACCCCCAGTCACCAAATAACATACCATAACTTCAACCTAAAGCAAAACAACTGGGGGATTTTAAAAGCACTGTTCATTATAGTTAGGGGTCTCCCTCAGCATATCAATTACAAATTCCAACATTTATCATCTCAGAAATTTCAAACTAAATCAGGTAACAGTTTGACAGATAGGTGCGTGTGATCAAGTGCAATGTGCTTTTTAATCATTATGAATTTTCAATCAGTTTTTCCTTGGGGAAAATGAAACTGAGGGAGATCCTTCCTATCAGATTATTCTTTTTATTTGCCATAACCCATTGTCTTTTGGCTGAGTGGAAGCATCCATGTCAGAAGGTGCCTACCAGGTCCTTCCAATTTATCAGCTGCATATACAAAGCAAAAAAGCAAAGCCATTATCCACAGGAAACAGCCCCCTAAATCAGGACGACAGAATCCAATTAAGGATATTCCAAAATAAATAAATAGATCACATTTGTCAAAGGTGGGGGGTGGGGGGGGGCTCTGAAAGAATTTTGCTGTCTCTTTCTCAGCCTTGAGTTCTGGCTTTGTATTGTTTTTCTCATCTCTATGTCTGTGTGTCTAAGTCACACTGACCTCGAAATGTTTTTACCAGGGCAGGGTAATGTGCATCTGGGAGGAGTGCCTTTCTAACCTATCAGAAATTGTATTTGATTCCTGTAACATGAACTAAAGTCTATAAGAGAAGCTGTTGCTACGTCACAGTTCGGAGATTTCCTTTGTTCTCTACCCGTGAGCGCTCCCGTATACAGATCTAAGTAAAGGCTTGCTAATCACACTTGAGAGATTTGCATTTTTCTTTGACACATTATAAACACAAATAATTAGGGTCCAACCTTACGCCCTTGAAGACAGTGGGAGCTGGTCAGGTTTTCAGTTACTAATTGAACACACCCTAGCACCAGAACAGCATTCATATCACAGTAAGGAATGTACTCAGACAATACAGAGATGCTGCTGAAAAAAGTACCGTAATCATTAAATAGTAAGAACATCATGGTGGTTGGTATAACAGAAATAAAGTGTTGTATAAATGCTTTACAGAAACTTAATACCCTGAAGCTTAGAAAAAAAGCTCGCACATTCTGAATGAAAACTGCACACTCAAAGCCAACCTGGCTATAGTTACATTAAATCATAGCTTTGTCCATGCTGCAGCTCCAAGTATATAAGATCACTGTTTCAGAAACATCTTAATAGGGCCGTAGTCAAAAGACAGGATGAGTTAAGGACAGAGTGGCAGCCTTATCGCTGAATTTGTCCGGCTGTTTTATTTAAGCATTTATATTATACTCATTAAAATAAAATTTTTGTAACTGTTCCTAATTAAGTCTCTTTTCCCAATAATAGACCAGAAACATCTGTTTGGGTCTAAATTAAGACTCCCAATATTAAATATACCAGGAATATTTTCATTATAAATAGAAGTTTCAAATCTAGGTTCCAACTCAGTGCCCTCCGAAGTACAAGGATGCTCAGATCTAGAGTTTTTGTTCTGCTTGTTTTACTAATGAACTACTTCTAAAGACTCTTCCATATAAGGATCCCACCAGCTCCCAAAGCAGAGTTCAGATGCAAACTGCACTGCAAATTCAGCCTTTTTCCTTTGCGATATCTCCCTCCCATCCCCATTCTCGACTTTGTTCTGAATCAGCTGCAATTTTCAGTTCCAGTGCTTCACTACACAAAGCTGTACTGTATTTGGGTCTGTCATTTAAAACGCTGTCAACGAATCCCTACAGCTCTTAAACTTCCAAACTATTAGGGTTTAGTTAATTCAGCAAACTCACAAAAGGAATGAAATCCAATCTGGAGCTCCACTAACTAGTGAAATCTTTTCTTTATTTATTCTGATGTTCTAGAAATAAAGTTACTTTAGAAGATACGTAGATTTAAATTACTCTCACCTTTTTCATTTCTTCAACATACGCTATCATGGCTTCTTCTTTGGGCATATCGCCCAAAGCACTCCAAGCATCCCTAGAAATGAAAATCACAAACGTTTTGAGAATACCCATGGTTTGCCTGAATTTTTCAGTCCAGCCTTAAGTAAAATCTTTTTTATTTGTGCCTGTAATATTGTGAGTAAAATAAACTAACAAGCTCATTCGGGAGTATAATCAGGTAGTTGTACATCTACTGAAAAGAAGCATGATCCAGTGGGTAGGGGACTGGACTGTGAGCCAGGAGACAAGTTCTATTCCTGATTTTAACACTGACCAACAGTACAGCATCGGATGGGATCAGTTTTTAATAGTTATTCTTTGAGGGCATTTCAATCTTAATTAACTATAAATAAAAAGCAAGCCGGTTTGTTGATTTTTAGGCCTCTTGCTGTAGAAGTGGAGCCCCAATGCTTTAGCTGAGGTCCGTATACAGTTATCAATATTTTTCAACAGCTTTTCAAGAGAGGCTTGTATAAACATTGATCTGGGGACTACAATCTCTCTTCTCCTGTGATGTGCACACTGATTAATTTTATGATTTGTAAAGTGCTTATTATTTAAAACTTAAAGGCTGGAATACAAGGGGAAAAAATCCACAATATATATACCAATTTCATTGTCAAAGAAAGGGACTGCGGGGAGGACAAAAGCCAAAGACACATACGCACACTGCGGTTTTGTTAACTGAAATCTTTAAAAAGAGGGAAGATGCTCTTACTTTCAGTACAAACAAACAAACAATGTCTCACACAATTACCATTTATATCTACCAATAGGATCCCAAAATCCAGGTCTTGGACTGTTACATGGTCCTTGAGTTGCTTGCTTATAAAAGCTATAGAACTTGAGCATCATTTCATTCGTTGGCTGGAATGAACCTAGTGAAAACATTTTTTAAATCAGTGGAAATTTACACTAAAGAAACAGCCTCTTTTACACATTGTTCATATCTCTGGAAAATTAATCTGCACTTCTTATAACTCAGAGCATAAAAAGGGTCTGATTCTCAAGGGTGCAATTCCTTCTGAAGTCAATTGAGGTGGTGGGGGGGGGGGGTCATACATTTCTGGATTAGGCTCAGAGTTTAAATATTTACTGACTGAGGGAAAATTTCAGACCTGACAGATCTAATTTAAGGGCATGCATGGTCAATGAATTTGGACTTTAAACTCCACGTTCAAACAGAGGGTCTACTAAATAAGTCACCCTGACCCCTTTAAAGGAACACAGTTAACTTCACCACATTTGTCTGGATTTTTGAAAAGCTATTTTTTGCTTATAACAAATAATATAATTGAAAGAATTGAAATAAAAATGTTTCACTATTTCTTCAGTTTGTTTAGACATTTGACACACTTTGTGTACAGTCACTGTAGAGAACACTTGCACAGAAAGGAAAGGGTTGATTATTTGGCAGAGGGGATTCATGCTCAGGCATTTCTCCTGTAACAACTTTTAAGTTGAAAACTATTCCATTTTGTTAAAAAGCTGCCAGTGATCTTTTAATCTATGCCGTCACAAAATCAATTTAGTTAAAACCGATTTGGGATGAGTTTTTTGGCTTCTTTGTTAAGGTAAGATAATCGGTGTTTATTTGAGGAATAGCAACAAAGAAAAACTGTAGGGAAAAAGGTCTTGACCTCAATTTTTGCAATTCTTCAAACATATTTAATCACTTTGTTTACTTTTCCAACTAACACATTCACTAACAATAGCTGTGAAGTCATAAAATCATATTAAGCATTTCAAAGAGGCAAATACTTTCTCCTATTTTCACAATGAGGATGGAATGAGAATGAGTAGGATATTGAAAGCTACATTGTTTACATCCACAAACCACCTTCTACATGAACAAAATGCTTGTTTAACATCTCTAGAGAAAGAAAAGTGTTCTGTGGCACCAGAAATGATGGATACACATTTTGAATAGGTTGGGGAAAAAATACTAACAGCAAGTTTAAAAGCTCCATCTGCAGGGCCCCTACAAACCCCTACTGTATAGTACTTATTGACCCACTGATTGCTAATATGAGAAAATTGGACATGATGCCATCTCTTTTTAAGTGGCTGAACAATTAAGTCCTGAATAAGCTTTTGAGCCCAAAAGGTCAGTGTAAGGGCCAGCTCTGCCACCATGTGCAATGGCTGGTATCACCCACACTGGCACAAATTCCCTAGCCTTTCGGGCAGGGCCCCTCCTTTAGAGCTGGGGAGGATGTGGCTGCCTTGGCTGAGCTGCAGTGAGGGGGGAGTCGGGTTTAGCCTTGTCCTGGGGGGGAGGCAGCGCCAGGGAACAGCCAATGATTGCTCTGCTGGGGAGAGTGGGAAGCTGTACGGCCTGAGCTACTACGGGCAAAGGAGTGATCAGCCGGCTCCGCAGGGCTCCCCTCCTCCGGCCGGCTGCAGCCCCGCGGCGACACAGGCATCTGGCCCCCTTACCATTTTTGGGCAAGCTCTGAATCACCTTCACGGCCGCCTCAAACCTGGTCTCATGCACCGAGCCGGCCTCCGCCATGCCCCCCTCTCGCCTCCTGCCCGAGACGCGTCCGCGGGGACCACGCAGCAGCTTCCCCTAGCCGAGGCGCCTGCATCCACCTACGCGGAGACAGGGGGAGAAGCCAGGATAGGCTGCACCGCCCACGGCAGGAGACCTGGAGGAGCCCGGAGGCCCGGGAGAGACCGGCGCAAAGGGCGGAGGCGCCCCGCCCCGACCCAGCCCCAACTCAGCCCCACCCATCTCCGAGTCCCGCCCCCCAACACCCCTATTTTCCCCCTGCAGCCCAGCCCCCATTACCCCCCTGCGGCCCAGCCCCCCCATCACCCGTCTTGACCCACCCCCCAACCGCCGTCCTCCCCCTCAGCGACACAGCCCAGCAGTTGCACGATCGCCCCTTCCCGCAGCCGTGAAGTGCGAACATGGCAGCCATAGCCCGGCTGTGGCCCTGCCCGAACCGCGCAGCCCCCGCCCAGCTGCCCAGGGTCCTACCTTTGCCCACAGCTCGGCTCTCCCGTAATGTCCCCGAACAGCTGCGAACTCACCCTTGTTCTGGCTTGCCCCTGCCCCGAGGCATTCTGGGGAATGTAGTCCACGCCTGTGCCCCACTTCCGGCCTGAGGCCCTGGCGGCGCCTCCTGCTACTAACCCTGCATCCGTCTTGTTGCGTCAGAGGTGGCGGCTGCTAGGATGTTGTGATGTTTGACCATTTAAAATACCATCTGGCAGAGGCCTGGGACCTCCAAGGGACTCCCATCCAGGGAATTAACTGATGGCACCTTTCAGGCTCCCTGGAGACTAATGAAAAGTGGGATTTTCTCCCACAAAAGCTCATGCAATAAATAAATTTGTTAGTTTTTGAAAGTGCTACAGACTCCTTGTTTGTTTTATAGACTAGAGTGCACTTTTCGAGCCCGAAAAAAATCACAAAGCCTTTCAGAAACACAGCCATCTCACAGCTCAGCTACACACAAGACTCACTTCACTGCCTGTACCATCAGTGAATGCTTAATGTGCACAGCAGCACTTCTACACACACCCTAGTTTAGAACAAGAAGTGTACTTTACTATATTTTTTAATCTATGGATTAATTGGACTGTAATTTCAATTCTCTCTTCAAACCTGTTCTGACCAGTAATGATTTAGGTCATAAATCCAAACCTGGAGCAACTGAAATGCTAATCATGTTGAATGTCACAAGCATTAAGATTACATGGGCTGAGAAAACAATTTTTATCATACCTTTCATCTTCCCTAGTTTTCCCCTTTTGCTTTCCTTCTCACTTTCTGTTTCTTTATTTGCTTCTTCTGGTGCCTAACCTCTGCCCAGTTTATACACTTATGAACACACACATTCAATTAGGTTGCCAACTTTCTAATAATCTAATTGCTAAAAACAGAAGATTCCTGTCCTGCCCCCTACTTCACCTCCTCCCCCAAAGCCCTGACCCTATTCATTCCTTTCTCCCTCCCCCTGGACTCACCTGCTGCCTACAGAAGAGCCAAGCTGGGAGAAGCTGACGAGCCTGCCTGCCAGTCCAATTGGGTCATGGTGAGATGTCAGTCCCCAGAACAAGGGGCCAGGGTGGGAGAGTCAATTTCATTAGAGAGGTGAAGGTCAAGCCTATCAATCAGTTACAAAACTAACCCATTTGGAGAGGGTATTTGTGTGTGTGTGCATGGCTAGAGTGTGTGTGGCATGTGCATTTGTATGAGTTTAAGTGGAAGACTTGGGCATGCAATCTATCTGTAGGGCATATGTGATTTGTGTACAGTGTTTGTGAAAAGTATGAGTGTGTGCACAGTTGTTTGTGTGTATGTGTGGGAGCCCGAGGAATGTGTATATCTATGTGGTGTGTGTGTTTTAACAATTTGGCCCGATGTCTGTGGCATGTGTGTTTGAGCAAGGAATTTAAATAATGGAGGATAGGTCCATCAATAGCTATTAGCCAGGCTAAGCAGGGATTGCTGTTTTCCAGTGGCTGGGAATGGCAGACAGGATGGATCACTTGCTGATTACCTGTTCTATTTATTCCCTCTGAAGCACCTGGCATTAGCCTCTGTCAGCAGACAGGATACTGAGCTAGATGGACCATTAGTCTGACCAGAGGCAGCCTTAGGCTATCTGGGGCCCTAGGCAAAGGCCCCTTGGGGCCCCCTAAAGGCTCCCCACTGGGGGCCCCAGCTTCCCTTGGCCATGCCCTCCCCTGAATCCCCAATTTCCAATGGCCAGCCTCCTGAGGTCCTGGCACCTGCTGGGGCCCCAATACTGCCCCACCACCAGTCCCAGCTGCCTGCCACATATCCTGCCGGCCGAGAAGCAGACATGGCTTTTGGAGTAGGCAAAGGGACCCCTTACTGCTCAGGGCCCTAGGCGGGCACCTGCTTCACCTACCCCAAAAGCCACCTCTGAGTCTGACTCAGTATGGCTGTTCTTATGTTTTTAATCCCCAGTGGGCAGCTAAGTGTTAAGGATCCCTGTCTGCCTACTGGACAAGCTGGGTGAAGATTTCATATTCACAGCTGCCTACATGAAGCAATTTTCTAAGCATGGGAACTGAGGGACAGAGGTAGGGGACAGGAGGGAGCGAGACAAATCCCATGAGGAAGAAATTAAGGGATTAATCCAAGGGCTGGGAAATTTGGCTGTAAAGAGGGAGGTGCCACCATGCCATTTCTGAGCCTATGGCAGCAATCTAGGCCAACGCACGCTGCTGAGGACTGGGGAGTGGCTCCCCTGAAGAGCAGCAAGGTTCCAGGCTCTCAACACCCCCCATGTGGTGGGCTAGGCTGCAGGGCCATCCCTTGTGGGGAGCAGAGCCCAGGGCCAATCAGCTGAGGCGGGGCCCCCACTCCCACCCCATTCTGGAGGGGACCATGGCAGGCTGGCCTGCTCCACCCCCCAGGGACCCTGGTCGCCCCCTGGGGACTTGGAGCTGGCCCCAGCTGGGAAACCGTGGCTGCCCGCTGGCAGGAGCTGGCCCTGTCCCCAGCTGGGAACCCGAGGCCACCTGCTGGTGGACACGAGGCTGCTCGCTAGCAGGAGCCAGCCCCAGCTGAGGCTGCAGCCAGCTGCGGCCAGGACCCCAGGCTGCCACTGGGAGCTGGCTGAGGCCGCTGGCACCCCAGTCACGGCCGGGGACCTAAGGCTGCCACCAGGGCTCGGCCACTGCCGGGAGCCTGCCCTGGCCAGGGCCACACCACCGGCACAGGCCGCCCCGCCCCGGCCATAGCTGGGAACCGTGTGTGGCGCTGGGGCCGGGCCAGGCCAGCCCAGCCCAGAGCAGGCCTGCCATGTGCTGGTTGTTGCCTGGCCCGGCCTGCGTACCCCCTCGCCCTGCCCCTGGTCCAGCCTGCTGCTCTGCCCTGGGTGCCGGGAGGGCTGGCCCAGGGGCCGAGCAAAGCGCAGTGGGGAGTAGGGCGAAGCGTGGCCATGGGGCTGCAGCATGGGGCCCATGTAACAGCGGGGCCCGGGGCAATCACGCCATTCGCCCCCCCACTAAGGACGGCCCTGCTGGGCTGACCTAGAGAGTGGAGCTCTCAATGTGGGTATTGGGCTGGCTGAGTGGAGGATGCACTACACCTGGCTCACATCACACCAGCTGCTATGACCTGTTTGCCAGGGCAGTAGTACCTGCCTAGCAGTCTGGGATCGCTCCTGCTGCAGCAGCAGAGCAAGCTTTGTTCCTTGCATGGGTCAGGCAGCTGAAGCAGCAGCTGGATGGGAGAAAGGTAGAGCTCAGCCTGCTCCTCTGTCCCAGCTGCTGCTAAGGTTGGGTGCTCAGTGATCACCTCCAACTGCAGTCACTATGCGATGGAGATAGATGGGGGCTATCTCCTCCCTACTGTACAACCTATGGGGTATATTGGCTTTTAGAGTCTGACTCTACAAAGTTAGTAGGAGCTGGGGAGGGGGTTGGGGTTTTTGTGGCAGAGGCCAGTTACTGCCTGAAAGTGGACTTTTGGACACTGTCATGTTCCCTTAACTGGACACCTGGCAACCCTAGGGGGGGACATACAAACTTTCAAGTGGTACCATATTTCATCCAGTACCTGAACTTCTTACCTGCACCTTGGTTGCCTTAAATGTATCCTCCAGCTTCACTTGCAATCTAACTGCTTTCCTTCTCACACCTATTCTCTCATACTCACACACACATCCACTGGTTCACACATTAACTTTACACATATTTATTCATCCCAAACTGCCAGACTACGTACATGTAGCTTTAGAAGTATTAAAGAAATACTGTTAAATTAAAAATCTTAGGATCAAGATTTTAAAAAACAGGAGCCAAGGCTAGATCAAGGCCCCAGAGGTCCCAGGTTGTCCACTCTTATACCCACCCCCATGCTGGTCCCCAGTCCAGGGCCCAGGGGGGCCACAGCCTGCAGCCCAGCCAGTGCTGGGGAGGAGTTGCAGGGCCCACAAGCCAGTGGTGCTGCAAGGGATGAGGTCCAGCACCCTCAGACCAGAGCCCACAGCACTCCTGCTCTGCTCCCAGATTGACTGTTTTGTAGCAAACCAATCACAGGCAGGCTGATGGTGGGCTGCAGCAGCATAGCGCTCAGCCGAGGCTGGATTTTGGAGGGGCCCCCTTTTAAGCCAGGGCCACAGCCACTAAAGCTCCTGTCTTAATTCAGGCCTGACATGAGCCTAAAATTAGACTTCCAAATTCATATTTAGATAAGTAAATAAACCAAATAAGATACCACTAGACTATTGCTTACAGTTTTAGTACATAACTAAATTACCAACATGCTTAAAAAATCAGGCCAAAAATATACCAAAGTATCTTGCTTTGTAATAAGAAAAATAATTTACCAACATAGTCCTAGGATCAGCTTACAGCTTTTTTTACCAAAGTTCAGGATTAAAAACCTAGAACTCCAATCAGTTCAATTTCCTATTGTAAAAACAAAACAAAAAACAACATAGCCAAACCAACTATTGGAGGATAGTTGTCTGCTCACAATATATGCCCTCTGGTGTGAAAGAAAAAACTGCCAGAGAGGGAATTAAAGTAGATCAGCCTTTCTTTGCTGAGGCAGTACATTCCACTGGATCAACAGCCTGCTAGGCAGGTTAGGGCTTTGCTAGACAGAAGCTTATACTTTCAGAGCTACTCAAACAGGACTCAATTCATATTGAATAAAGGAATGTCATTTTTACCAACACCAGTGTCGGGCCAGGTGACACTAGTGGATTTAACTGAATTTATTATTTTGATTGTTGTACTGTTAAATTTCTAGTAAACTTTACATTAAGAACTACACTGTCCATTGCAAATAGTTAAGAATGACAAAAGCCCAGACCAAGGGAAACAGTTTACATATTAGTGGAACTCTACTTAGGAAGAGGTTACATCCACTCTCTCTACAAAAAAGGGTTTTTTGGTTTTTTTAATGTCTTTTGTGACCCAGTCTGATGTGAAAAATTCTATTTATCTGGAAAATCTAAAATGACTACTGCCATTTAATCAATTTAGGGGAAATGTCCAATACTTTTGACATGAATATTACTCCCAGCATTTTGCTGGAGATAATTAAAAGTGGTGTTAATGACAGCCTGGTTATTGCTAGCATGCTAGGACAGCCACATCTGCTTTGAAGAGATGTTTCTGAGAAATCTGATCATTCAGAATGGTGGCCTGAAAATTAAATAACATAAAGATAACTAGACAACAGAGTCCTGTGGCACTTTTAAAGACTAACAGATTTATTTATCGCATGAGCTTTCGTGGGAGAAGATCCCACTTCGTCAAAAAATTCTACAATAGACTAACACGGCTACCCCTTTGGAATAAAGATAACTAGTAATACTATACCTAGAGATAAGGATGAAACAGTAAATTGTTAGAGTCCATGACACGCAAGAATTCAGCACTCGTGATATAAGCACAACAATTAATAAATACTTTAAATATTAATATTTACTGTTAATTAAAAATTGCTACTAGTTTGCACTATATTTCTTTCATATTTTTGTTGCGTACTCATTTTAATTACTTCCAGGTTGGGTGAACTACTAGCAGTTCTGGGGAGTAATATAAGTTTAATTCGAATCTTGCCCTCCCCTATTATTTCAATAATATAGCTATGAATTTAACCAACACTTTTTAGGGAACAGTATTAAATACCTTCTATTCTGAATGTTGCTGAGCACCTCCCATAACTAGCCAACTGCTTGCAATATCTAATAATGCAGAGAAAAACTGAACATGATCCAGTGTCTGAAACCTGAAGTAAGACAAATTCAGAATGTAACTAAGGGTACATTTTTAAAGGCCAGGGTAACCAACCATTGGAACAATTTACCAAAGTGTGAAGGCCACACCCTCACACCAACAGACAGGGCGCTCACGAGGTCTTCTGGGTTGGGTCTACGCCAGCAAAGGTCAAAGCTTTTTCTGCCTGGAGGAGAAAGGCACTAGGATCTTAGAGAAAATCCACCAAAGGATACGATAGTGAACAGTAAGAAAGTTGCCTTTCCTCAGACAGGCCTGCTGAGCAAGAGACAGTAATGTCTTATTCCTCCTGAAGCTATATGATCCAGTCTCAGAGCAATATGCCACATGAGGAAGGGCTTGAGGTAGCCCCCCTTTAGACTAAGGCCAAAGGGCTAACCCAGGAAGATTGTCTGAGTTCTAGATTATGCTTACATCCTTTTAATTTCCCAGGGACTCCCCTGTCCCATAACTGAAGAAGAAGGGAGATGACTTCTCTATGTTTGCTACAGAATCTCTTTCAATGTTTGTCAGGATCCAGTGGGTAGAAAGAAAGTATAAGGACCTGAAACAGGGGTTGGAGGAAACCTGAGAGGATTCCCTGGCCCCTGCAAATGGTGAGGGGGAAAAAACACAGGTATAACTAAACCTGATACAAGGGGCTAAAAAAAAAATCTTTAGAAAAAGTAGAGCTCAGACACTCCATGCACAAGGGAAACAAAGCAACAGTGTAATTAGTTAGCAATACTGCTCAGAAACAGCAGTTCTAACATCAATTGCTACAGCAATACTGTCGCCATTCCACACAAGCGTTCCCCGCCTGATTTTCTTTTCTTTTCCCACCAGGTACATGCAGACTGTAGGTGCAAGCTTTACCAGTGCTTTTTATTTGTGTTTAAACAACCCACCACCAATGATATGGAGCTTGGTCTAATGAGCACACCAGCTGCTTCTATCAGCTCCCCAGCCAGCCAGCTCACCCAGCTAGCTCCACTCCCTTCCTAATTAGGGCTCTGTAACCGGATAGTCCAGCACCCTGCAACAAACACCTTTGGGCCACATAACAACAGCTGTTGAGCTAACTGATGGCCCAGCAGCAGGAGTTTGAAAAGGGGATGAAGCAGCAGCAGCTAGGGCAGCTCTATGGCTCTGGGAGTCCTAGCAGGTCATGCATCTGCCAAGGGTGTTCCCCTTCCAGTGCCAGTAAAGATAACTTGGATGATGACCCTGAATCCTTCCAACAAGTATTTAGTTGGCCATTTTGAACTACTTGGGTATTTCTGAGGAGACCCACTATCAGCAATTTAGAACTGAGAGCTACCTGGAGTGGGGTGAGACCCTGGACAGTAGCAAAATGGTTGTGAGAACACTGTTGGAAGTGATTCCATCCAGAGGAGCAATTAGGGTCCAGGTGGCTGAGGCCATCAGGATGGAGGAGTTCATAAAGTTATTACCTATGAAAGTCAAAGTAGCTTCTGTGACGCTGCCTGAGGATGGTATCTGAAGCAGTAAGGCTAATGGAGGGGATTATATCTTGTGCTTCAGTTTCAGATTACGGTGTCAGGCAGGAAAGGACCATGATAACTCCCATTTATCTTCACAGGAGATTGGGGATGGTGATAAACCACCCTAGGAAAGCCTTTCTACCTTGAGTGGTGAGTCCTTAAATCATGATTTAAGGAGGTAAATAACTCAGTCATAGGTTGGTGGTCTATTGCTGGAGTGGGTTGGTGAAGTCTTGAGGCCTGCATTTTGCAGGGGGTCAGACTAGATGACTGTACTGGTCCCTTCTGACCTTACAGTCTATGAGGTATGTGAAGTGGCATGCTCTCACTGTGACAGAGGAGAGAGTAACACGCTCCTGTGGGCCTGCTCAACACCAACAAGGCACACTTGTGCAAGACCTGCTCTCCTCAGATGCAGGGGAAGCTTAAAAGAGGGAATGTCAGACAGGAAGATTTGGTGAACAGGAAGAGTGTAGCTTACCTCACCTTGGTGTTGGCCTCCAGTTGAGGGATTACATTTATTATTAGGCTAGATGCCCTATCTCATCCCAGGGTCTTTATGCCATTGCCCATCTATCAGAGCTGAGTCAGTGAGAAAGCAGAGGAGACACTGACCAAGGTAAGCTAACAACAGTGATTTATTTAACAGCAGTAAATTGAGCGACAGAGGCAACAACAGGTTGACAAGTATTGGATCCCCCAGATTCCCAAGAGTCCCTGAGGAGTTCATTTGTCTATAACATGCCTCATCCTTCCAGGGGGCAGTCGTCACCCATCCAGGTGATGTTAATATCAGAACAGCTGGCAGGACCCCAGAGCAATGGTAGTCTTTCCTCTCAGGATCCTTCTGTGCAGGCGATATTACAGGTAAGTACTAGTGGGTCAATGGTGTGTCCCACGCAACCTTAAGCATAAAGAGACCTGCACTACGCTGCCTCTCAGATGGACAGCAAGAGGCAGTGGGTGAGCTAATGATTTATAGGGGCTCTTCTTGCCATTTGCCAATGATTGACAGGTGGTGCACACAGCCTGAATTAGTGCACATGGCACTCTATTCTTTGCACCCGACACCTAGATAATTTTTCTCTCAGCACTCCACACTGCAGATGGCCCTAAACAACATGGTGTCAATAATGATTGACAGTACCTTGCACCATATTGGCCCCTATATTTACATTACATATTAACTCCTTCCTAGGCATCTAGTTAACCCACTATATTTAACATTAAAACATCTCCAACTTTGGGGTGTAGCTTCAGAGTGGTACGCTCCCTGGGGAGAGACTGGATGTAGGTTCCATTTAGACTAAGGCTAAAGGGCTGAATCAGGAAGATTGTCTGAGTTCTAGGTCACTCTTACTTTTAATTTCTCACAGACTTTTCTCTCCAGTAGCACAGGGAAGAGGGAGGAATTTTTTGTTTTGTTTGTTTGTTTGTTCCAAGAACTCTCTTTAGCGTCTGCTGGGGCTAGAGGCGGAGGAGAGGGAGGTGAAGTATAAAGACTTGAAGGATCTGGAGTGGACTTGAGAATGCACCTGCCCCCTCACAAAGTGTCATAGTGGATTTTCCATCATAAGCAATTTTAAAACCGAGGTTGTCTTATTTATTTATATAATATTTATGTGGCTTGTGTAGTATGGGAGATTAGACTGGATGATCACAGTGGTCTCTTCTGGCCTTGGACTGTATTAATATAATTAAGCAGGGTCTTCTTTTATTTGCTGGAATGGGCTCACAGAGTCTAGAGGATTTGGAGCAAGAGGAAATGGGTAGCCAGCCATCATGTTAGCAAGCCATGGCCACCTAACAATTCCTGTCTTGTGCACCTATGGAAGCTTTTGTCGTCCCCACATATTTTGAGTTGCTTTTTTGTTTGTTTCCATCCCAGACCTATCTTAGTTTTGTTTTGTTTTAAGCAGACACAATGTTAGTGGCATGCTATATTGAAGTCCATTTTGAAGAGGCCTTTTATTTAATTCATGGGTCAAGCAGTTCAGTTAAATTATATAAGTAAAAGCCAGAAACTAAAGCCAATATGCCTATTTACTCCCTTAAAGGTCAGAATAGTACCAGCATATGTTAGAGAACAAACATTATTAGATGCCTTGTAAGTAAGTTCTATACATTATTAGATCCAAGAGTGTTGTTCTAGCAAAGCTTACTTCTTTAAAATACTTCTTAAAAGCATCTTGTTATTTTTTAATAAAGTTGCATTTCTTTACTGTCTAAAGATATTTGTCTGGAGCCAATGTATAGTCTATACAGGAACTCTCACCTTTTTGCCTATTTCCAGAAAGAATGTAAAAAACTCGCATCCCCTTACGAAGCTATGAATCAGACTTCAGAAACTGTATCATTTCTTCTTGGAGCAGCATAACAGACCTGGACAAATATTCACCATGTCTCATTTTGACCAGGTAACAGGACTGGACTTCTCTTAGAGCAATTTATTCTCTTCTCCTTTGGTATAAGTGTCAATATTTAAAATTCTGCTGTCTGTTATGCTGGGGTAAGCATACCTAAAGTAAATCTGGATGCGACATTCTTCTCTGCAATCTGGTGTATTGCTGTATCAATGTCACCCAAAGCCCTGACTCTTGGAACCCATCTTGCACTTGCTGTGCTGTGTGAACCAATTTCCTAGGTCAGTCCACACACAGCCTGCAGTAAGCAAGCTGCTCCTAACTCAGAGTGCCTTTTGCCAGCCACTCATGAGATTATGCAATGGTATGACCACAACACTCCCAATCCCAGATGCAAGCCTAGGAATTGCCATTTTACAGTATTCCGTGCTCTCACTGCAAACTCCTTGGTTCGTCAATTTATCAAATAAATTGATATGTAACCACCTTGTTACTTGAAATGGATTCTGTACACACCTTTAAACCACATGCACTGCTTTAGCTCTAACAAATTAAGTACAGAAAGATTTTAAGAGAAGTCAAAAGAAAACAAGTCAGATTGGATCAAAAGTAAATAAAAGGCAAATTGCATTCTAAACTAATCTTAATGCTTTCAGCAACCTCAGAGTCTTAGATGATTCTCACCACAGACTGACTGGTCCACTTCTAGCCAGGCTCCCCACTGGGTCAGCATTTTAGTTGCTTGTTACTGGTTGGTATTTGTAGATGGAGGAGAAAGAAAGAGAACAAGCAGCAAAAATGTTTCCTCTTTTCAACATGTTCCTTCACACCAACCCCTTCATGGTCTGATGACAATGTCTGTGTATGGCTTCTTCGATGCCCTGAATCACTAAATCCTTTTGGATTTGTTTGTTGATGTCTTGGTGAGTCCTTTCCCAGAATGTTGAGCTGGATTATTCTATCCAAGTCCTAATGAAGTGAGAACTGCTTCTCAGCGCTCTAGAGTTTTTGCCTAGATCTGTCTCAAGCCATGAGACACATATTTGGGAATATTACATAGCAAAGCCTCATAACTATACATATGACATTGCAACATGCATACTAATATAACAATCATGTTCAGTATGCCATGAGCATTCCAGAAACACTTTATATGAGACACTTTGCATTAAACAATATGCAACTATACTCTAAGGGTGAACTAGAATGATACACTATCACACTGGAATAAACAATGAATTCAGAGGATTTCCAGCATTCTGGATTTACACCAATATAATGTAGTAGAATTATAGTATTAGAACTAGAAGTCTATCTTATTACAGGGTTAATTTTATGTTAGTATTGATGTTTACAATTCTTCATGTACCACTGCTATTAACGTTCCAGAAAGCTGATACTTTTGTGATTTTTTAATTTTTATTTTTTTACCTTTTGAGAATAGCAAAATGCTGTCACTGAACATATTAATATGCTTATACAATGGCATATTTATAGCCTCAGGAACCTTGTAATACTACTTGCAGTAACGACTTGAAAAAAGTCAAACAAGTATTCTTATTTTTAGGGCTGCTTCTTTGAAATGCCAGCAAAGGATGGTTATTGTTCTTTCAAGCTGCTTTCATAAATGACACTGTGGAAATGTTTCCATAACACATACTTAGCAAAATACAAAACCTGAAGTTTAACTGACAGAGCTAGCTGAAATCAAGAGATTGCTGGCCTATATTTATCATTCTGCATACTTATTCAGGCATAAAATGTACTACTGCATTTTTTTTGTCTGAGTTTAATTTATCAGATTGGGGGCGATTTATCTGAAGGAGTGCTCTTACGGACAAGCTCTCAGAAGATAAAGATTTAAGACTCAGCTTAATAGGGTGTCTTAGCTACTCACCGTCACCAGAAGTGGTCTAGCTCTGACACTGTGTGAGCTCCAGTAAAACATCAGCCTCCTTCAGAACTGGTGGCCAACTAAGCCCCATGGCCTTTCCTCATGCATGTGTGTGGGGTCCATATTGGCCTTTATCCAGGAAAGTATATTTGGGAATCTTTGTTGGGAGAGAGAGAAGACATTTTGCAAGTGTTTCTGTTCCTATTACTAGATCATTTGTTTAATTCTGAAAAGGGAATAATCCCTACTGGAGTAAAGTTTGCAGAATCAAGAGTTCTCTTTTTATCTTATTTCACTCTGATGAGGGAGACTAGTGAAATGCATTTCCATGAGAGAAAGTCACTTAAAACATCTTAGTAACATAACTCCTAGTTTATTTAAAGTTAGGAATGATTTTGTAGAGAGAAATGCCTGGCTGGATAGAAAGTTAAGTGTGCACTATTGCTTTTTCTTTCCCTTTGCATTGAAATGCCCTAATTATTAGGGAATATATTCAAGAAGAGAGCAAACTTAGTATTTCTTTTATGCTCATAATACAAGGTTTAAGGTTAATGAAAAAAAAAAAAGTTGGCTGCCCTTGTTCCCAAGAGTAAAAATTGAAGAATCTATTGAGTTCTTTTCAAAGTAATGTACTACTAATTATTAAAGAACAAGAAACAAAGATAACTGAGCCATAAAGGGTGACAATGGTCTTTGGATCCTAAATGAGACAATGCTTCATTCCAAATACAGATGGAAATATTAGGGTCAAGTTCATTTAATTGCAGATGTGTTCACAAATGAGCTACCACAAACACTTAAGCCCCAAGGTAAGTCCTTATGTGGCATGTACAGCTCTGCTCTGGAGTGGCTTTTAAGTCAACAATTAAATCTATAAATGTGTAGTTAAAATACACTGAGAGGATCCAGTTAACAGTTTCCTGGAGTCAATGTTCAATCTGCTAATTTGGATGGAAAAAGGGTTCTGGAAAACTAGAACCAACTATGTAGTTGGGGCTTGTCTTGGGAAGACAATGTAAGAACCATCCCTGATCCAGGCCTATGACAAGGAGCATGGGCCCAAGCAGCAGGAAGATTGACACACACTTTCTCTGGTCTTCTCTGCACTGAGAACTGTAGGGAAGTCACCAACTGTCATTCTATTGGGGGGGGCAGTTTGATCAATATGAATAACAGTGGGAATGCTGGTATAGACCAGTTTCCTGCATTTCCTACATCTTTGTACAGCCCTGCTTTGCCTTTGGCCCCACCCTTTCCCCATTTGGCCCACTCACCACTGCATCCTTTCTCACCTTTCCCCCTTAATCCTCCTCCTCCTCTTCCACACTCCCTTTCTCCTACATGCAGTGCATCCCCGTCCCTGCTCAGCCCCCCCACTGCTGTTGCATACCCTGTATGCCCTTCCTCTTCTCTCCTGCTCACCCTGTCCCATACTGCTGCTCACTGTGTCCCTCCTCCATGCTTTCCCAGCTCAGCTGTCACTCACTGCCTTGGGGTAAGGGTCATGTGGAAGAGAGGGAGGGGAGAGATACAGCAGCAAATGGGCTGAGTGGGGGAGGGACATGGCTAGGGTGGATAGGTGGCAGAACTACAGGTGGAAGAGGCAGAGTGGGACTGGTTTGCTTTAGGGCCCAGAATTCCTCTCAGTGAGTCTGCTCATCACTATAGGTAAAGCCGCTTCCTTAGAGGCAGTAGTTAGGTCAAAGAAAGAATTGTTCTGTTGACCATGTGCTGTCTATACTGGGGGTAAGGTTGGCTTTCATACATCTCTCAGGGGTGTGGATTTTTCATACCCCTAAGACTTAGCTACGCCACTGTAACTTTTCAGTGTAGAACAGCCCAAGATCTTTTTTATTACTTTGAGCAAAGTGTTGACTGCAGCAGACTAAATGTGAAAATGGCACAGTTTTATGGTCTTTGATATTGAAAGTAAGCTAATTGCCCCATAAATTACATGAACCCACATTCCTGGTAAAAGGAGTCATGGGTATGCAAGAAACACAGTATCATTCACAAAGTAAATATGTCCTAATTTTTACATTCTGTTGCGCAAAGGTGAGAACATAATTGCCTCAAGAAAACATAGTTTTAAAAATATTTATTATGAACACTAAACTGCAATTTATGCTCACTCTTTAGAAAACACTGTTGGACACTCTTACTCGTTTCCGGTTGGGTCTTTACTTTTAGGGTGGCTTGGGTTACATGATCCTACCCTCTTTGGAGTTGTTTATCACACTGGCACGCTTTAAAATGCATGTCCTGCATGCAATAAATGTCTACATTTATCAGATTAGCTCATGGATCAGACACTAGCCAAAGAGGTAAGAATGGCATTAGGACATGAGCATCAAATTAATTGTGTGGTGTGTGAAACTACCCTTTCACATTCCAAAAAAAAAAAGGGTAGCCGTGTTAGTCTAGTTCAGCAAAACAAAGGAAGAGTCCTGTGGCACTTTTAAAAGAATAACAAATTTGTTGATCGCATGAGCACTCATGAGAAAAAATCCCATATTGTCAGATGCTTTGAAGATGGGGATTTTACACTTCCCTGCATTTATTTTCCTCCCATTCTGTAAGTCATAGGATCAAGTCAGGCTGTAACAGCAAATCAGAGTTGTTGTTAAGATTCAAACATGGGGACAGCATACAGAGGAAGGTAAGGTCAAATCACCTGTTGTAATAATGAAAAAATCCATAGTCCTTGCTTAACCCTGAGGAAACAATCAAATTTACATATAAATTCCAGTTCTGCAGTTTCTCTTTAAAGCTCCGATTTGTTGTTTGTTTGTTTTTGTTTGAGCACAGCTATTAACAAGTCATCAAGGGAGTTTGAAGTGTTCACCTATTGTTTTTTTAATGTTGTGATTTTCTGATGTCAGACTTGTGTCCATTTATTCTTTTGCGCAGCGACTGACATTGGACAAAATATAAGGCAGAGGGGCATTTCTGGCACATGATGGCATAAATCACATTGGTGGACGAGCAGGTGAATGAGCCCTTGATGGAGTAGCTGGCTTTATTAGGTCCTGTGATGGTGTCTTTTGTGCAGATATGTGGGCAAAGTTAGCAACGTGGTTTGTTGCAGGGATATGTGCCTGCTTTAATGTTTCTGTTTGGTCTGTAGTTGCTGGTGAGTATCTGTTTAAGGTTGGGGACTGTATGCAAAGTCTAGGGGCTAAGAATAAAAAGTTCACAGGCAAAAAGGTAATTTTGCAAACTGCTCTGACAGAATATGCATTTTGGTTAGCAAAGTTAAATATGGAACTTAAAGGACAGTTTTGTCAAGTAAACAAATTTTTTTAAATCTCCCTTTCTCTATTAACTCTGTGCAGTCCCACCCTCACCTTTGTGTGAATTTCCCCTCTTTTTCAAAGGTTGCATGGGCAATGACAATGTTAATTCTGGCATTTCCTAACTTTTGAGTCCTTGATTTTGCAACCTTAACATTCTTTTAACATAGGTTTTTGTGTGTAATATGTTTTGTATGTAATATATTTACAAATAAGTGGCACTTAGAAGCCAGAGTGTTAGATGTCTTACAGACATGGATAGTTATTATACATATAATCTTCCTCAATTGTCTCATCCTAATTCTGACATATCAATATTTATGTAACATGGCCCAACTTGATCAATAGATGTTGCAACATTTTAGGCATGATGTTCTGAAATAGTTGAGTACAAAATATTTTTAATCTGCATGAGTAACTTGAATTAAGACATCCTTAGATTAACTAGAATAATATACTTGAATATTAAAATAGTAACTTTGAATGTCAGAGATGAGGGGAAAATGCAATCTATTTTGGGGACCAAAAGTCCTCCAGGGAGTATTACAAATCCGCATAACTTCTTTGAATCCTGGATTTAGCATTTTGATCACTGATTTAGCTGAAAGATGCATTAAAAACTCATGTAGTTAGTACTCTTCCTACTTGGTGCTGGAGAAGGCTGAAGGAATGTAATCTATTTTAGATTTGTGATCACAAAGAGAGTAGAAATGTGGAGCCAAACAGCCTAATTTTTTTGAAGCTTTGGCAGAATAAGGGTTTCCTGCATGGGAAGGTTTTATATGGTATAAGCTAAAGGTATGAATTTTAAATGACGTGGTTATATAAAGCCCACATGTGGACAATCATTCTAACCAGACTGCCTTTCTCAAATTGAAAAGAAGCTTGTCTCTTGGGAAAAGCTTCAAGCTAAACTAAAAAAGCCACTCGTTGGAATAAGTGTCCACAAGGACAGGGCTTTATGTCAGTTCAAGTATACCATTAAAACTGGCAAAATTCTCTTGTGTAGAAAAGCCCTAACAGTGGGTCAAAAGTGAATAATTGAGGTTGCTGTTAACTCCTGAATGAGCACATCACTGTTATTTTTAGCCAATTGTACATAAGTATATTCCTCAATGTTTATACTAAATCCTTTTGTAATCTAAATTTGCAGGCAAATGTATACAAATGTATATGCCAATGTGCCCCTCGTTATATTAGGCTGTGGAGTAGTCTGCCAGAGGGAATATTGGATATTCAAGGTCTTTATTATTTGGAATGCCTAAAACTATAATGGGTGAAAGTCTAGAAACTGCACTGTGAGGAGCAATCCTGCATTGTTAGGCAGTCTGACTAGATAACTTCCTAGGTCTTTTCTAGTGTTAACATCTTAGGCTACATATATAGGTTATTACCATAGTCCTCTGCTAACTTTTACAAACATGCAACAGGGAGTAAAATTCATAACATCCAAGTCCAAAAAATACAGGCCTCTGCCCAGAGTGCTGAAGGAACAATTCAAATAGTTAAACCAATGAACAAACTGTTAACCATTTGAGTAGTTTAGAGCAGGGGTTCCCAATCCCTGGCCTGCAGCCCAAAAGTGGCCCTCAGGGCTTTTTAAAAAGGCCTGCGCTGCCCGGCCACTGACTGGTCCCTAGGTTGCAGCTGCTCAGTCCTGGCGTGCAGCTGGGAGGGGCTGCAGCCACCCACCTCCCCTCTGGTCCAGGCCAGGGCCAGATTACCGGGTGTGTGTGTGTGTGTGTGTGTGTGAGAGAGAGAGAAAGGTTTAAGGGGCTATGATAGGGGAGGTGCAGAGGCCCTGGGCTGGGGAGGACCCGGGCGGGGGCTGCGAGCTGGCATGGCTGTGGGTAGGGGGGGCAGTGTGGGCCTGCTGCTGCTGGGGCCCACACACTTCCCCACAAGCCAGCCCCGTTCATGGGGATCCAGCCCCTTTTTTCTTTCTTTTAAACTTTTTTTTCAATTAAAAAAAAAATTCAAAATTTTTTTCAAAATCTTTTTGGCTTGAGGGCCACAAATATAATTTGTACAACCCTGAAGGGCCACTAGGCTAATTAAAATTTGATGAATTGATTTTAATTAGTTTTTAATTAAAATGTATTCTCAGTTTCATTAATTAAATTTTAATTAGACTAGTGGCCTTCAGGGTTGTACCAATGATATTTGTAGATCTTGAGCCAAAAAGGTTGGGAACCAGTGGTTTAGAGGTATTACATTGCCACATTGGAGGGCAGCAGCATTCACAAATACATGGCTATTTCAAGCTGCCAGGTGGCTTTCAACTGTAACTGTAGCAGCAGAATTAATTATGTTGTAGTGCATGGTAGTCAATTATCCTTTGCCAAGGTCAAAATTTCCTGGTTAAGGTCCAGACTCCAGAGAAAATATTTAAAAAAATAATAAGTAAATAAAAGATGTTAGGGTTCATTCAAAAGCATCTGACAGTCTGCCTATTGGCTATCTCTGTTGCAGTGTATGTCAGTTTGATCTGATTTACTTCTCTTCTCATCCTTCCCTCTCTTTTTTCATAACCCCTGAGGCAGAAATCCTATCACACAACAAGGGAGATAATGTTTCATGGCTGTGCATAACATGAAGAGTTAATCAAACTGATGCACTACAGTTACCCCATTAATGAAATATTTAAAATAAGTGTTGTATGTTAATCTCACTATTCCTTTGCTAATATAGCACAAGCAAACATATGGATACTGAATTCTTACAAGGCAAGATATCTGCTTCAAGCTGAATAAAGATTTGACATGGAAAACTTCAGCCAGCTGAAAACAGGGTTTTGTAGTGGGAATTATCAGGCAACCTTCACTATATGCAAGGCTACCAGTTCCACCTATATAATATAGTGACCTCTCTATAATACATCTACTGTACAAATGTTACCCTATTTTTATTCCATGAACCAGTCTGATTGTGGTTTTCCTAATACATATAAAGATATGGACAAATATCTTCTTTCTTTGAGTAAAGATGTGTTGTATGAATCATAGCAGTGAGTATGATCAGATGCTACAGTGATGGGTGTGGTGTTAAGCCTAGACAGACTCCAGCTGTAAAAGTAAAAGGGAATTTTCAAGAGTGTGAAAGGGTCAGTCTCTTCAGGTAGACAATGCAGACAATTCCATTATTTTACTACAAGAAATAAGAGCTATATTCTAATTTCTTTTGCAATTTTGAGAAACAGAAAAGGTAGAGCTATAACTACTTCCACATGTGGAATGATTATTTAAAAATTATGTTAAAAGGATTTTTCTGAAATAGGATAGTTTTGCATTTCATTGGATGCCAATGTTTTATTTAAAAAAAAATAAATCCATTCCTCAGCTAACTTGCAAACAGAAAAGGAAACAGATGAGCCACAAAAATATACCGGGGATGTGAGCTTGATGGCTATGATCAAATAAATCCAAACACTAAATCTGCCATTCAGTAGCTGAACCTAACAGGAGGCCTCCTTCTCCAGTTTGTGCATGCACCATTGATTGTGCCTACGTCTCACAGAGGAGTTCCTCATTTGCATTAACTGCCCTCACAATCAAGAGATTTTCCCGACGGGGTGTATTCCCTTAGTGCAGGTAACTACCCTTAATGTTAATTAAGGGATAATCTCTATTACATTTTGCTACAGAAAGCAGTAAGTGGTTGCTGAGGTTGATTAATACCTGAACCAAACCTGAGAGATGTAATCAGTCTCAGACACACAAGATTATTCCCGTTGTATAAAAAAAGCTGAAACATTAAAATAATAAAAAAAACCAATTGTTCTGAATAGCAACTTTTCTGCCTTTGAGTTCTGTTAGATTTGTATCAAATGACCTGAATTTTTAAAGAAATGTTCCCAGAGGCAATCAGGGCTTTGTATCCACATCATTTGTAGATTTAAGTTTGAACACGGGCTTGGCCCTGGATGTCAATGGTATTTGATAGTGGATGATCTATTTTTCTCAACTGTCTGGTTGAAATTATTTTCTAGTATGATAAGAGCAGGGCTTTTTTTGAGCTGGTATGCACTGGTATGGCATACTGGCACCTATTTTTCCCTGGCCAGCCCCACTGTTCAGCTGGGGGCCATGGTCAGCAGAGGAAAGGAGTGGGTCTCCCTTCCCTTGCTGATCCCGGCCCCCAACTGGGCAGTGGGACTGGCAGGGGCCAAGAGCAGCGGCCAGGGGCCAGAATCTGGGCCGCCAGGGGCTGGAATCCAGCCCAGGATGCCTGGGAGCTGCGGCCAGGCTGCAGCTTTTTCAAATCTCCCACTCCTTTCCCCTGCTGACCACAGCCCCAGTTGAGCAGCGGGGCCGGCCAGGGAAAAATACGTGCCAGTACAGTGTACCGGCTCAAAAAAAGCCTTGGCTCTTTCAGTGGGAGTAGGCACAGGCCCAATAGTCCTAATGCATTTTTGGTTAAACAAAATATATTAATGTGAAATATTACACTGACCTATCCTATCATCTCAATATTGTGCCAAGAATTCTTATTAACACTGCAGAATTACTCTTAAATATGTACCTTTTACTACTATTTTTGTAGTAATGTGATATCATTTAATTATTTTTTTTCTGCTTTATGAGGGAAAGCTGCAATACAATGTACTACATATTTAAACCAAAAAGTGGCACATCAGGTAACCAGTACAGAATTATAGTTGCTTTAAGATTGTTAGAAAATCTGGGGCTGCAAACAAATAAGTAAATAAACAACCAAACAAGCTTTTAAGATGAAAAAAATATAAAAAGTGATGTGAAATTCAAGCTTACATGTTCTCATACAATTCAAATAGTTCCAGCTTTAACACATTCTGAAAAAAATTGCATATTGTTCTAAAGAACTTTTGCAAATTGTTTCTTACTCCATTACCTATGTGCATCTAGTTTCTAAAACACTGATAGTTAATCACATATATTTAATGAGAGGAAAAAACCTGGAAAGGGGTCATGAAGCAAGAGAGCTGGCATGAAGGTGTATTTGAGCTGTCAGTGGATATGGCAGCAGAAGTGACCATATCAGTTTCCAGCTGAATATGCATCATACCTTGGAATATGTTTGTTTAATTCTGACGTCTGTAGTGCTGTACTCAACATGAAAGAACACACAAGGAATTAGTAATTAATTAGCCTGATTCTGTAATTATGCTTCATAAAGTTATATACATTAGACAGTGCCTGCCCCATGCAAACAGATTTATTCCCTTTTGTATTAAAGCATTGTTTCTCAGACCCAAAAGAAGGTTGCAAGATTATGGGAAGGATGAAAGAGCAGCAACTGTTGGCTGAGCACTCGGCTGCTGCACAGGTATTGCAGGGAAGGGGACATCACTTTTTGAAGGGGGACCATCATAGCCTGAAATATTTTCAAAGGTGGACCCACGAAGAACCCCTCTATTAAAGCTACCTGAAAAACTTGTTGATAAAGATCACTACTTAAAGGCAAGTCCCTTTGCCTTAAGTGACTGCTTTAAAATCCCACTGTTTCGATTACAGTATTGTTCAGTTCAACCTCATTTCTGGGAGTTTCCCACTGTCAAGGGAGACTGACTAGCTCACCATTTCACCACACAAACTTTTTCCTCTTCCTGATTAGAATTCTGCTAAATAGACAGAAGGAGCAGGCCACCTGCTTTCATACGTGGTTGACTCTGCAGGATCCTGACTGTTGTAGTTTTGCATGACAGGCCATCTCTTGGGTTTCTCAAATACTGCAGACTGCATTGACTTGACCCATTGGAGGACTTCTCAGCCTTTTAAAATTACATTATGAGAGGACTTAGGAAGGTAATTTACCTTTTTGCTGCACTCATCTGGGATAATAGGAGGAGAAAAACCAAGAGGAAGGGTAAGTATGGAGGGAGGCAAGGCCAGGAGCTAGATGAGGTAGGAGTGGGAAAGGATCTCAGTGATAAGATGGGAAATGGAAGGTATAATGGTATAAAGCCCAGTTAGGAAAGATGAAAGGATGGGGAGGCAAGAACAGAAAGAATAATGGGCTGGGGGAGCAGGAAATATAGCAGAGTAAAAAATGGGAGAGTTTGAGAGGACAGAATAGTGGACAGGAAATGGGGGGGGCCAGAATATGGGGGTATTGGAGAAGGGAGAAAATTGATGATGATGATGATGAACATTTGTGAGGGAGTGAAGGAATGGGAGAAAAGACCAGTAGGGAGGAGAAGTGGAGAGGTGTGAGACAGTGCTAAAAAGGATTGAGATAGAAAAGGCACATACTGTAGGTGGCCAAACATATTAGGGGAGAAAGATCAGGTCAGAATAAAATACTGGAGAACTGTTTATTTTTGTGCCTCTTATTTTATGCATTCTCAAGACCACAATTTTATGTTTTATTATTTTTGTGCTCTGCAGCAGCTCATGCTGCCTAGCAATGACTAGCTTGAGTGTGCTTGCTCTGTCATCACAAAGCACTCCTGCTGCCTAGCAACAAGCACCGTGAATGGCAGTGTTGTGCAGTGGACATAAACTTGATTCCAAGTCAGGCAGAGCTTGGAAACAGTTGGCAAACAGTGGTATGATGTATAGGCACCTCTCTAAAGATACTCTTATTCTTTGGAATTTATTTTCATGAATGAAATCTCTATTACAGTTGTGAAGACAATCTCAAAAATATGAATTGAGTTTGGCAATGCAAGGAAGCCTCTGTGAATACAGAGATTGTGGAACATTACTTCTAGAAGATACGAACTGCTTATTCCTTCCAATCTGACCCCTGGAATCAGGAGAGGTGTTTTCTGGCCTTAGCTTTGCTGCTTTACTTGCTTTGTGCTACCTTCAGGCTCTGCCCACAAAAGAAATTCTACCTCTGTGAGTTGACTAAATGAGATTCCACTCATAATACATTTTGTAGCTGTTTAAAACATATTAATACTGTTGCATTCCCCTCTGCAATCTGGAACATATTACTGTATCACCCCATCCTGGGGTCCATCTTGCATTTGCCACAGTGTGACCCACCCCCACTCCTGGGGCACCTACAAGCAAACAGTCTTTGACTTAGTGAATGAGTACTTCTGGCCAACCTTTTGTGGAATTATGCAGTGGTGTAACCCAGGGGCGTAGCCACAGGGGGCCAGGCCCACCCATTTTGCTAGGAGGCCCTACCTTAGTGCACATCAGCGGTGTGAATTTCACAGCTGCGGGGTTACCCAGCAGCCAGCGGCTGCAAGTAGTTTCATATCACCTGCAAATTTTGCCACCTCACTGTTTATGAATATGTTGAACAGTACTAGTTGCAGTGCAGATCTCTGGGGGACATGACTATTTACCTCCCTCCATTCTGAAAAATGTCCATTTATTCTTACCCTTTGTTTCCTATCTTTTAACCAATTACTGATACAGGAGAGGACTGTCTCTCTTATCTGATGACCGCCTATTTTGCATAAGAGCCTTTGGTTAGGAATCTTGTCAAAAGCTTCCTGAAAAATCTTAGTACACTATATCCATCGGCTCACCCTTATTGACATGTCTGTTGACCCTCTCAAAGAATTCTAGTAGAGTGGTGAGGCATGATTTTTATTTATACAAACCATTGTGATTCTTCCTGAACAAATCATATTAATCTGTCTTCGATAATCCTGTACTTTACAATAGTTTCAACCAGTTTGCTTGGTATTGAAGTTGGGTTTACTGGCCTGTAATTGCTGGGTTGCCTGTGGAGCCTTTTTAAAAATTGGCATCACATTAGCCATTCTCCAGTTATCTTATACAGAAGCTGATTTAAATGATAGGTTACATACCACAGTTAGCAGTTTCATATTTGAGTTCTTTTAGAACTCTTGGGTGGATCCATTGGTCCTGATGACTTATTACAGTTTAATTTAGCTATTTGTTCCCAACCTCCTGTAATGACACTTCAATCAGGGACAGTTGCTCAGATTTTTCACTTAAAAGGAAGGGCTCAAGTGCGGGATTTTCCTTCACATCTTCTGCAGTGAAAACTTGATGCAAAGAATTCATTTAGTTTCTCGACAATTGCCTTCTTTCTTGAGTGCTCTTTGAATAAAGTGCAGGGGTGTGGTATTGATTAGTTGTTGCTACATGCAAAAGACAACCTGTAAAAAAGTGAGAGAAGCAATGCTGAATGGGGCCCTGAGAGAAAGTTGAGTGATGTTGCTTCTTTTGAGCATGATACTTTTGGGAAGGTCAAACTTGGAGTTTAGAGCAAGGACACTGCCTGCTGTTGCTCATTTCTACTATATTTAGGGAAACAGGGCTTTGTGCACATTCTTTGAAAGAAAACTGGTTTGCACTATAGTAATATCTGATTCATAAAATCAATTTCTCATCCTAATAGAAACAATCATGCAACAAAACCTTAAATATTGGTGAACTGGGTGGGTTAAGAGGGCGTAAAATATCTTATTTGCCTTTGTTTCATATTTTAAATGCTACTTATAAAAAGAACCATATCTGTGCTTTTTTTTCCCATTATTATTAGTCAGATAATATTTTTGTTTGCTGTTTGTGTATTTTAAATCTTGCAGCACATGCATCCATCCTACTGGACTTTGGTGCAGCTCTGTGAGATCTATAGCTGTTGAAAATAGTCTGCTTGTGTAATCCAGTGTGGGGAAGACAAGGTATACCAAGGAGGGAAGTTCCAAAGGGGTAGCTGTGTTAGTCTATTGCAGAAAAACAGACTCCTGTGGCACTTTAAAAGACTAACAGATTTATTTATGGCATGAGCTTTCGTGGGAGAAAATTCCACTTCGGCAGAAGCTTTGAAGATGGGGAGGTGCTACACGTTCTATCAGCTGCAGCAGGGACCCTTTCAACGGGGAATGCATAGGGAGTCTCTCTCACTGACTGTAACAGCCTGATCTGATCATATGTCATACACTTCCCTGCATTTAATTCCCTCCCCTTCTGTAAAATCCCCATCTTCAAAGCATCTGACAAGTGGGATTTTCTTCCACAAAAGCTCATGCACTGAATACATTTGTTAGTCTTTAATAGTACCATCGGACTCGTTTGTTTTGCTGAACTAGACTGATCGGGCTACCTCTTCCCAACTTCTCACGGACTGAGGTTCCCTCTCCGTCCTCACTTCTCACTGTTGCAGCGTGCCCAGCCCTACCTGCTTTGACCCAAAGCTGGTGGAAAGGAGCGTGGCTGCCACCAATCCCTGTGTAGTTGTGTGTGGGTGGGAAGGTCTTGAACGGAAACTTGACTTTAGTATTAGCCATAGCTTTGAACATCCCCTCCCGGCCCCCTCTTCCGCCCAGCGTCGCCTCGCCCGGCGCATGCCCGCTGCAGGAACTAAATTGCCGTGGGGGTAGGGGAGGCTCGGAGCGGACTACAACTCCCAGCTTGCAACGCGGCATTTTTTTTTTTGGTGGGGGTGGGTGGGGAAAGCAGGGCCGGGCGTCACGAAAGCGAGGCGAGGCGGCATCCCACAATACCAGGCGGGCTGCTCGGCGCTGCTGTCTCTTTAAGGCAGGAGGAAGCGGCGATGCGGAGGGGTGGAAAATGGCAGAGCTGCAGATGCTGCTAGAGGAGGAGATCCCGTCGGGCAAGCGGGCTCTGCTCGAGAGCTATCAGAACCTCACCCGCGTGGCCGACTACTGCGAGAGCAACTACATCCAGGTGCGGGGAGCGGCGTCCCGGGGCCGGGCGCGCGGGGAAGGGAGGCACCGCCGCGGGTGCAGGAAGTGGGCAGCCAGTGTTGCAACAGCCTGAGCGGCCGCCGCCGAGACACTGTATCGCCCGGTGCCGGCGGCAGCAGCGCCCTGATTTCCTCCTCCCTTCGCTTTCAACTCTCTAGCCCGGTGCCTCTGATCCCTCGACCCCCCCCCCCGCCCGAGGGGGTGAGTCTGTCAGTTCAGCCCGGAGGGTGTGTCTGTCTGTCTGTCCGTCTTATTGTGAGTCACTGGCGGCAGAGCCCGGACCTCCCGGGGCGGGGGAGAGGGTAGCTCGTACGTGCCTTTGGGAGAGGGCTTGTAGATGGGCTGTTTCAGACCGATTTCCTGCCCCCTCCCTGCCCCGATGTTTGGCTTTGAGTTCTCTGTGTCTCTCCGTGTGTGTGTTAAATAATCAAACCTCCCAATAAAAACACCCAAAGTCCCAGAAGCGCTGGCTCCTTGCTGGGGCCCCTGAAGCAGAGGCACACGCTTCAACCCTCTTCACCTTTTTCGGGGTGTGTCTTCTCGCTCTGTTGCGGGTGTGAGGACTGGAGGTGAATTTCGGAAAGGGTTGAAGCGTGGGGCTGGAAAATGCTGAATGCTGGGTAGTCCTGAAATACAAATGCAGAATGTACGTTGGTGGAGGGGTGGGAGGGTGCAGGGACACCACGCACAGGCACCATAAAGCCATCCAAGTGGAAATTGTTCGTTTGATATTTGGCAGCTAAATCTCACTAAGTCTGAATGAATTGCATTCCTAGTATGCTGCACTGGTGATCTGGAATTGTTGAAATGAGCAGTTTGCTGCACTATATAAGTGGAATGGGAAGGCATGATGTATTTCAGCATGGTAGTTTCTGCTTCTGGGAGGGCAGGGCTGCTTGCTTTAGAACTCAAACATTCTGTAGTGTAGCAATATGTTTAATCTGGGTGTCTCTTGCTGCAAAATACAGCCCAATGCATTTGTTGTGCATCTTTCAGTCAATTAGGAAAGTTCTTTTCTAGCTTGTTCAGTGTTTCCTAACCTCATTTTAACTCTTTTTTGGTGGGATTACTTTAAAAAGCCAAAATAAAAATGTATGTAAAACATTTTTTAGTAATATTGATATATATCTGAATATAATTGTGTGCATACAGCCGGATTGAGGTGGACAGAGTCCACACAGATCCCTAAATTAGTGAAATTTACTTAAGAAAATAACTAAAAATTGTGCATTCTAATATCATGATGCCTTATAATGAAAATAAACTTGTTGACTATAATATCCCAATGGATAGGGCTATCTGCAACCTATACTTAATGTAGTTTGTCTTAATATTTAGAGTTTGTCTGAAACTAGCAGACTATTTTATTTGTGTAAGAGGAAAAGTATTTTGGTGGTTTTACCAAACTTTAAATATCCCTCAATTCCATTTGTGAAATTATTCCCTTTTTTCTTTCAAAAAATACAAAGTGATGCTCTTGATTATATGAATTAAAATTGTAATAGCAAATCAGAGTTTGTGTAAAGGATATAAATCCTTTCTAACACACTGTAAGATAGTAAGGGTTACATTATTTTTATTCTTCAGTTTCTTGCTCCACCCAAAGAAAGCTGCTTATATAAATGCTTCAAAGAGGCGAGGTTTCATTTGGTTTTACTCATGGGAAATATGACAAACCCACTAGTGTGGTAATTGCAGCACATGTTTTGACCTGTCAACATTTTTTTTCCTCTTTCAGGAGTTGTGGAGAATCTTTCTGGCATTACATGTTGCTTTCAAATAGTTTTAAACCTTACACTTTCTTAAAATTATTATTTTTTTAAAACAAAAAGCAACTCCTCAGTAATTTGAAATCTATCTAACCAAGAACCACCTTAAGAATCAAGGCTGACTATATGTAGAATCAGTGGACTTTGCAGTTTGTCTGCATATGGCTGTGTAGATCTCTTTGGAAAGATGTATATCCTAAATTGACTGAACAGGGCTTAAATAGTAGTTTTATTGGGTTTTTATCTAGTTTGTATTCTGTGCAGGTTTATCCTTATTCAGTAAAAGTGGTAAATAATTTAAGTGCAAAACAGTTTTACCAGCAGTTGTGTAAAGCCATCTGTTCTACAGTTGGCGTAGTGCAGAGATTATTACAATCAGTCCCCTGGAACAGTAGTGTCAATGTCTGGTGGGCAGGGCCTGCTGCAGGATCAGAGGATGTGATGCCCAAGGCAATGGGAGCTATCAAAACAAAACAAAACATGCAGTGTTTGTATTAAGTACCATTGAATTGCCAGACTGACTTTTTAGAGCTAGATAGGTATTGCTCCAAACTGCCCTGGATATTGCTTGGAAAAGGTAGTCAGAGCATCTCAAGATGAGAACTCTAAGTACAGTGTTTAAAGCACTTCAAAAATGGGATGCTTAATAATTTGGCCTTTAAGCATATTTAACCGACTCCAACTCGGTTCTTGGAATTTTCTGTTAGAACTGTGACTGCTAGTATCTCTTTATTTTTCAAGAGACAGCAGTGTGCTGTTCCGTGCAGAATTTGTTACACTCTGTTGCCACCTCCTCTGCATTTTGAAGTCTTTATGTCTGACAGCTTTTTTGATCAAAGCCACCAATATTATTGCAGACACCTTTGATGGAAGCTTTCAATTTGATATTTTTGTTCTTCACCATGGCAAGAATGTGAGCTTTTATAAGATGACTGAAAAATCTTTTGAAATTGTATATGTATTAAAAATGTCTGTTGGCCTAAGTCTGGAAAACTAAGGCTTAAATTGCATTTCTAGTCCCCTGCCTTTCTCTCCTTCCTAATTTGCTCTCAGCAGCTGATGTTAATCTGTAAGGAGCTGGGAAACAGCTACTGTCTACCAGGTACAGTGAAACAAATGGCAAAAAAGCAGAAATCCAGATAATATATCTAGTCCACCAGGCCATGTATATGCTGCTTATCTGATAGGAAGGAAGGAAGAAGAATGCTGTGAGAAGGCACTAAAAGGAGTTAAGGAGGTTGGGAGGAAGATTCAGAATATTAAAAGGAAGTTAAAGTGTGAAGACTGTTGCAGAGAGAAAAGACATTTAATGAAGAAGTAGCATCAACTATCTCTTAGACATTTTGGGGGCTTTTTAAGATTTCACTCGTAGGAAACTGTGGTTTGGATTTAAAATCTGGTTATGTATTAAAACTATCTTAAACTTCTGGTTATGCTTAGAGGTGTTAGTGATTTGGAAATAAGTAGAAATGTAGTGTCTGGTCTAGAAGATGTGGTAAACTAAGAAGTGGTTTACAATAACTTTAAGTTCCAAAGGGGTAGCCGTGTTAGTCTAGGTCAGCCAAACAGAGTCCTATTGCACTTTTAAAGACTAACAGATTTATTTATCGCATGAGCTTTTATGGGACGCTTTGGAGATTTTAAGGATGAAGCTTTTACTCTTCAGCTGGGTACATGTCCTACCTCTCCTTGTGAAAAGAGCTATCTTAATATAGGCAGTGCTTGGGGATCAAATCTTATTCTTCTTAGTGTTATATTGGCATGTGTATTTTACAGTGAACAGAACAAATTCTAGGAGTCTTGTGGTACTTTTAAAGACTAGCAAATTTATTTATCGCATGAGCTTTTGTGGGAGAAAATCCCCCCTTGTCTTATTGCTAGGTAGCAAGTTAGAAAAGATGTATGCTTGTGAATAAGCATCACTTACGACGATGCGCTCTTTTGTATAATATGAATAAGGGAGAAACACTTGACACTTTTTTGTAAGTCCCAAGCTAAGGGCCTATGACTTCTTTGCTGCCAATCCCCTCCCCTCAAAGAAAATAAATACCAACAACCCCCAAAAGTTGTTTAACTTGTCTTCACTGTTTATTTAATCCATGACCACTAGGGTTAGCAGCTCGAATTCAACTCCAGGATCTCCTATAGGTTTTAACTTGTGGGCTAATCTGAGTTAAACATTAAGTTGCTGTGTCTTTAACCTGAGTTAGTTTACCTAAGTGGGATTTTCTCCCACAAAAGCTCATGCGATAAATAAATCTGTTAGTCTTTAAAAATTCCTCCTTACTCTGTTTCTCTGCAATATCCCTTTTGTGATCTGAGTTAGGAACACATCTCTGGCATAGTGAAGGCATACATTTAAGTACATGCCTCAGTTTTGAATTCTGACCCTTTCCCATAATTCTTTGTGATCACAAATGAACTGTCAACATTGATGGTGCTGAATAACAATTTGGGGATTGTGATGGTGTTGAAATCCTTCTTTGGCAGCCCGATACGGAAGTGATAACATAAAATTTGAAAAAGGCTAGGCAGATAGAATTAAACTGTTTAACTCCCCAGCTAAAAATACTGATTTACATAGATCACAGTTCCCAGTCTGAAGTGACTTAATTGTTTAGCTTCAGTGAACATATCTGCAATACTTGCTTATTGGGTGTGGCAGTGAAGGATAGAAATGATGTGGGAAGCCACCGTCTTCAGTGTTGTGTTGGCATCTTGCTTTGAGTTGCAGTTGATTGCAGTACAGAGCTAATGTAATGTTTCTTTCTGTAACAGATCTATAAAATACTACTTGTAAACCCTGACCATTTAAATCAAGATAGTGGGACAGTACTTATCTCGTAGTCTAAGTGTAGATAGCTGCATTGTTTACTTCAGTGCTTTCCTGTTAGACTATTGTGGGAGCATTTAGTTATTAAATCAAATGCAATTTTAAGATCGCATTTAGAACCTGTAATAAGCTAATGGCTTGAAATACTATGTGATTCTTGTAAATGATGATTATTCTAAGCTCTTTAAATAAGGTCACTTTTAATTTTTGTGAATGGACTCTAGCTTTTGAAAGTCAATTGCATAAATAATGAACATGAGATTTTGAGGAAGTATGTGCTGAATTGCTTAAATGTGCCTTTTTGGATGCGTTATTTCCTGCTGTAATTTCAAGTATAGTATGTGGAAACCATAGTTCATGTTTAGCTGACTGTTCAGCCATTCTGGAAGAAAACTAGAAACAAGGACGTGGTTTCTTAGGCTGACCCTTGGAATTCACCCTATTGGAGGAAATTGGAAGTTTCCTTCCTCTGGGCAAAAATCATGTTACATGGAAAAAATAACCATACAGCTCAAATCTCTTGGACTTTTGGTAGGATGTGTGTATTGGTATGGAAGGTCTGTTCCATTTTGATCAAGATGTTCCACTGTTGTTCAGTTATCTAATTTTAAAAAAGAGAGATGCACAGAAGAGAGTTTCTTTCTGAAATCATCCAACTCTTGTTCTTGTGTTTATATTCTCTCCTTTTCAGCATGTGTGACTGACTTTACACCAGACTCATTTTGCTTGAATGAATGGTAAAAAAGGGCAGGGCTGATTTCAGTACAATGGAGTTCTCTTAGGAGTTTTGATACCGAGAGACTCTTAAACAGTCACTAATGCAAATCTTGTACATTCTGAGAGAACATCTTAAAACTACTTTTGAGTTAATAGATTTATGTTCATGTTTCTAAAAATGGTTAGAGTTAAAGTAAACTGACTTGTTTTCTCTTAACACATTTTGAGAGTCAATTAAAAATTAATCAATCCACTTTCCATTATACCTCGATGTTCAGCACATATATTACAAAAGGCTTGGGAATCTCAGAACAAGATGCAATGTCTAAGACTTAACTCCAGGAGCCCTTCATGTAGCTTAAATTGAAGTACTTGCATTTTGTTTAAAATGTGTTTTATACTATGGATATAAAATAGTGGGTTTTTTTTTAAAAGGGGAATGGGAAACAGAGAACAAATTCCTTGCCCAAATATTAAATGACAGCATACACTAGAATGTCTTGTAAATCATGTACTTGGTGATTTAAAATATGGATTGTTTGCCTAACAGACTTAATGGCTCCTCTTGTGTCAACGAGTCTGTTTTTGAGAAATACAGTTGAATATGTATCCACTTCAGAATTGTATGTATAAGCAATAAGGCCATAATGTAGTTTATTAAATATTTAAGTGGTTATTTTGCATGTACAGGAACCGCTTCTCTAAATATAGCAAGATCATTTTGTGGCTTCTCTCCTCCCCCCTTTAAGGAGGACTGATTCACATCATGGATTGGATACCACAAAGTTGAAATGTTTATTTCAGTCTTCTAAATTATTTGAAGTGAGTGGCACAAGTTTCACCTTTTTCCTGTTCCTTTACCTTTTCAGCAGAGATTATGCCTGTGCTGATCCACCTAATAATTATCTACTGGTACCAGGGAAAGCTGAGTGAATTAAACCTCCTTTACGCTACAGACTTTTATCAACAAAAGGCAACTTTTGTTGACAAACAGAAGTGGTAAACACTGAAATGCTCCTTTGGCCAATGTAGGTCCCCTGCTATGCTGACATAATAAAACCATCTCAATGAGGGGCTTAGGTTGGTGTAATTAGGGTGACACACTGGGAATGTAGCAGATACTATGTCTGTCTGTCTGTCTCATTCATGGCTCTGCTGGAGCTGTGAAATTGACAAGAAAGGTCAGCTAGTGCTTAGCTTTGCTCTCTAGGCTGTATGGGGCTGGAGCACTGAAATTGGTGTAGTTGGCAGTCCTATGATGATGGAGGAAAGAGGAGAAGTGCTGAGTGAAAGAAGGAATCACATCTTGCCCTTCCCTTCAGAGCTTGAGGGGAAGTCATTGTGGGGCAGAACCTTTTGGGTGGGAAAGAAACCAAACTGAGATTAAAAATAAGCTATTTCAAAAAGTTGTGTGGTGAGGCTAGAGAGATGTACAGAAATGATCTGGTGTTGAGTACCAGCAGAAATAAAATGTATGGCAGGGAAGAGAAATAGAGAAAACATAATAGAAATACCTGTTTTTGTTTATGCTCATTAAACTACTTATCTGCGTGGCACCAGTCATCCCAAATCTGAAATTTTACAAATAACTAATGAAATCTCCCATTTCCCCGTTTTGATAAGGTGAATTATCACTTCACGGATGAGTAAGTGGCGGCTTATAGAGGATAAGCAGCCAAGGTCACGCAGGGACTTGCTGTCTTCAAAGCGTCTGACGAAGTGGGATTTTCTCCCATGAAAGCTCATGCGATAAATAAATCTGTTAGTCTTTAAAAGTGCCACAAGACTGCTTGTTTGTATTTTTTTGGTCAGATTTAGGAACAGAACCTAATTGTTTCGACTCCTAGGGCTGTGGTCAGACGCCTTCCCCTGCAGTTGCCCCCATTAATCTCTCCCTCAGGAAAATTGTGCATTGCTCTGAAACATTGACAATGAAATGATATCCCTGGGACAACAAATGTCCCTGAAGTTGTCTTTGAACCCTTTACCAGTAGTAACGACCCCACTCCCACCTCAAAATGAATGGTTTTTATTTCAAACAACTGCTTTCAGAACATTTAAATGCTGATTTTCAGCTTGTTGTATAAATACCTTTTGAATTATATAAAACTCCAAAATACTGTTTCTTTTAGTAACACTTGACATCTTTGCTTAGATGAAGATGCTTACGGGTACCACTATTTTTTTTTTCTTTTGATGAAGTTGGTCATAACGAAAGCCACTTGTTTTTGATATCCTGCATTTCTGTTGATTGCCAGGGCTGAGTTGCAGTGCAGACAGTTCTGTGCTGCAGTGTGTCAGTTCTGACAGACGCACCTCTAAGGGCTAAGTGGGTAATTCTTTCATGTTCAGTCCTTAGCCTTGTATCAGGGGGTCTACCAGCTATAGGGATGGTTTTGTGATGTGGACACCTAACCAGTGAGAAATGGATTGGGGCCTCCAAACAGCCATCATCAGGTCACCACTGTCGGTCATACAGATGAGGTTGGTTACAGAGGAAGCTTTGCCCCTCAGAGTTGGAAGTCCCTTCTCCATTCTGTATCAATATCACTAAGGATTGACTCCTTTCCATTTCTCTAGCCAAGCCTGGGTAGGAGAGAGTGATATTGGCAGATTTCATGGGGACTCAGAGTGGGAGGTTCCTCCTTCTCCATTTGCCCTCCACCCCAAAGGAGGGCGGCAGGAACCAGTGGGGTGATAACTAGTGAATTTATAGTGGCTCAGCCTTTGTTTCCTTATGTGCCCCGAGTCCCACTGTGCAGGGAGCCCCTGTGGATTTGGGTTTAGAGTGTGTGCAGGAGGTATAATTCTTTTGGGAAATTCTGGAAATACTGCTCCTCTGTGCAGAAGCACCATGCTGGTTCCTTTTGTTTGGGGACCCTGTCTGTCCCCAGAGGTGGGGCAGGACTTTTAAAATGTTGTACACAAGATATCTACAGACATTGTTCTTTCCTACCCCCTTTTTTGACTATGGTACAGGATCTTCATTGTCTGAAAAATGTTGTGTCCTTGACCTGTCTGCTTAGTGCTAAATGGTGAAATAGTACATGGAATTAATACCTCCGGTCAATACTTTCTTTAAGGAATACATTTGTGTGATGTATCCAGTACAAGCAGAACTTTGTGACTCCTAGTTTTTTTTTTTTTTTTAAATTTATTTCTGGAGGCAATGCTTAGCTTTTTTCAAGTTAATCAATTAATGAATGTGTTAATATGAGAGTGCAAATATCACCTCTGCCTGGTGGAATGCAAATAACCTTCTTTGTTCAAGTTATTCCTCATCAACAGGCACCCTCTCAGAATAATTTCTTATCAACATTGTGAGCTACAGGTAGAAACTTGTTACTATATCATGTAGGTATCATAAAAACAATTCATACGTATGTTTTTGGTATCTGAGCCTAACTTGCAGTATTTCAGTGGAAAAAAATAAGTCTTGAGTTAGACAACTTAGTGTGTTAGTGTACAATCAATCGAATACATGGATATGAGATGGAATTAGTAGCTACTAACATGGTGGCTAGTTTAACAAAAACACCTAGAGCAATTGGGGGGATGCGGGGGGAGGAGGAAACGCTGTTTATATTTAAAAAAAAAAAAAAAAAAAAAAAAAAAAAATCTTAGAGCGCTGTATTTATTGTGTTTCAGTGATTCCAGTTTAAATCTGGTCCCAGTAGAAGTAAAGAGATGGCTTTTCTAACTGCCAGCTTTGGAAAATAAGCCTGTAATCAGAAAGTTAAACTGAGTTTCACCTGGCTCATGCCTTCTTGGCAATAGTGTTTTTGCAACCGGACTGTAATTAGGAAGTTTGTTTGAAGATGTGCCATGCAGAAGAGAATCCACCTGCTCTTTCATAGCTGTATTGTATCTGCAGACTCAAGCAGGAGTAAAATGCACTGCTTATTTTAGTGAAATACATATGCCTCTCAGTACTCCGAGGGAGCAGGCTTCTCAAATAAGAAGATGCTGAGTTCACATGGATACTCTCCAGAGTTCACTGTAATAATTTTTTGGGTGGGTCATGCTAAGTGCTAAGTGCACAGAACAAATAAAGTCCTTGCCCTCAAGAGCTTGCCATACAAGTTCATAGCAGGATTTATCTCCCTTTATTTTTACAATCTTCCATCAATTCACTCTAGTCCATCTCATTTACTTTCTCATCCTACTCCCCTCTACTTGCCAAGTGCTGCTCATGCGGCCTCTTTGCACTACCATGATGTGTTCTCACTTTTAATGTGAGAATTCTTGTCCACAGCTCCTGCCATCTGGGACAGACTTCATGTCCTGTATCTATCCGCCTCATTGTTTGTGTCTCATTTCAATTTTCCTCTGAAAATATCTTCTCCCTTGCTTATTTTTCTTATTTTCTTTCCCTCTGCTCTTATTTAACTGTAAATCATACTAGGATGCAGCTTAAACTCTGATTATTTTGCATGGCTTCTTTGCAGACTTTCCACCACCATGGATTTGAATAATTGCTCATTACGTGGGCCAGCAGTTTCAAAAGTGATCTGTTTTTAAGTAGTGTAGGGATGATGAATGGGGCCAGACATAACACAAAGGAGGACAACATGATACAAAGGGACCTAAGGCGCAAAAAGTGAGACAAGGCACTCAGGTGGAGATCTTGTTTGTTCACGTATAATGAAGCCTACGCAAAAGATTACCGTTTATTAGGAAACTTTCCCTTTTAAGAGACAAAATATTACAAATACATGGAGTTAAATTTTATTCTGCCTTTTTACTAGACATCTCTCTCTCCTGAGCAGCTAGTCCTTTTGTTGTTGGCTCTGGGGTGGTAGAGGCTTAATAAAAGTGAAACTTTCCTTTATATCATTTGTATTTGTCTTGTTGTGGAGGTCCTGGGGGCAATGTTCCTTCTGTAGCAGTGGCTTTTGATGTGTAGCATTGCCAAGGAGGGGGAAGTGGTGTAAGGTGACTTAAATGTCCCTGATTTTTTATAAGGACAGTCCTGATATTTGGGATTCTGTCTATTTGCCTATTATCCCCTCCCAACACCTGTCCTGATTTTTCACGCTTGCTATCTGCTCATCCTAGGGTGGTGTCAGTAGGACCAGTATTGTGTGCCTTTGTTTGGCAGAGGGTTGAGACTAATACAAAAGGGATTTTGTGCAACATGGTTCTGGCTCACATGGATTCCCACTGTGAGCCCTTATACCACCTGGGTTGGCTAGATAGCTTGAGATGTGAGGCTAAATGTCAGGTTCAGATGAGATTAATAGAGAGAGGGTATGGGTTAATGGGCTTTTCTGGTAAATATGGTGGAGACCTGAATGGCGATATTTGCAACCTGGGTTTGCCTGGTCCAGTCTTGATCAGATGCAGCTGTTTTCTTTATTTTAACTTATAGAGGTTTATTGCCATGTTAAAAGATTTTTGGATTTAGCTATTCAAGAAGTTTTCAGATAAAACATTTGGGGGGGGGGGCCTAAATAACTTGGATACCAAGTTTGGTATTTGGGATCCCATAAGTCTCTCTCTTCTGTGTTACCTTTGGGATGGACCTTAACATTTCCTCGGTGCGTTTTCCATTGCAGCATGTCCTCGAGCGTCTCTGTGCTACACTCTGTTCATTGTTCTTGGAATCTTGAGACCCATGAGTGAGGCAGTGCAGCTGCCAAGTGGAAGACCTGACAGCATGCTGTCGAAGGCTGAGAATCTAAAAGAAATGCTTCCTTGTTTTTAGTGCCCAGAACTCTTTGAGCTTGAGTGCTGGTAAACTCACTGTTACTAAAGATATAATTGCAACTTGGGAACACAGTGGGGTTTCTGGTATTATATGGAAACCATATCACTTGATATGACACAGCTGTGTTCCAGATTTTTATCCCATTCTTTTGCTCTTGAGCAGCAGCGTGCCTTTTGCTTTTCTTCTCTGTGTATAATCAATAAAAGCTGTCTAATACAGTCCTGTGTTTGTCTGTGAACTTGTGTTGCGTGAATTAGTGTAGAAAAACCTTCAAAACCTGCTCCTTGCAATTGTTAGTATCGCATAAAGCATGTTAAAATAAACTTTTGGAGACTTTAAGTAGTTATTTCTTATGATGACTGAAGAGGAGTCAAAAAACAAATGTGCAAGTAGACATTTGTGGAAGAGATGAGTAAAACAAACCAGAGCTGTTGACAGTTGTGTGTGACAAATCCTGCTGCTGAGGGAAAAACTTCTTTTCACACCCTCTTTCCTCCCCAAACATGGAAAAAGATGTCTGGGATTCCATGAGCTGTATCCCTCACATCCTACAGCCATGGGGAAGGGTTTGGGAGGAAGCCATACGGGTCAGGGCAGCTGGGTAACCATACCTCACTGGCTGGGAGCCTCTGCAGTTGTTGGATAGGTGGTAGATGGAAAATAGGTTGTCGGGAAGCCTGGAATAGCCCAGTGTGTAATAAGAGCCTTGGAGGGATGAAATAGAGTTTAGAACAGTCTTCTCTTATTTGCTGTTCTCATTAGTCTGTGCTCTGTCCTTCAGTCAAGAACCTCATTGGCATGGTGATACAAGAGTGCAATTGTATGCAATGTCTTTGGAGACCACGTTGTAATAAGATTGAGTGATACGTTTCATGGTTGGCCATGCAACATCTAGTAGGGGATGATGAAGGCTAGCCTCTGCTTGCCCTGGGTTTGGGGCTGGGGTTGGACACCCACCCAGATTTTTAGTGTGTTGGCATGAGCCTTGCTATCTCAAGTCCGTGACCTGACTGGAGGCTCACCCCCAGCTGCACAGTAGATGTACTCTTCAGAGACTGCCTGGCAAAAGACGAGCTTTTCTGTTAAACCCAACCTTTTTATAGTGACACAGAGCCTTCATTTTGATTCCATGACTGGACATGGTTCTGTCCAAGAGGAAGCCACAAGTTTTGTTGAAGGGTTGGAAGGAATGTTGGTTTATCAGGCCCCCATTTTGGAAGATGGGCAATTTCTGATGTGTTTAAAGGATTTTAAAATATTTTTCTCTAAAGCTTTTATTCACAAGGCAAATGTACATGCTTGGAGGAGCAATTGCTGGTGGTCACGCTGTCTTAGCCTTCCAAGAGAAAGCAATGCACAGAAGGGCTAGGCAGTAAGCAGACTGACCTGTTGGGTATATCACAGTGGATGGCAGTGGGCTGTGCAGCCTAAAACCCCCTAGTCAGAGAGATGTGGTGGTTTGCCCAAGCGTGGAAATAGCTGGGTGCCCTCAAGAAAGCACTGAGGAGAAATACAGATGCAGCCACCCCTGAAACTGTAAAAGGAAGTTGCTGGCTTCTTTTGTTCCTCCTTGCTACTGATATCTCTGTGCTGACGGGGAATAAACCAGGGGTTGGCAACCCAAAAGTTAAGAGCCATTTAAAAAAATTCCTTCAATAACCAAGTGTTTTGAGAGCTGCAATGGGTGTAGCCTCCTGGTGGGGGGAGCTGGGCCAGGGCACCCGCCGCAAGGTCCTGTGGTGGGGGAGGGAAGTCCAGAACCAGAAGTGCCCCCCCCCACATGGTCCCCTGGTGGGGGGGGGGAGGGGAGTGTCTGGAGCCTGGCATTGGAGGTCCCTGGTGCAGGGGTCTCCTGGTGGGGGGAGTGGGCTCCCCACAGGGTACCCCAGTAGTGGGGGGAGCCTGGTGTGGGCTGCCCACCGGGTTCCCCGGTGGCGGGGGGGGGGGGGGCAGTCAAAGAGCCACCTGCGGCTCCAGAGCTGCAGGTTGCAGACCTGTGGAATAAACCAAAGGAGGAGAAGCTGCTTTGCTTGGTTCCATATGGGTGCTGTTGCAGCCCTCAGAAGCAGGAAGGATCAATAGAAGTGGAATCCCTAATTGTGTGGCATTCTGACAGGACATTCTGTGCTGATGGTGGGTTTTTTAATGGGGAACCACATGAGGATGCTGTAGATGTGACACCTGGCAGTCCTGTGAAGGAGATCTTTAAGCTCCCCTGTGGTAGGTAGGGATGGGTCTGCGAGGGGCAGGTGTGTGGTGGGGGTGAGGAGAATGAGTAGAAGACCTTCATTAAGGTTTTTTGAAAAAAAATGGAAATTAACTGTACAAATTAGAAAGAAAATGTATCATCATGAAGGATGATGAGCTCAGTCTGGCAATCTATGACAAGAAATCCTTTCCTGTGAATTGGACAACTCATTTATTCAGTTTTCGACCACAGAAAACAGTTTTTGCTAGTCCCTTTCAGAAATGACAAGATATAAAGCTGGAAAGCAAAGGTTTACTTATAAACGGGGGCTAGGAGAAAGTGGTGAAGTCCTTGTCTGTCAGCTTTTGTTTTGTGTATGTTTTCAGCATTAAGAACTTGTTTTATAGGAATGTCTTTTTTCCTTTTATGGGGTACTTAATTTGCATGTTAATGCCACTCTGTGTGTGTTTAGAATGTGCCAGCCTATGATTTGTTTGATAACACTTTACATATCATTTTATTTTGCTATTGAGATAATGCCTAATTCCCTGTTCTAGAACGCTGCTTACAGTTTTGTAACAGAGTGTGTAACAGGTTAATTTGTTTAGTACCAACTTGGCTTGCATCCATTCACATCAAGATAATGCTCCTGTATCTGTGGTAGCTAATATTTGCCAGAAGCCTGTGATATCATTGTTTTCCAGTAATAACTTTGGCACTCTTCCTCCACCTGATTGCTGTGTAGGTAGTAACTTCCAGATCTCTGAGAAGGAGAACATGACCAGAGGGTGCTGCTATGCATGCATGGCCTTTTGGAGCATGCTCTCTACAGATACTAATGAGGAAATATGTTGCTGTTGCTTAGATTTTGTTCCCCACAGAATGTACAGATATTCAGCTAGCAGCATATTGGGGATGGGTGGCTGACATGTGGTCATGTTTTTTTTTTTTTTTAAAAAAAACTGCTTGTCTGTACGCAACTCATCCATGTTTGTAACCAGACCAGATATGTGTGAGACTGGTTGCAAAATCATATTGGTGGATATTCCACACCCCAAGCAATGTAGTTATACCAACATAAGTTGGTAGTATAGATCAAGCTTCAGTTTTTAAACAGTTGGAGAGTGTTTCTAACCGTAAGGTCAAATATTAGCATTTAAAAATGATTACCCAAGCAGAGACTTACCTAGTTGACCATAATGTACACATAAGAGCTATCAAGTACTGTTGTAAAATGTGCAACTAAGCTGTCTTAGAACTGATTTTTAAAAAAAGTCAAAACCTGCCCCCATTTACAACCATGCTAGCAGTTGTTCTGCGATTAGGTAGAAGTAGACCAGGATTCTCCGTGCCCCTCCCTGTCTCTCCCCCCTCCCCCCCCCACCTGGCTAGAAGTTTGCAACTATTGTTCTTATATGTAGAGCCCTCTACCATAATGAATGCCTTTGTTGCAAGCCACATGCATTACAGGGGGCTCTACCTTAAATCTAATGGAAATGAAAACTATTGCAAAATATGGCAGTCAGTTTAAGTGGGCCATCTTGCTGTGAGCACACTGCACCATTACAATGGGATCTGCACCGTACGAGGTTAATATGTTGGCTTTAACCTACAAAGCTCCAAATGGTCTGGGGCCCTTATACTTGTATTGTGATCACCTAGGTCTCTCCTCAGGGGACTGCTGGTTGTGGGGGAGAGGCCTTGATTTTGGAGGAGTCTGGCTAATTTGAGTTACAATTGTATAGAATAGTGAATTTATAGAACACCAAAGGTATTTTTGTTTGATTTACTTGAACTTGCCTTTCTAAATCAATGGGATTTATATAATTAGAAGAGTTTGACTCTCTTGTTCTACAAACTTCTTAAATGTACCTTAATGTTCTGGGGCTGCCTTTAACTCCACAAAATCCATGCAATTTTATCTCTGGCTGCAGTGATGGACAGCAATTTTCTAATGTGGGATTGTATGCATGCTGCCTATGTTGTGAGCATTTTTTCTGGTCAACCTTTGCTGGACTCTGAGTGCTCTTCTAGCTCTTACCTTTCCTTCCAGCTCCCTCTCTGAGATTTTTCTGTAGCCTGACTGCTCTTTGACTTGCCTCAGACATCTCTTGTCTAGTAAAAGTTTAATTTCTTGGGACATCAGTTTCAGCCAGGCCACCAGGCAGTGAAAGCTTGTCTGCTTTCACAGGCAGTTCTTGTCATGAAGGGCCAGGCTTTTAGCCTTGTTGCTTTGAGCTATTCCATTTGTAGTGTCTGAAATTCTATCCCTAATTAGCTCAGTTGTTAAGTTGTCTAGATATTGCAGCTGATACCACACGGTCTTGAGGCTTCATAATAATATTGCCATACTAGCTCCAATAGCTGAATGAGTTAAAGATGGATCTTGCTCCTTTACTCTAAATCCTGTTAACTTGCCTGTTAGTGTGTGAAATTTTATGCTTTGATAGGCTTCCTGACCATTGGTAGAAGATGGGTAGGAGTACAGGGTGAGGATTTGGAATTAAAGATGTTTGAAGCTTAGTTATAAAAATTGTGAAATTTTACCGTTTAAATTCTCAGAACACCAAGAATCCTAAATTTAGATAAGACTCTCGACTGGTAATCAGAGATTTGGAAAAAGATTTGGGGTTTGTGATGGATAAAAAGATGAACAGGAGTTTCCAATATGTTGCTGTGGCCAAAGGAGATCCTAGAATGCATAAACTGGGACCTCAGATATAGAGGTAAGGTAACCTCTTTACTCCTATTTGGCACTAGTATGATTGCTGCTGGAATACTGTGTTCAGTTCTGGTACCCACAGATCAGGAAGGATGTTGACAAAATGGAGAAGGTTCAGAAGAGCTAGAGGAATGATTAAAGAATCGCAAAACATGCCTTACATGACCTGATGTCTAGGTTTAACAAAGAGAAGGTTAAGAGGTGACTTGATTATTCTGTAAGTATGTACATGGAGAACAGTTGTGTAATAATGAGCTCTTCAGTCTACCAGAGAAAAGTATAACATGATCCAGTGACTGGAAGTTGAAACAAGGTATACATTTTTAACGCTGAGTCATTTAACCACGGAACAATTTACCAAAGGTTGTGGTGGATTCTGTCAATGACCATTTTTGAGTCAAAACTGGAAGTTTTTCTAAAATGTATGCTGTAGGAATTATTTTGGGGGAATTCTGTAGCCTGTGTTATCCAGGAGGGCAGACTAGATTATCATAAGGGTTCCTTCTGCCTTGGGATCTCTGAAAGAGGAATAAAGCCTTTACTCTGAGGCCATGTACACACAATCACTTTATTGCGCGATAAGGCTCCTTACCGCACAATAAATCTTCCAGCGTGTACAGGAGCATTTTCCCTGTTGTGTGGTAACGCCCTCTTGCCCTGCAACAGTTAAACCACTCAAATAGAGAGTGGTTAGGCTTACCGCAGAACAGCTAGTATGTACAGGTTTTCCGATTTTGACAGCCTCTGGAAATGTCCCAGCATGCCAGTCGAGGCCACTGTGGGACATTGGAGCTGTCAAATATGTCAGTTTCACTGCTCTAGCCCAGCAGTGAAATTGACAACTATTGGAGCCGCCAGGTTTGGTGGCTCCTGGGGATTGGCCCCCTGCACTGGGGGCTCCTGCTCGGGAGCCCCCAAGCTCAGGTGGCTTCAGCCCCTCTGCCTACTGCTAGGGCTGGGGGGCTCCCAACTGGGACCCCCCCAGCTCCTGTGGCAGGCAGCTTCTCCGAGACCTGCTCCCTGCGAGCTGCCCTGTTATCGTCACTCATTCAGTATTGAAGGTTCCATCTCTGGTTCATGGTGTCGGCCTCCATGGTCTCTAATGCTTGGGAGAAGCTCCCCATTAACATCCACAAAACAAACTCACTAGCCTCCTTGATAGCCCCTTTAAAACTTTTCTTTGCCATGAGGCTTATTAAAAAAACTTAAGGATGTGGTCTCAGAATATCAGCAGCCTGTTACGCTGACTGGTGGTGTCTTGGTGTTTTCTTGTGCCCTTCCTTCTGTCTGTCATCTCATTTTTGTAATTAGACTGTAACGTCCACGGGTGGTGGTGGTGGGGGGTTCTCTTCCCCCACCCTCCACCTCCCAGTTGCATAGCACCAAGCGCAATCAGTTCTGAGTCATGACTGAAGCTCTTATTTGCTACAGTCATACAAATTATAAAAGACTGTCCTTTTGAGATAATTATTTTTTTTGGGGGGGGAAGTGGGTGTTCCCTCTTTCTTTTCCCTGCTTTTGAGAGGGAATGACTCTGAGCAAATGCTAATGTTTTTTTCAGCTCCCCACCCCAAAAAGAAAAATGTGCTGGAATCTTATCTGGGCTGCAATATGGTTGTCTTTGGGTGCTTGGGGGTACACAGCACTGGAGGCACTAGTGATCTGGTACTATGTCAGCCTTCACTTTGTTAAGCAAATTATTTACATGGAAGGAGGAGACTCGGGTTCCACAACATGGAAGGAAGAGACTCAAGTTCCACCGTTTCTTTTGTGTTAAGTGTATTTGAGTAACACACCTTCTTTTATCCTAGAGAAACTTTATCTGGAGTATTGAAGCAATAGACCTTTCATGCCAGCCTCTCTTCGGAGTTGGAAGAAAGTTCAGTGGTGGTGTTGTGATGGTGAAAGTGCTGTTTTTATTGACCTCGTTAGGAAGATTTCCTCCTCCGCTCCTGCTTTGGTATCTGGTTGCTAATTTTCCTTCTCTTTGAAGAGGTTTATCCATCATCAAGAAACAAAATCATTATCTGAATCCCATGGGTTTTAGGAATGTTCTAGAATAGCTCTTTTAAAATCACACCCCTCCCCTCAATCCTTTGTCATAAACGGTTCTTTCAGGAGTTAAGAGCTGACCTTATTATGGTTTCTGGTGGGAAGCGTATGTTAAAAGTGGATCATAAAACCTATTCTCTTTTCTCCTTCTTCCTCCCCAGCCCCTAAGGACTGTGTATTAATCCCTCCGTGAGAGGACACTGGATAAGAAACTGATACTTCAGAAGTGTAATTAACCTACTGTTATTAATAGCTTACTTAAAACTTAGTCTACTAATTAGTTAGTGTCTGAGGTTTCCAAAATCCCTCTTCTCTCCCTCGCCCCTTGGGATGGGCAGAAAGTACAGCAAAATCACAAGTTGTCCTCTGGGGAAGAGATTACTTTAATAAAATATGGACTTTTCTACTATAAATGGCCTGACAGAACTCTAAATCGCATTGCTGACTGAATTTGTACAAGTTTCTTTCTATTTATAAATTTCAAGTTGCAATCAAGATTTTTCTGTGTTCTTTGGAATGTGACTGTTTATATTCTTTTAGAATAGAGAGGCTGATTTGCTGTGCCTATACTAGGATCTCTTTTCCCCTAAAATTTCCAGCCATTTTTTGGCGGACTCAGCTGCAGTGATGATGGGGAATGCTAGGGTAGGCTGCACCTGGCAGTCATCTGAACTTCACCACCATGTGATTTAACCTTCTTTTGAAGGAGATCTTGGCTAAGTAGTAGCTAGATAACACTGGTGACTATCTGGAGGTTTGTCTACTTTATTCTTGATGATGGGAAATTTTAGGAATCCGACCTTAGGGGTCCCCCCTTTTTTTTACCTTAAATATATCTTGACTATTCAAAAGTGCTGAGTGCTTGGGAACAACTCAATACTCAGGAGTATTGACGATAAATTTATGGAGGGGATGATATGATGGGACGGCTTGGTTTGGCAATTGTCTGGTGATAGATATGTCAGTGACCTGGGAAGGGGCATTAAATGGGGTGGGTTCTGAGTTACTACAGAGAATTTTTTCTTGACTGGCTGTTGTGACTTGCCCACATGCTCAGGGTTTAACTGATCACCATATTTGGGGTCGGGAGGGAATTCTTCCCCAGGGCAGATTGGCTTGGGCGCTGGGTTTTTTTTTTAATGTTTTTTTTTTGCCTTCCTCTGTAGCATTGGGCATGGCTTACTTGCTGGTTGATTCTCTGTGTTTTAAAGTCTTTAAATCATGATCTGAGGACTTTAACTGTAGGTTAGAGGTTCATTACAGGAGTGGGTGGGTGAGGTTTTGTGGCCTTTATTGTGCGGGAGGTCAAACTAGATGATCATATTGGTCTTCTGACCTTAGAGTCTATGAGTAGGTCTTGTACTTAATGTGCTTGAATGTGGATTTAACAATCTGACCTGCAGGGGCTCTTTTTAAAATAAACAAAAACCAAAACACTATATCTTGGCCAAGGTCTGTGAAGTGCAAGTATAAATCCGCAGAATTTCTCAAATGTAATTCCTATACAGGCACATCAGTAAATACTTTCCAGGAGGAGTCTGACACATCCTGTTTCTCCTCTTCCTCTTGTTCCCACCTCCTCTGTATAATATCAGTAGAATTGTAAACAGTCCCTATTTGTAAACTAAAATTAATCTTGCTCAGCTCTGTGGATAATAATGCTTTTGCCTTTATTCTGATTTTGTGACTTGTCCTTTTGAGGCTGTATGCACTACTTTATCTTTGAAGGGGAGGCACACCTTGATGCTATCTGGTAAGCCTCTCTTTTAGTATGCTGTTTTGAATCCCTTTGAGCAGCTTCCAAGTTACATAGCTCCTGGAAGTTTCCTTTGGTGCATGGACACTTGTGGGTGACTGCCCTTGTGATTGCTGACCTGACTTTTTTTCCTTTTTTCCTTTGGGTGGATTGAGGTCATAATAAAGTAACTCACTGGTAGCAACTGCAAAATACGATCACAACAAAGCAATCTTGTATGCAAAGTATTTTAAAGAACTTTATGAATAAAAAGAAGCCTATATCTGTGACCTCATACCTAATTCAATAGGTAGTGCCTCAATAATTATTTTAAATGACCTCTGGTGTTTTATTAATATTCAGTGCAAATTAGACGTTTGGCTCATACTGTGTAAACATTATATAGAGTGAGTGGGGTAATTGAACCTCAGACCCATTACTGCAGCTCAGATACAGAATGCTAAGACCAAGCTGAACATAAGCCGAGGAGAGCTCAGAAATGCCAGCCTGTTGCCCACAATAATCAGAATCAAAAAATAAATCCTTAAAATTAGAACCCAGCATTCCAAGTTCTTAAAAGCCACGCCAGAGGGATGAAACAGCAGTTTTGGTGGAGATTTTCACGCTCATTATAGAGGCATGTGAGTACTACATAATGAGTCAGAGTTTGTGTTTCTTGGGTGGGGAGGCCATTTGTTTTCTGAAGATCTGCTTGTGCCATGTGGAATTGCCACCTTGTAATTGTCTGGGTTCAGTATTGATAGGCAGGAATTTCCAAGTCACTTGTCTTGATGTACATCTTTCCCATTATACTGATGCTGGAAAGGTTTCCTATTCCAGGAGAAATGAGACTGTAAATTCGAAGCTGTCCCTTCCCCTCCTCCTTATTAACTTGTGAGGTTTTTCAAAATACCTTAATTACCAGCTACATATTAACAGGTGCTAGAATCACTTTGTTGTTGCTCTCTCTTCCTCCTTCTACTTTCTATCTCCTTCCTCTTGATTATTTAATTAGTCCTCATATCATTGCTGTTATGAGTGTGGGACGAGACGCCTGGCTAGTCTATCAAAGGGTTGGTGTACAGCTATGATCAAATTGTCAGATTGGCTTTTCTGAAGGAGGCCCTTGCTGTCTAGAGATGCTAAGGGCTAAATCCTGACCCTATTGAATTGATTGGCGAAATCTCTTTTGAATTTAGTCACATGAGAAATTTGGCCCTTAATCTGGAGTGACCAGATGAGTTGGAATCGGAGTGGGGGACTCGGAAACATTAATCTAATTTATCAGGAAGTATAAATTCCATTCTTGTAATTTTTCAAAAACTCTAAATAGCAAAGGGAAGTGAATAAAAGTGAAATTACATAAAATCTTTTTGTTTCTAGTATAAAGGTTGCAGCACCTTGTGCTTAGTAGTATGTGATGAAGACATTGTTTAAGTTGCATGTAAACTGATTATAGTAATCCAGTTTGCTTTTAACTGATGCACAGCAAGTAGCTTATAAAGCTATCCGCAAAGCTAAACAAATTTCAGCAAATACAAATTTGAGACTGTGTGCACTTCACAGCAAAACCATTAAAAACTGAGAGAAATCTACAGCAGTGTTTCCCAACTAGTAGAGTGCCATGGCACACAGGTGTGCCGTCGGGCCTGAATAGGTGTGCCATGGAATTTTTTGAAAAACTGCTGGAAGAGTTCTGGATTGGCTCATGAATCTTCATGAGTTCATTTGGAAACTATATCGTAGTGTGCCTCAAAATAATTAAAGGTATCAAGGTGTGCCACGACAGAGAGAGGTCGGGAACTACTGATCTACAGCATTCTTGAAAATCAGATTATAAAGAGGGTGTGGACTCTTGACTAGAATGCTGACCAACTGACAAGTTACTGGGGACGGAATAATTCTCTGTTTAACTTAGGTGATTAATAATCAATTGATAGGACAATGTTACAAAGTGTTGGGTGTGGTGCGTGTGTGTTTTTTTTTTTTTTTTTTTTAATTGAGGCTGCATGAACTCCAATAGCTAAGGTTGAAAAATGTCGAAGGATACACGTTGCAGGATGGGGAGACAGAATCCCCTGTTTTCAAACCCTCTGATATGAGCCAACTATTCCTTTCCGGTTCTGCCACGCTTACTGCATCCTACTGATTTCAGGCAAATAAAAACAATTGTTCCAAGGGTAGTGCTTCCTCTTTCCACAAGCAATGCCTCTATTTAGTCATTCCTTATTTATGGTAGGGAATTGATGTGCAGCCGTCGGAAGCATCTACGTTTTGTTCCTAAGGAAACTGGCGGCATATTGAATGAACTGAAATGGGGGGGAAGTGAGAAAATGAGTCTTGAGAGAAGTTAGTGAAGGCTTGCACTAGAGTGTTTTGTAGTAAAAGTCAACATGAATGGATGCATTTCTGAGGTGTAAGGAATGTGTGCCTAAAATTATCTCAAGATTGTGATCTGAGGTAGTGAGGAAAATGTCAGTTGAGAGAGAATACTATAGAAACATCCCTATAGAAAGATATGTGCATGTAGGTAGCAGTTCACAGAAGAATCACTTGTGTTCTCTCAGCTGTGTATGTATAAAGGAGAGTCCATAATAAATAGATTCCTTAATATTTGACACTGAAGGGGGTGGCTGAGTTGGGGAATCACTAAATATGCTCACCTCCTACTCTAGCAATGATTTGGGTGGAGTCCATTGTGAATCACTGTGAGGTAATAACCTCACTACATATCTGACAGTGATTTCAGGGACTTTCTCAGGCTATGTACACACGATCAGATTAAAGTGCAACATGGCAATCGCTCTATAAAAACATGTGACCTTTATTGCGGGATAGCGCGTACACACGTCGCTCCTTGCAACGCAATATCGTGGTGTAGCGCAATGAATTCTGGGCACCTATCCCACAGTTCAATTTTCCCTCAATCGGCGCTTGGAATCATGGGATGAAGGAAAGGAACGCAAAGAGCCATGGGTAAACTCTCAGTTTCCCGTGGTGCACTGTGTTCCCCTTGCGTCTTCCTCGTTGCCAATAGCAACTCGCGCCTATTTTCAACAGTGCAGTGACGCACCGCACCACTTGCGAGCAATCACAACAGTGACAGCATGGATCCTGCTCTGATCTCCACTGTCACCTTCAGCATTCTAAATACATCTCGGCTGGTTGCTCAGTACGCAATGAGCTCCGAGTCAGACGAGGACGCTGAGGAGCAGGGGCTGATCGATGCCATGCAGAGCAACAGCACCACGTTGCTCAGCTCCTTCACCGATCATCTGCACACGGTGCAACACCGTTTCTGGTTGTGAGAGACGAGCACCGAGTGGTGGGATCGCATTGTTATGCAGCTGTGGGATGACGAGCAGTGGGTACAGAACTTTCGAATGCGGAAAGCAACCTTTCTGGAACTGTGTTCAGAGTTGGCCCCTGCCCTGCGACGTAAAGACACCAACATGAGGTCAGCCCTAATCGTGGAGAAGCGTGTTGCAATTGCTGTCTGGAAGATTGCGACTCCTGACTGCTACCGGTCGGTTGCAAACCAGTTTGGAGTCAGGAGGTCCACCATCGGATTAGCCCTCTCACAAGTGTGCCAAGCCATTAATTGCGTTCTGTACGGAGGACGGTGACGTTGGGCAATATTCGTGAGATTGTGGACGGCTTTGCTGCTATGGGATTCCCTAACTGCGGGGGAGCCATAGACGGCACACACATCCCTATTTTGGCTCCAGACCATCTCGCGACGGAGTACATCAACAGGAAGGGCTCCTTCTCCATGGTGCTGCAAGCACTCGTGGATCACAAGGGGCGTTTTACAGACATCAATGCTGGGTGGTTGGGAAAGGTGCTTGATGCCCACATTTTCAGGAACACTGGTCTGTACTGGAAGCTGCAAGACAACATCCCTGCTGTGATTGCGTCGTGCTGTGTCCATCATAACATTTGTGAAAGAAGGGGAGAAAAGTTTTCCCCGGGGTGGGCTATGGAGGCACAGCGCCTCGAGGAAGCATACAGCCAGCCAGCCACTAGGAGTATTAGGGGGGCCCAAGGAGAAGCTGCTCGCATAAGGGAGGCACTCAGGGACCATTTCAATGATGCCCTCCCCTAGTTAACTTCCAGGACGCATCAGGTGCACCTTATGAGATTTTCAATGTGTACAAATAAAGCCACTCTTCAAATTATTTGTCACTGTTTTTATTAAAACCTAAAGGGGGGTGGGTTACAGGTGGGTGTAGCTGCGGGTCTCTAAAAGGTAGCTCTGTGGGGACTGGATGTTGCAGTGTACCAGGGGGACGGGTGGCCTTCACAGAAATTCTTTGAAGGACTACGGGATGTGGGAGGCAGACACGGCTGAACTGTATGGAGTGTAGCCCGTACATTAATCGCCTGGGTCTGCAAAGCAATCATGCTCTTGAGCAGTTCTGTTTGCTCCTTCATCACGCTTATCAGTTCGTCCCTGTGTTTCTGCCTCCTCTGTTGGGATTCCTCTCTCCAGGCTTGATTCTCCCTCGCAGATTCCTGTGCTGTTTTCATCAGCTCCTGAAACATATCCTCCCTGTTTCTTCGATCACGCCGCCGAATGTTTCTCATGCGGTCAGCTAGGGTAGACACCGGCCTTGTGAAGGTCGAATCTAAAAAAAAAATAAAAAAAATAATAAAGCTGTTGTTAACACACAGCCTAGATAACCAATGTAATCTTCCAGTAGCACATTCCACTGGAAGGTACCGGGCAGTCAACATCCTATGCTTCGCTGAAGCGGACAAGGTACGTCCTAATAGAAAGCTTACTGGGGGCTAACATTCTGCACAGGGCCCACAGATGGAACCCGATATCTCTCTCCTCAGAGTGCCCCTGCCAGCTAGAATACATATCCTACATGCCACCGATTGCAAGCCAGGACCATATGCTGCTGCACTGTGTGCTGCCATGGTTCCCAAGGCTGTGCTTTGCAGCTGGCGAGGGAGAGTATCCTTATACGGGAGCGTAGACACATACGCTCTCCCATCAAACCTGAGTAGTAGGCTCTGGAGGTACATCGAGGAAACCTTTACTGACCTAAATACAGATGATTTTTTGACAATCACTGCTTGTGTTGATGTACTTCTAATGAATGCAGAGTAAAGAGCGTGCACAGCGGGGACCGAGACAGCAAGCACCCCCGCCCCGGACAATGATATTTTAGCAGGCGCCATAGCTGCACGAAAGAGAAACTTACCGGAACCCCCCTCTGCCGCCTCAGAGGACACGCTGCAATTCATGTCTTGGGTGGATGTCTCAGCGGGGGTGCAGAAGAGCTCCTGGCTACATGCTGTTGCGCTTTCCTCCAGGTCATCCTCCATCTCCTCCTCCTCATCGATCACGTCCTCATCCTGCTCGGATCTGGCATTCACTGGATGAGGAGGGGCCAATGTGTCCACAGGACTCTTTGCAGTGGTTGTGGGGTCCCCACTGAGGATGGCTTCTATCTCCTTATGGTACCTGCATGTAGCAGGCGCTGATCCCGAACGGCGGTTTGCTTCCTTCGCTCGGTGATAGGTTGTTCTTAGCTCCTTCACCTTTGATCTGCACTGCACAGTGTCTCTATCATAACCTCTCTCTGACATGGCCCGAGAAATTATGCCAAATTGTATCATAATTTCGCCTGCTGCCGCGTAGCTGCGCTTGCACAGCGGACTCTCCCCAGATGCTGATCAGGTCCAGCACCTCTGCCGTGCTCCAAAGTGGTGCGCATCTTCCACGATGGGCCGCCATTGCTACTGATGATCGGAGCTGCACTCCACGAGGAAGAGAACAGGAAGTGAAACAGAGGAGAAATTCGAAAATCCCAGGAATCTGATCAGGGCGGGGACAGTTTCGTCACGGCCACAGAGCGGGTGGGGGGAAGACCAGAGAGGACGACTTTGGAATGCTGGGACACTTCCGGAGGCCAATCATTGCGCGGTAAGCGTACACACGAGTGGAAAGGCGCAACAGCTGTTCCGCGTTAACTGCTACCACCCTTGTCGAGGTGGTTTTTGTATTGCGCTACAACAAGGCAGTTAACGCGCAACAGCCCTATTGCACGTGTGTACGCTGGTGTTGGTATCGCGCGGTAATGATTGTTAATGCGCGATAAAGTGATCGTGTGTACAAGGCCTCAGACTTGCCAAGAAACAGCCCCAGAGCTTCACACTGACATAAAAGTATATTTTTTTTTCCCCCACAACCTCTCAAGGCTTTATAACTAATTTATGTGGAAGCAAAGAGTCAAGTTGGCATTCCATTTTAGTCAGGCAACAGTTAAGGTTACTGTAATATACAGAAGTGACTCTTTTCTTCCCATCTGTATTGTTTGATGTTGAGTAATATTGCATTCATAATGTCTTAAAGATCATTACTAAAGACTTGCAGTGAAACCATACTGATGCTATAAATATTCTAGGTGTATTTGCCAAATCAGTCTAAACTGGTTCAAGGGCTTGAAAATCATCTGAGTAGTTGTTTCTGTCCAGTAGCTTAGAGGCTACTGGAGCATGTCTTGGTTCTATTGAAATCAGTGGGAATTTTCCTTTTGTAGTGAATGGAATCAGGATTTGGTGCTTTTTTTTTTTTTTTTCTTCCCCCAGAAGCTATTCTGTGGTGTTGGGAGAAATGCCCATGTATTTCACTTTCATTGAAAAGAAAAGAACAATAATTTTGACAGTGAAAACAGTGCCCGTATTAAAGCATCTGTTGAAGGAGAAGATGGCTGGAGTAATGGTTCTAAAATACGAGAATTCTGCTCCTGCTCTGATTCACTGGGTGAACTTGGGCAAGTTACTCAGCTAACGTGGATGTCCATTTCATCCACAAAACTGGGATACTACTTCCCACTACACAGGGGAGTTAGAAGATGTGAATATTGACATGATTGAAAATTGTCTGAAGTGCTATGAGTACCAAGTACTATCAGACTTGACACAGAGCTATAAGAATAATATGTCCTTTAATTACATTATTATCACTGTTTTTGGAGAAGAAAATAAATCTGCCCCCACACCAGCACTACCGCTTTTAAAAGAAGGGTGACAGGCATATCTGTTTTGAGTCTGTGTTCAGAGACTTATACCCCCAGTGATGTACTGCACAAGTTTAAATGACACGTTAAATTTAACACAAACCATTACAGAAAGAGCAAAGAGAAATTTCTGTTTTGAATCAAGCTTGAGATGTGAACTAACCAACTTCTGTTGAGTAATTGACCTTGGCACTCTATATTTTCCTCAGAAAGACTGTTCTGTGTAATCATGCTGTTGAACGAGTCTTTTGTCTAAATGACTCAAATGTCCATGTGTTGAGTCAAATAACTGAAAATGAGGACCAAGTGACTCAAGTTACTTGCTGAAATAAATTGGCAGAGAAATAAAAGGTTTGAGTGCTGTCAAATGGGGGAAGAAAAAAAAAACCAAATAAAAAGCCTCATCTAGTTCAGGGGTGGGCAATAATATTTGCAGGGGGGGGGAGGCTGGGGCCAGAGTGGCGAGGGGGAGGAGGGACTGGGGAGAGCCAGGAGGGGACCTGGCAATGGGGAGAGGGCAGCTGGCCCTGGTGCACTGCAATGCTGGCTGCGGGGGCGAAAGGAGCAGCGCAGCACTGACCTGGATCCAGAGCAGTGCGATGCTGGCCAGGGGTTGGGGCAGCACTGGCTCCAGAGTGGTGCTGTATTGGCCCTCCCTCCCTGGCCACAGCCACAGAGATATGCTGAAGCGCCGGCCGGGTGAGGGTGAAAGGGGTCGGGGGGAGAGCAGCCCAGGGGCAGCAGGGCCGGACAGAGGCCTCAGGTGGGCTGGATTCTGCCCACCCTGATCTAGTTACTGCAAATGTTGTGGCTTTGTATCGTGTTCTTACTGCCTAACCCTCCAGTCCATAGTCACGCAAAGCTCCTCAAGTGTTTGGTTTAGATATGGACTGCTGTATGAGGCCATACTTGGAACCACTGATGTGAGTTTATATTGAGTGGATTCTTCCTGGCTGTTTTCTACTCCATGAAACCCGTGTCTTGAAATTTGTCACCATTACAGCTTCACCACTGGTAGCAATGTTGGAACACTAGCACAGGCCTGTTGGTGTGTTAACCACTGTGTTTAACTCTGCTGACAGCGTGTATAAGTAGCACAGTGATTTTTAAAATAATGTCACCTTTATAGGTTGTCACTCTGGCCATCCGCAATGGAGTTGAACCAGCGGCACTCTGGTTAGTAGAAAATGTTCTGTATCTCTGATGGGTGACCAATAACATGGTTTGTTTTTGCTTAGATTCTTGGTGTGTTGAAAGTGTTCTTGGATCTGTCATCTTCTGCCAAAATATGCTATAGTAGCTATGATCTACTCTACCATTAGTCATTTTGATTAGATGAGTTGCAAAGGGGGAGCCGTGTTAGTCTAGTTCAGCAAAACAAACGAGTCCTGTGGCACTTTTAAAACTAACATTTATTTATTGCATGAGCTTTCGTGGCAGAAAATGCCACTTTGTCAGATCTAAATTCCCCATCTTCAAGTGTCTGAAGTGGGATTTTCTCCCACGAAAGCTCATGCGATAAATTTTAGTCTTTTAAAAATGCCATGGGACTCCTTGTTTGTTTTTGGTTAGATTAGATTTCATTGTTCATTTGCTGCTTGTTGCAGAGAGTCTTCTACTTCAGTATCTCTTCTTTAATGTGCCCCTTTTTATGGAGGATGGTGCTCTAACACTTTCTATTGCACCATTACTAAAAATTAATCTTTATTAAACCTTTATTTTATTTTATATTTTATAAGCCTTTATTTATACTAAAAATTTGACTTCTCTGATCCTGATGCAGTCGTTTCATAGTGGTGTCACCCCTGAATATAAAACAAAAATGTGGAGGCAAAAGAGTTAATGATCCAAGATCTTTAAATGGTACTAATGCAAGCTGAAGTCAGGAAATTCAGGGCTGTGGCAAAGTGCACACTGAATGCCTGTTTCCTGATCTTTGCTATGCTTAATTTAAACTTAATGTTCAGTACAAGGAATGTCTCTCTATTTTCAAATTCTTTAAAGAACAATAAAGAGAATTGTATTTGAAGGGTTTAGAAGAGAAACCTTTCTCCAAGAGCACTTGTAGCTGCTATTGTGATTAGATGCACTCTCTAAATCAATAAAATACTAAAAAACAAAAACACTCCCCAAAACCCTTGTATTTGCAATAGATGATCTTGATGAGACTTCCGTCTGTGCACATTTCACCTTGTCAGCAGAAAATAAGTCCTCCTTTAGTAGGGAGCAGGTAAATAGGAATTGCTGCTCTGAAGGAGGATTAGTGGACTAATCTGTTTTGGCTTTGAAGCTCACATCCTATAGAGCCGTGGCTCTCAACCACTGTGTTGGGATATATTACTGTGTCACCACACAGTGGCAAGTATGTAAAAATGCGGCGAGCCAGGACGATGGCTGGATTTGGCCTGAAGAGGGTGGGCTGGTGTGTCCTGTAGGGTTGCAATATGCTACCAGGTGTGTCACAACCTGCAAAAGGCTGGGAACCAGTGCTGTAGAGTGTAGATTACTGTTTGTATCAAAAAAAAAAAAAAAAAAACTTGAAAAGGCAAATATCACTGCAGGTGATCTGTGTGCTGGTGGTGGTGTCTTCTTGCTTTAATTATTTTTCCCTCCTTCCACTGGAAGATGCTGTTGAAGAGTAAGATGGGTTGTGGTGGAGGGGTGTATGTTACCACAAGTAAAAAGTGAAGATGATCTTAATGGTGAGGGGTGAAGCAGCAAAATTGTAACTGAAATGGCCACGGGGATACTTGAAACTTTTTTTTGCTTGCAGGAAGAAGTCTGAGGGAGATGCTCTGTTTCACATCTTCTACCCCTTCTATAGCCTTAGTTCTGAACTGCATCCTCAGCTGATGGAAGCTTTATTAAACCCTCATTTGAAGAGGAATAATGTCAGAAAGGCTCTTGGATGCCAGAGCCTTCTGCATGCATGCATGTCCTCCTGACTCTCTGCTCTCTCTCTCCTCCCCCCATTGTGGGGGAAGCAGCCAACACAGCTGTAGGGTTGACTTCATAGACTGCATGTGCAGTGAGGGGACACCCAACTGTGGGAAATATGTTTTTCCCTTTTTAATCGGCTTGGGTACTGTGATCTCAGCAGAGATGAGAAACTGGGGCTATGTACACACTACCATTTTTAACGCGCAATAATCCTCTTCCGCATTAATTCTCCCGTGGCTGTTGTTGCGCGAGATCGCGTACACACTATGCTTGCTCTAACGGAACAAAGCCCCCCCCCTTCTGAGCGCAGTCCTCCAGGAAAGCGAAGGGGATTGTGGGTACGTATCCCAGAGTCCCCAGTATCATCTCCCGTGGTGCATTCCGCTACTGACGCTACCCAGCGGTTGCCAATAGCAACGAGCGCGAATTTCAAATTGAAGCAACCTTCTTCTCGGCACTGCCTTTTCAGAATCGACATGGATTCAGCTGTGATCTTGAATGCTGCCTTCAGCATTGTGAACACAGCCCAGATTCTGTTGCGGTTTGCCTTTGGATATGATTCGGAGCATGACACGGATGACTCGGTCTCGGATGATGACAGCATTGAAAACCAAACGGACATTCTGATCAGTTTCGCGGACCAGCAACACAGCCTGAACCGCCGTGTTTGGTCCCTGCAGACGAGCACAGACTGGTGGGAACGAATCGTCCTTCAGCTGTGGGATGATGATCAGTGGCAACAGAACTTTAGAATGCGGAAAGCCACATTTATGGAGCTATGCCAGGAGCTTGCCCCTGCCCTTCGATGCAAGGACACGAGGATGAGACCCGCCATGACCGTGGAGAAGCGTGTGGCTATCGCACTTTGGAAACTGGCGACTCCAGACTGCTACCGCTCGGTCGCAAACCAGTTTGGGGTTGGACGCTCGACCGTTGGAGTGGCACTGTCACAAGTATGCAGAGCCATCAACCGTATTCTGCTCAGGAGGATGGTGACCCCGGGAAACGTGAGGGAGATCATCGCAGGATTTAATGAGTTGGGCTTCCCGAACTGTGGGGGTGCAATAGATGGGACTCACATCCCTATTCTCGCTCCCGACCACCTTGCCTCTGAATACATCAACAGGAAAGGATACTTTTCGATGGTTCTACAGGCACTGGTGGACCACCGTGGTCGCTTTATGGACATTAATGCTGGCTGGTCTGGAAAGGTGCATGATGCACGCATCTTTAGAAACTCTGGACTATTCAGAAGGCTACATGCTGGCACATTTTTTCCAGACGAGAAAATAATTGTGGGCGGTGTAGAGATGCCAGTGGTGATACTTGGGGACCCCGCCTACCCACTGATGCCATGGCTCATGAAGCCGTACACCGGGAAGTTGGATCCTGACAAGGAGCGTTTCAATTACCGGTTAAGTAGATGCAGAATGGTTGTGGAGTGTGCCTTTGGCCGTTTAAAAGCGCGCTGGAGAGCGCTGTATGGCAGGCTAGATCTCCACGAGGACAGGATCCCATTAGTTATTTCGGCTTGCTGTGTTCTTCACAATATATGTGAAAGCCGGGGGGAGAGATTCAGGAACTCTTGGACCACTGAGGCACAACGTCTGGAAAATGCCTACCAGCAACCAGACACGAGGGGTATCCGGGGGGCGCAGCTAAGGGCAGTTCGCATAAGGGATGCGTTAAAAACCCATTTTAGTACTGTTGGTTAAAATTGTACCTTTGAATATAGTTACTAACCATTTCCTATATGTTTCAACTGTTAAAAATTAAGCTTTAGAAATTTTGTGTTTTTCCCCTATAAACATTCATTGAATCAAAAACCGTTAATGTTAAATTAATGAAACAAATAAAGAAAGTCTGATTAAGTTTAACAAGGATTCAACTTTATTTAATTAACATTGATCAAAACTCGGGTTTGAGGGGAGTAGGGACTAAAGGTGGGTGTAGGTGCGGGACTCAACTACATATGTTGGGGGAGGGGTTCTGTTAGGGTTACACCATGGATGTCCATGGTGGTCTAAAAACTGTCTGGGGGGGGAATGTGGCGTGGATGCACTGAAAGGCATATGAGGCTGATGATGGGGGGTGCGAGCCTGTAGCAGACCGACCATGGTCTTGAGGAGGTTGGTCTGCTCCTGCATGATGCCTATCAGGGCATCCTTCTGCTGCTCTCTCCTCGCACTGCTCTGTCTCCTGTCCTGCCTGCACTGCCTCCTCCATTGCCTTGTCTCCCTCGCAGAAGCCTCATGGAACTGCATGAGCTCCTGGAAGACGTCTTCCTTGCTCCTGCGAGGCCTCCGCCTTATCCTCCTCAGACGCTCAGCTGCAGCTGTAGACTGTCCACCGAAGGTCATTCCTGTTCAGATATGAAAAATGTAGAATGCCGCTATTGTTCTCGCCACGGTCAGGAGCAAATGATGTTGTTCTCCCCACACATTCCTTCAATACACAAGAGGGGACCTATGGGGGGGCGGTAACAGATTTCCCAAAGCTTGGTACGGGTTGCAGAGCTAGTACAACGGAGAGTTGACTATTGCCACACCAAGTTCTGATCCCGTGCCCGAGATGGCTGAAATAGAGGCAGATCTCACACTGCTTAGAGTGCCTCTGCAAGCGAGAATGCATCTCCTTCATGTTGCCGACTTCAAGCCGGGACCTTACGCTGCAGGACTGTGCGCAGCAATGTTGCCCGCAGGAGTGCTTGCGAGTCTGAAAGGAAGAGTGTCCCTGAATGGTGGAGTGCAAAGGAATGCTCTACCATGTAATTTGAAGAGAAGACTCTGGAAATATTTGGATGACGCGTTCAGTGAGTTGAAAGGGAACGACTACTTGGAAATCGAGGCATACATCGATGACGTTTTTAAGTAATGCTAGTAACACCTTTACAGTTCTGTAAGGAACAGAACTGAGGACACCGAAAACAAAAACCCCTTGCAAAAAAACCATGTCTACGCTGAGCTGTAGCACCTAGAATAGAGGACATTGCGAACGGGACTTACCAGAGCTGCCTTCTGATGATTCCTGGGTAGGCGTGGAGAAGGAATCAGTGGAGCTTGTTTCTGGCTGGGTGGAAAATAACTCCTGGCTCCCCGGGTCAGTGGCTCCGTTCTCTCCGTCCTCGTAGTCTTCTTCTTCTGATTCCTCGTCCACAATTGCCTCGTCGCCTTCTGCTTCCTTCTCTGTTTGGGGTGCAGTCTCCGAGGTGTCTACCGTGCAGTTCGGGGTGGTTGTGGGATCGCCGCCCAGGATCGCCTCCAGCTCCTTATAGTACTTGCACGTTGCTGGCGCGGAGCCAGAGCGCCGGTTAGCCTCTCTGGCTCTGTGAAATGTTATCCGCAGCTCCTTCACCTTTGCCCGGCACTGCAGGGTGTCTCGCTCGTACCCCTTTTCGGTCATGGCTTTGGATATTTGACCGAAAATGTCAAAATTCCTCCGGCTGCCACGTAACTGTGACTGCACGGCGGACTCTCCCCAGATGCCGATCAAGTCCATCACCTCTGCTGCTGTCCAGGCTGGAGCTCGTTTGCTGCGGCGCGACGACATTGCGAGCGAAGCACACAGAGGCAGCAGCACCGAACAGCGAGGCAGAAGGGAGAGTGGTGAATTCAAAAATTCGCGGGACAGAAGAGGAGGTCGGGAAAAATGACGTCACGACGATAGAGTACAGGCGGAAGTGCAGAAGGGATGGAATTTGAATTGTGGGCCATTTCCGTTATATTCACATTGCGCGATAAGCGTACACACACTGGCCATCGCGCAACAACTATTCCGCGTTAGCAGCAACCACGCTCGTTTAGGTGGTTTACATTTTGCGCAAAAAGAAGGGACTTAACGCGGAATAACTGTAAGTTGTGTGTGTACGCTCTGTTTGTTATTGCGCATTAAAGGGCTTTATCGCGCAATAACTTTGTAGTGTGTACAAGGCCTGGAATTGGAAGCTTCCTTTTGGGAAGTGGAAGATAGGCAAGTTACAAAAATGCTGCTCCAGAGGACTGACAGTAGTATGGTCTTGACCTAGAGAATCACTTCTTTTAGAATAGAACATCTTTACTTAAAGAAAACAATCATATGCATGTTAGGGTGTTTGGTTTTTTTGGGGACTTAAATTCTAAAAGTAATGTCTTGTACTCCTCCCTTCTGGCCTTGTAAAAATTATATCTTGTCTGTTGTTTTTCAGGCTCCTGATAAACGGAAAGCATTAGAAGAGACCAAAGCATATACAACCCAGTCTCTAGCCAGTGTTGCTTATCAGATCAATGCATTGGCCAACAATGTACTCCAGCTGCTGGACATCCAAGCATCCCAGCTCCGGAGAATGGAGTCCTCCATCAACCATATTTCCCAGGTAACTCTTTACATAGGGACCTGAAAGGCAACAAGAAACTTCTGCTTTGGGGATCTAGCCATCTAAAAATTTCCTTGGGGTTTTAACCCTCTTGCCCTTGAGCAACATCTTTCTCTTGGCAAGAGTAAAATGTTGTGTGAGTCTTTAAAACTTCATTACCAGAGGAAAAGTTAAATTTGGGTGTATGTTCTTCCTCTTGTAATGCTCTAAAGGTTGAGAGTTGGATAATTAAAGTGTTTTGTAACAATCCTTAACTTTATTTAGTTTTTTTCTGTAGTGTTATTAATTGAGTTTTAAAAGCTGTAGTTTCAATTCTAGCTTATGAAACCTGCTACAATAGTAAAAATACATAATTAATACTAAGCTAGTTTTCTCTATTTGGACTGTGAAGCAAAGAGTTCAGCTTTGGATTTTAAAGGGGAAATAAGGTTCGTCTCCTATTCTAGAGCAAAACTGAAAGAAACTATTTTAAAGTATTTATTAGCAGCAAGCCAATATTGTCTTATGCTCCTGTTGCCATGACACTATTAGCCTCTACTGCAAGGAGTTTTTCTCATTCATAGCCCAGCATTAACTTATTCACATAACCCATATTTGAGCTGTCTATTTGATTATGGGTTGTGCCTCTTCTAGGACTTTGGGATGGTCCTTAAATTACATAATACATTTTTTGATCATTTCCAAGACTGACCCATCCTCATGTAACTATTTTGTAACATTGAAACATGCAAAATGAAAGAGCCAGCCACCTCCTAATGAATTACTTAACTGATGGGCTTCCCCTTTCATAGTCTCCTCTTTCCTAGCTGCTTCTCTTCATCTCTCAGTACGTCTTTGTCGCTCCTCTGGCCACTTTTGTACATTTTGAGGAGAATACAATAGTTATTATTTGCTAGTGGGTGGGAGCAGTTTGCAGTTCCACTGTTGGAACAGCAGTATGGCTAATACAATCATGAAGAGGAAAAACAGAAGAGCATTTTCAAATAGCCTAAAAGAGGATTTGATAGGTGGGTCACAGATATAGTAGGAGAAAACACTGCTATGCTGGAATTGTCAGTACAAAAGTTGTTTTTGACGGTGACAAAATGGAGGAGGGAAAGGGAGGATAGTCTAATACAGGGGTGTCCAACCTTTTCTGGTGAGGGGCCACATTGCAATTCTGTTCTCACTGGGGGTGGGGGCGGTGAGCAAATTTTGGATAGATAAGGCATAGAAATTGATCATATTAATATAATTTAAACAGTCAAAAAATAAACACCAGTTTACAAACTCAGTTTGGTTCTGTAAAAGCAGGGGTGGCAAAGAAGAAAAGGGGTGATAGGGCAAAAGAGGACGGGGTGGGGAGAGCGTGGGGACAAAGGCCAGGGTGACGAGAGGGGAGGGGTGGGGTGGCTGGCAGGGAGCGTGGCAGGGCAGGGGAGAATGTGGGAGCAGGGCAGGGCAGTGGATGGCAAGAAGGGGAAGGAGAGGGGTGGCATGGCGTTGTGTGGCTGGCAGGAGAGAACGTGGGGAAAAGGGCAGGATTGCAGTTCGCCCCTCACTCAGCGCCTCACCTGCAGCTCCTGGTGCCCCTCCCTACCGGCAGCTCACACCGCTGCACACAGGGAGCACCGGGTTCCCCCCTTCTCCCTAGCACCTCAGTGCCCAGCCCCTCCACACCTGGGCCCCTCACACAGTCTAGCGGGCCCCCCCCCCCCCGCTGTCGCCCGCACGGAGTGTCACCCGGCTCCTACCTCCCTTCAAGCACAGAGAGGTACCCAGCTCCCCATATGCCCCCTCCCCCAGCATGAAGCAGCACCCGGTCCCTGCTCCCACATGAAAAAACACTGGCTCTCTGGCCCCTCCCTCCCCTGCAATGGAGCAGAACTGACCCCCAGTTCTCCCAAACACAGGGGGGCACCGGGCCGCACCTCCCCAGCACAGGCCAGCATGGGCTCTCCAGCCCCTCCCTCCCCTGCAATAGAACAGCATCTGCTCCCCCTTCCCTCTGCTCCAAGCACAGACAGAGGGGCTCCCAGCTCCCTGTCCAGCCCTTCCCCCAGCATGGAGTGGCACCCAGCCCCTCCTGCCTCACAGATCCCCCTCGCCGTTGGCACCTTGACTGCAGGTGCCTTGCCTCTTCGGCCGAGCCCCTCCTCCACCCGCTGCAGGGAGCTGCTCCTGCAGCACCTCCATCTGTGGCTCCCCAGCCGCAGCTCCCCTCTCACTGCAATCGACCTTCCCTCATTCCCTACTGGCTCCCCAAGAAGCCCCCCTGCTCCCTGACCCCTCCTGTTCCCCGCTCCCAGGCGGCCAGCTTCCCCGAGCCTTCCTCACTCCCCGCCAGCTCCCCAGCATACCTCATCTGCTTCTTGTGACTCCCCGAGACACCTCCCCATGCTCCCTGACCCCTCCCGTTCCCCACTCCCAGGCAGCCAGCTCCCCAGCCCTCCCAGTCCACGCCCACTTACCCAGCAGGAGCATGTGCCGAGTCGCTCCCTGGCCAGGCCTCTCCCACTCTGAGCCCACACGCCTTTTAGTGTGCTCAGGGCAGGAGATTTGAAAAGTTAAAGCCCCCAGCCTGGCCCCAGCTCCCAGGCGTCCGGCGGGCCAGATTCCAGTCTCTGGCAGGCTGGATTCTGGCCTGCAGGCCGTAGGTTGGACAAGCCTGGTCTAATGCAGTGGTTCCCAACCTGTGGTCCGTGGACCGCTGGTGGTCTGCGAGGGTACCGCTGGTGGTCCGTGTGAGAGGGGAGAGAATGTAATAATAATAATATAATCCCTTCTCATTAGGTAAGTGTTATCTTTTTCCCACTGGTAAGCCTACTGCAGGTAAATGTACTGTGACGAATGCAATATGGTTGTGAGTGAGCATAATACATTATTAGAAATAGCTGCATTTTTAATACTCCTTGATCTATAAGTTTGACTACTGTCAGCCGTAGGCTATGTTAAAAATGTTTAAAAGAGCTTGCTTATGTGGTGGTGTGCAAAAGTTTTCAATGACGATGTAGTAGTGGTCCACATAAAGAAAAGGTTAGGATCCGCTGGTCTAATGAAATGCTTTCAGGCCTTCAAAAAGGTCTAGTTTGTGGGGATGGCTAAAAGGTTCTTGGGAGTTTAGTTCTTCATCTGGGCTAGTTTTCTTGGTCTTAGTTATGTATTCACTACATATGTTACCAATAACAGAAGACCATATGGGCCTTAAACAGCAAGGCCTTATTCAAGTAACACCTTTTCATATACTAAATTAAAAAAGCCCTCAAGTTTAAAAATGTTTGGAGGAAGTGAATTTTGAAGGGCTCTCTTTTTGTACTCTGTACTTCTATATTTGTGGTGATTTCTTTGGGACCCTTCATGGCCAAGCATCCCAATTAGTTGTTTACCTGACCAAGCACTTGAGATCAGAACCTATCTTTTTCTGTGGTTACTTCTTCATCCCTTTCCCATCAGTCTCTAGTAGTGTTGAGCTTACAAAATCCTGTGGGAATTGATTTTAGAGCCTTCTTGCTGAGATGCTAAACTATACTACTGCAGGAGGTGGAGGAACTTCATGGAATATATAAACGAATCTTACAAGCGTAAAGCCTTTCTTAAAGTTGTTCTAAAGCATTGGTGTAACTTTCATGTGTATTTATTTCATATGGCTTTTTTAATATTGTCAGATTACCTAGTTGTCATGCAGACAGCTAACTACTAAAAATAATACTGCTGTAGATAAGTTTCTAGTTACATTGGGGATCTGGAAGGATATTTCTGGATCCTCCAATCTCGCTTTCCTCCAAAAGAGGAAGTGAACGGGTAATAAAAATGTATTGAACTTTCATCAAAACATTTTTTTCTTTTTCACCACTACCACCACCACCACCATATGCATAACACCATGTTTCTTGATCCATTGGTAGAATTAATAATGTAAAAATGGAAATAGTTGATACTGGCACAAAAGGTATAACCTCCTATATTATTTTGCATTTTGAATTGAAGGGACTATTCTGACTGTATTGAGTCACCTGGTACATGAACTGTTTGCTAAAGATGTTGAACAATCAATGCTTTGTGGGGGGTTTTTCATGTGTTTTGCAAGATCACTTGTAGTTTCCATGGCTGTTGGGTCTTTCCTGAAACTAATCCCAATTATAAAGGAATCTTTTCAGACTCATTTTACAAAATTAAAACTAGATACAAATGGTGTGTGTGTGGTTAAAAAAAATACCCAGAAAACAAACAACTTTCTCACCCCCTAAACCATCCCACTCTGTGGTCCCTTACTGCTTATTTCAGAAATGAGCTTTCAGAATGTGTCTTCACTTGGCCCCACTTGGTTCACCTTTAGAAATTTCCATTTAATCAGATCAGATGCATGTGTTTAAACTGGAGAGTTTTCTAAAATCTGTTGGGAAGAAAAGGACCAGAGCCAGGCTAATGTAAGCAGTGCATGCATTAGCAAGCTTCTGCACACAGCTTTTGCAAATGTACCTCAGTTGTTATCGGCAACACTGCTTCTTGTCACAGGCTTCTCTAGAGCAGTGGTTCCCAACCTTTCTCTGCTGTGGCACACCTTGATACCTTTAATTATTTTGAGGCACCCCACCATATAGTTTCCAAATGAACTCATGAATATTCATGAGCCAATCCAGAGCTCTTTGAGTAGTTTTTCAAAAAATTCCATGGCACATTTGCTCAGGCCTGATGGCACACATGTGTGCCCTGGCACACTGGTTGTGAAACACTGCTCTCGAGTATTGACAAAATCAGTATCTTCATTTGTAACTGAGTCACCAGAGCAAAAGAGTGTGGTTCTCTAGTTGTTCTGTCCTGCAGGCAGATTGTTTCCCCCTCAGTCCCATGTGCCACACAGTGACCATGTTCTTTTCCAGTTCACCAGTACAAGTTCCTGAACACATTTCATTCTGCAATCAGTTTGAATATTGGAATAAGGTATTGCAAGTTACTTGCCTCCGAGACTTTTTGAGTTAAATGACTTGCTGTTACAGGATTATCATCTATATTAAAATAATGGGTTTTGAAATAAGACTGAATGAAATATAAGTGAGCTTTTCCTCCAAGGAAGATTCATAAGGATAAAGTGCAGCATTTAATATAACAGCAGCTTTCAAGAGCTGAGTTGTACACATGGAGAACTTAGTCACTTATTATGAAGCTTCAGTTCAATTTAAAGGCAAACCAAAGAGAGAGCTTTCCACAAACAGAAAAACCACCAATTTGGGTGAGATATGACAGATCTGGCTTCTCACAGGCTTTTCCCTGAGCTGCTGCACTGTTGTGTCTTGTTGGAGCTGTGTTTATGGAGGTTTTTGTTTTTAATCCTTGACACCTGCTTTGAGCTTTGCCATGTTACTCTCCCCTTTCCACGTGAGCAGATGTAGTAAATGCAAAGCTTGCCGTAGCATCTTCGGAAATGCTTGCAAAGCCCTACCAATGCAGTCAAGTCCGTCTGGAGTACTAGACGGAGGTCAGGCCTAAGAATTAATAAATCTGTTAGTCTTTAAAAGTGCCACAAGACTCTGTTGTCTTTCTAATGTGTATGGTTAAGACATAATGGAAACTTCTGAAAATGTAATTGTGTGCTGTTTTAAAAAAAAAAAAAATAATAAAAATAAAATAAAATATTACCAGCATGTCTTTTAGAAGCTTTCAACATTTTTACTACTATCAGAACTAGAAATTGAAGGCCCAGGTTTAGTTTAAAAGAATGTTTCCAAAGATGAAGAAATAGATATTATTGGCTTTGTACTCTCATATAGTGTGTGGACTCCTTCTGTTTAGTAATGTGTTGCCTAATTAAAGCTAGTGGCACTAATGGAATGCACAGGTGCTATCTCTTTCTCTTACGGTTTCTTCTCCGACTCTTAGATATTGACTTGAGTCAACAGTTCTGCAAATGATATAAATGCTTTGAAGTTGGTTTTTCATTTTAATATATGATTGACCAGGATTAGCATGGACTTCAGGTTTCAGGAAAATTTCCCACAAGGCTCCAAGACTTTATAAGCCTACCCAAATGTCCAAAACTCCTCCAAGCAGAAGCAGGTTAAGCACTTATCCATTGATTTGTGGATCCAAGACTTGGCTGGTGGGGTATAGCCCAACTGGACTTAGTCTTAGATTCAGGTGGAAGTGTCCAAAAGAGGTTTGGAACAGTCCCACAGGAGATGAGGACTGAGAGGAAGAGATGGGTTTGGTTTTAGTTGTCCTAGGTGGCCTCTTGTATTTTTTAATTAATATGATGTGCTTTATGTATTGTTAGGCATTATCCATGGTATGGAATTAATTTCAAACATACAAAGCAACAAATGGTAGAAGGGCAGAACATGTGCCTGACCATGTGCTGCTGTAGCTGTGCTCACCCCAAATAGCAACAAAATGTGGCTGATATCAGTACTTCTAAGACCCTTATCTGAGAGAAAGAAGCACCTCCTTAGGCTCTAGTAGTGGTGAGTAGACTGATAAGCCACAGCTACTCAGGTTGTCCTCTAAGGCTTTTACCCCTGGGACCTGACATTGGGCAAGGGTTACTTGCTGAAGGGGAAAGGATTTCAGTTTATTCAAAATCTGTGTTTGCAGTTTTTCCTCACTTTTATGTGGGGCAAGGAATGACATTGTTTCCTCCCCATCCCTGAGCTAGTATATGTATGCTAGTATGGCTGAAATCGGTATATCAGACTTTAGGTAAACAAATTCTACCTGTTTGTTTAATTAAAAATAAAGCAAGGTGTTCTCCATTCTGGACAGTTTCATGATGTTATGACGATATTGGGGTGTGAAAATTAAAGTGCAAAACTGAATCTTGTCCATTTTTCCCCCCCACCAAATGAGAAAGGATAGGATTGTCATGCAAGTCAAGAGATCCACCATCCTACCCAGGGAGAAGTCTGCTAACAGGTGTCCTAAACAAAGGAATGATTTTGCCTTAATTTGCATTTAAGCAATCAACCATCATCAAGAAGTAAATGGGGAAGGGAGGAAAAAATAGGAAGCCTGCATGTTAACATATGCAGGCGAGAAAATCCAGCAGGGAACATCTGTCCATACAGACTTTGTCTCCTGGTGCTGAAAGGGAAATGGTTTTCCAAGAAAGGGAATGAAATTATAAAAAGGAGGGGCAAACATCCCAAGAGACTTCTCCTTTCTTTCCTTCTCTGTCTCCTTTTTGCTGGAGAAGACAAAAGAAGCAGCCTTTGGACTCTGGGGAAGGGGTCCTGATCAATGTTCCCTCTAAGCTGATGATGCAGCTGAGCAAGTTATGGTACTTGCTGAGCAGCAATCTGTGAGGCAAGGTGCCGCATGGGCAACAGCCGTGGCTCTCTTCTCTCCTCCGCTGCTGGTCCTTTCGCCTCCCCCCCTCAGCTCGGGCTTACTTTGATATCTGTGCGGGTGTGTGACGGCCGCACACCCCCACAGCTTAGGGGGGAACATAGGTCCTGATCTAAATAGTTTGGAAGCATGTGGTGAGAAACTTCATTTATAATCTAATATAATTTTGTTACACACTAGGAAGTGTTTTACCTCTATTTCTTTTGCAACCATTTCTCCTTGCAGTATGACCTTGCATGTATAGTACATATGAGGTCACATTTCAGGAAAAACACCACTTTTACACTAAAATGTTCATGGTATTTGGGGAAACAACACATCTGAAATGGGGTCATGGAGGGAAAGTGTTTGGGAACTGTTGCTTGAAGCAACAATTACCTTATATAGCCATTTTAGGACTTGCTTAAGTATGGTGGCAGGAAATAGTCAAAGAAGGGCTGCAGTTTGTTCAGTCCTGTGTTTTTGTTCTCTTATGCACTCCCTGAGGGGAGAAGCACGTGCAGCAGTGTTCTGTTTTTGTACTTTTTATTGTATTGGGATTTTTGGTAAATGTACATGTTGCCATGTGTTTGATGATCCCTGCTCTAACATCAGGCTTTCCCCTGTCATGACATGGTTGGCAGTGTGGCCAACTGTGCCTGACACAGAAGCCCAGAAGACCACCTCCACTATAAGGAACAGCCGCCACTGCCAGCATTTTCGGCCGTGGCACAGACAACACAGCCAGGCACTTGCGCAGCCCCCCCCCCCCCCCCCGGCTGCTGTAAGAAGCTGCCGCTGCAAGCACTTTTGACAATGCTCCAACTGAGGATAGCCTCTGCCACTGGAAAAAAAGCCACCGCCTCCAGTGGTTGCAGCTGTGGCAAGAACCCCCCCCCCCCCAAACCCCTCCTACCGCTGCCTCTATTCATCTTGCTGCTGGAAGACGACCCTGCTGGAGAGGACAGGGTTTCTTTTGGCAGTGGGATGAGTTGCAGCAACACACTCTGCCACGTGCCATGGCACAGCAGTTGAGAACCTCTGTATTAGAGAAGGCAAGGCCAAAGAAATATGCTTTTCACTTTGAAGGGAAGGTGGTGGGGTTTGTGATGCTCTTTAGTTCTGAATTTATAGCGGAAATTTCCATTGTGCCAAACAAGTGTGGTCATTGACCACAGGCTTCATCCTGGACCTTTGGATAGTCTACACCCAGGCCATGGAGTACTTTGAACATAAGGACTGAAACCTTGAACGTGATGCAGAATTCTTTGGGAAGCTTGTGTGGAAAATGGAGGATGGGTTTGTGTAGAGCCCTGCAGATCCGTGAGTATCCGCTTCAGATCCGCGGGTAACCACCCCTGCGGGTGCAGATAGCCGCAGCCCCATTGTTGCGGATTGGCAGTGGCTGCAGATTCTCTTTTTATGATCGGTCCCTGCAGCTGCTGCTATGATCTGCCTCAGCAGCAGCACACAGGGGAACAAGGAAGTGCTCCAGCCAATCCCAGTTGAGCTCTGATTGGTGGTCTGCCAGCTGTTGAGTCTCAGTCATAGCAGGCTGGGGCTTGGAGACACACCACTCAGTCAATTAGCATGCTGGCCTTTGATTGGCTCATTCCCCATGCCTTCCCCGCCCACTTCTTCATTTTCTTGTTTGCTGTTTGTATGTCATGCTGTCAATCACAAATTCCATTGGTAGCCAAGGAAATCTGATTGACAGCACAGCATGCAAATCGCAAAGAAGAAAAAGAAAAAATGGGTGGGACCCATGTGGCAAATGAGCCAATCAAATGCTAAAATGCTGACTGTGAGCTCAAGCTCATTTGCAGATGTGATTCTGGATCCAGATAAAACATGGCATGCAGATTGCGGATCGGATTAAGACTAGCATTGGACGGGTTCTGGTTCCACATTTTTGATCCACGCAGGGCTCTATTGATGTGCAGCCGAAAATATTGTTCCAATGGTGTGTACAGTGTTGCACCTCTTAAACTAAAGTTAATCACTGTGTGGTTCTCTATCAATCCAGTGCAAACAATCCTCTCCCAGTAGTCCAGTGCTTAGCTGGCCTATCTGCTCTCCTGTGCATGTTCTTTGGGAAATGTGCAAGATTACCACTTAGTCTTACAAATTATACTCCAGATACTGTGGAGCACATCTATCTGGTCTTGAAAATGTTGGTAGATGTATTTTTGTCTGGCACCTCGACCCCATGTGCATAAATTGCCAGGGACCTATCACCGTGATCTAGAATGGGTTGAGCACTATCTTTTCTGGTGTCGTGCTCTTGAGCTGGATGTGCAGGGAGTGATGGCAGTTGGTACACAAGCTCCATCTCTAGCTGCACTGTTTGGAGGAAAAAACAGTTTTTCTTTAAATCCATCTCTGGCACATTAGTCACCATGCACTTCTGGAACAGTGTCCACTGTTGATACTACAGACCCACATTTGGTGCCCAGCTGAGTGTGTCAGCTGTCTGGGTAGCGCCCACAGCACAATTGTTGCTGGCTTATCCATGGTGACAAGACGTCTGTATTATGGCAGAGACACTTCTGCATGTTACCACTTTGTTCTCTCCTCCTCCCGTCTACCCCTCTAATGAGGGCACATTGGGGCTTTGGTAACTGTTCCCTCTAATGAAATAATCTTGATGCTTTCATGTGCTGCGGTGCAATCCAGAACAATGATTGGTTGTCACTGCCTGCCCTATAACCTTGGATGCTTAATTTGCTCTGCTGCTGTAGAGCCCTTCTCTGGGTGCTCCCAAACCAGCATGCAAACCCGCACTGTATTAAGCAGCAATAGCTCAGCAACTCCAATTCCTACAGCCTCTTTATTTTATCCTAGCCACACGCTGGTTACACCTGGCAAGGTGACCCTAACACTCCTTCCTGCTCCTCCAGGTCCTGAATTTTTCTAAAACTGTGCAGTTGCAAAGTTCAGCTTCCTCCTTGACCATTGCAGGAGATTACGGTTTGTTTGTTCCTTTACAGACATTGTATCCAGCAGCTTGTAAATGAAATGCAGAACTCGGTTGGTTTAGATCAGTGACACTCAACCTTTCCACACCACTGTACCCCTTTCAGAAGTCTGATTTCTCTTGTACACCCTCCAAATTTCACCTTATTTAAAAAGCTACTTGTTTACAAAAGTGTCACTGCACACGATTACTGAAAAATTGCTTACTTTCATTTTTAACATATAATTATAAAATAAATTGGAATATAAGCATACATTTCAGTGTATAGAACAGTATAAACAAATCATAGTCTCTATGAAATTTTCGTTTGTACTAACTTTGCTAGTGCTTTTTATGTAGCCTGTTGTAAAACTAGTCAGATATCTAGATGAGTTGATGTACCCGCTGCAAGACCATGGAATGTCCCCAGGGTACACGTACCCCTGATTTGAGAACCACTAGTGTAGATTTAAAGAAAGTCAAGTTTATTAAGAAAATGAGTTCAGGTTTTAAAGGTGTATAAAGGATGGAGTTAGAAATGGCTACAAGCAAATTAAAGTGGAAAAATGCTTTCTAGAGACTGACCTTAATAAAAGTAGTCTTGGTTTAAGACAAGATGGCTGACCAGTTCCTCTGGTCGGGATCTCTCATAAAATCGAAAGCGCTTGGTTCCTGTATCATCTTTGTGAAGGATAATGTAGGTTCTTTGCCCTGCTTTTCGTAGTCTACCCCACGGTCTTAGTATATCTTGGAAATATCTTCAAAGTGACAGAACCACATACCTTTGTCTATGGTGGGGTAACTTCATCCCTGCCTAGCAGACACACTTTAATAACATGTTCCAGAGAGCTAGCCATGTTAGCCTGGTTCAGCAAAATGAACAAGGAGTCCTGTGGCACTTTGAAAGACTAAGAATTTTATTTATCAGGTGAACAAAGTGGGATTCTTACTCTTTCAAAGTGCCACAGGACTCCTTGTTTGTTTTAAATATAATTTCCAATATATTTGTAATTCTGAATCTGTCCTCAAGGCAGGAATATAATAATCAGTATATCGTTAGCTTTCTGTTGCTATTGTACATAACACCTATTTAGAAATAGGTTGTGGCATTAGTGAGCAGGGGTACACTGATATGAAACTTTTGATGAGATTCCAGTGAGCCTTTTGCATTGGAGTGCGGTGAAGATCACAGGTGTTCTTTGCCATACCATGAAGTAGCAGAAGGTTACATTACAGTAGGGGTGTCAAGCATATGGCCCATGGGTTGAGTGTGGCCTTCAAACCACTTCCATTCAGCTTGCGACTGCGCTCCATGGGACCACGCTCTCCAGAAGAGAGATGGTCTTGCATACCCAGAGCTCTGCAATGTAACGAGTGTCGGGTCTCATGAAATAATAGAGCGCTAGGTATGTGAGACTGCGCTCTGCAAGACCACACACTCTCCGAGAGAGAGAGAGGTATCCCAGAGTGCAGTTTCACGTAAACAGCACTCCGTGATGCTGCAGGAGTGATGTAATATTTCGATTTATGGTATGTATGGCCCACTTGAAAATACTTAAGTCAAATCTGGCATGCCATAGCAAATGAGTTTGACACCCCTGCATTACAGGTTTGAACACCATTTTGGCCATTATATCTATTTCTCCACTGAAGAGCTATCAGGTTTGGGCACTTTTTCATACTAAATTGAAAGGGCTAATAAAATCTTTTTGGTTTTCTAAAATCAAAGCCAGAAACTTATTACCATGAGAATTACTCTGAAAGGGTTTTAGCTAGTGGGTTTTGAGCAGGAAAGGAATTTAAAGACTCCACAAACACCTTAATCTTTAATGAAAATCTCTCATCCTTAGAAAACCACAAAAATTAAATGCATCACAAACATGCTTTTAAGTCAAAATATTATGCACTTCAGTTGGTTACTCTTTCTTTTCATGCATCTGATTTGGCTGTTCATCAAAATTCATTTCCCTTCTACTTCAAGTCTTTAAACAAATGCTTTTCATATTTGAACATTGTAAACAATGCTGGTTTTATATTGGCCTGGTGTTTTAATAAGCTTTATAAGTAGTCAAGTGATATAAGATAGAAGAGAAAGGAAATGCTAGGTACCGAGTGAGTGAAATGAGAAGATGCTGTTTATCACAGCAGCAGGAAACCGGCTATCCTGTGCTATTGGACACTTTATCAAATATCCACATTGTACCATGCAGGTATGTCTGTCTTGTGCTAACTACAACAGTGTTTATGTTTAAGCTGATCATTTGGGGCAGGAGAAAAACCATTGTGTGAAGCACCCTTTTGCATTACTGTTTCACACAAAATGACTACTCTTCATGACCTGTTTCTCAAACAAGTCAGCACTTGAAGTCAGATGCTTGTGATCTGAGATGTCAATAGTTAAGGAATGTATGCAGGGACTTCTGTTTCCACAACTGAAAAGGTAACTCTTTAATCCACCTTGCAGACTAATTAGTTTTGGATGAGGAAATAGTTTCTCTTTTATATAGTCACTTTTCTGAGAATTTCCAGTTACTATTGAAGGTAATATATGAAAGGCATAACGATTCTTACACAAGAAATCTGAGTGTTAGATTCCCTGCACTTCATAACATTTCAGTTTATATTGCTGCAGCATTTTGTTTTTAACAGGCAGCAGGTGGCTTTGTTCATATCTTAGTTGTGTGTACCATTATGTATTTTATAAAATGAAAAGCTGGCCTTGTACAATAATTCATTACATACAAACATAAATGATACAAACTGTATCTCCAATGGAAGAACAACTCTTATTAGCTGCCACTTTTTAAACGTGGAACACTTATTGCTATAACATTAAATTAAAAATAAATGGACCCATTCTGCACTAACTCATCCTGGTGAATTGACTATCCGCAAAATGGACATAGATGTAAAGATGCTTAAGGTAAATAGGTGGAACAGCACTGGGCCAACTAATCTTCTGTGGCCATGGTGCTGTTTGATAGAACAGGGTTGGTTCTGTCTGACTGGCAGAAAAACATTATTTTACTGGTGTTTTCAGGGGCAGCAAATGAGACTGCAATTATTGCAGCATCTCTTTCATCTTTCCTGGGGAAAGCTTGTGGGTGATTTGTTAGCAGTTATTTTTAAAAAATATTTATTTTTTTGCATCTGTCTTGTTTTTGGCTTGAGCTGCTGATCTTAAGGATCAAGAGAATCCCATAACAGGCTGCTTTTGCTCCCAGCCATTCCATAACAGTAAATCTTCATAGGGCGTCAACGTATGAATGAACAAGAATTCAGGCACGTCATTCACATTGCATTTGTTGATATTCAGGCTGCATTTGACTCCTCGCAGTGTTTTCTTCCAGCAGTAGGGTTTCTTTTTTCGATGGGGCATTTATGCTGCTGCCGCGAGTTGCAGTGGGGGTGGAGGGGTGGGGGTTGTGCTGCCACTGAAACTCCTGGTAGCTGTAGGTTTTTTTTTTTTCTTCCCCCAGCGACGAGCTTCTGTGTTGTGCACAACTGGGTACGCTGCTGTGTTGCAGCACAAAAAGGTTGAGAACCCCTGCCTTAGTGCCACTTTGAGTGCTGATAACCTGATAAAAAGAGGAGTGGTTCCCTGCAACTGTAGGCAGAGGACTAGTCATGAATCCTGGAAAGGTAAAATTCTCACAGAAGCCTGTGGAAGTGTTATGTTCAGACTGGAACTAACTGAAAGTTTCTCCTTTCTTTGTTTTTGTTTTTTGTTTTGGAATTTTGCCTGAAGGACACTTCCTCCCTGTTTTTTTTTTTTTTTTTTTTTTTTTTTTTTTTTTTTGCCAATTGGGAAAAGAATTTTTACCAGCGAAAGGGAGATGGAGTGATTGGAGAACCAAGATACAGCTGCATATTGCCAGTGAGGGATCAACACGGTTGTCACAACTTAAAAAACAAAAAAATACCCAAAACGTCTAAGATCTGCATATAGTGTGCACCCTACTCTGGTTCCTTTTTCTGTGTTTAATGAGCTAGGAATCAGTTGTATAATTTACCCTTGCCTCCAACAGTAATTGTTTGCTTTTTTTCTTCTTGGTCTCTTTAAATAATTGGAGAGGGCAAATTACTTGATGGCCTAGAATGTGCCCTAAAACTGGGCAAACTTTCATTAAATAATTGTTTTTTATTTCGATTACTTTCCTGAACTGAGTTACAAGGAGTTATGGAAAGGGCAGGAAACTTCTGCCTGGAAAGGCATCTGGTTTTAAAAAACAAACACACAAAAAAGCTGTGGTGAATGTGAAACCCTGCATGTAGGATTATGGCAAGTGATTGGCCAAGTTATTGTAGACTTACTTAAAATGTACAACTCTTCTTTACTAAACCATGTAGAGATCTGAGCCCCATAATCTACTACTGGTTTTACTGCAGCACTTGCAAATAATCCCAGCCTAAACAAATTTTCCTGCCTCTTTGTGGGACTGTAGAGTTGCAGAAACTTCAGACACATCTCTTGACCAGTTGCTCAATCTGATTGGGGTCTCTGGGTACTACTTTGATATAAATAATGTGTAAGACTATATTCTCATCTTCCTTAGTCACTGTGGTGACTTCAGACTTTCATTAATATGATCAGAATTCAGACCCACTCTGAAAATAGAGGTTATCCTTTTTAATTTTCAAAATGACACATGGATTACTTTAGCTGCAAAAATACCAATACATGTATTGCTTGGCTGTTATGTCTGCCTAGGAACGCGAGCACCAGTGACTGAAATTAGTTACAGTACATAACTAGCATATCTGTGGTGGGGATGCACATAATTCTTGGCATGGTGGAAGTTGCCCTTTGATTTAAAAAATGAAAAATCCATATATTATTTTGAGCCATATTTTTAACATATAGGGAAACCCTTTTTGGCTAAATAGGTCATAAATGATATGGGTAGGAAATGGAGACATTCCAGAGAGTCAAACAGTGGAGTATAAAAATGAAAAGTTTTATTTTAATTTAAAGAAATGGGTGATTGTTAGATATGTGTTTAATATTCAGTGTGCCTTTGGCAAAACACTTAAATTAAAACTAAAAACACTTGCCCTGAGTATTAGAATTATTTCCATGACTGCTCATTCTAGTGGAGAAAAAAGTGCTCTGTGTCTTAATTAACTGACCTAGTGCTGGAAGACTGAAAAATCATTTGTTTTCCTTTGGTCAAGGCTAGGTAGATTCCCTAGGTAGACTTCTGTGGAAATAAGTTTGCTCTGATTGACAACTCAACTAGATGCTCTAATTGTTTGACTCTTCAGTTTTATTTTTCAATTGGAATGTGAGGTGTATGTGGAAAATAAAGATGTCTCAGAGCATATATTTGATTTCTTGTTGATTGCAATACAGTTGTATCCCTTTTTCTTATCTTTTAAAATTGTAGCTAATCAATAGCCTACAGGCATCAAGATGGAAGCCATGTATTGTTTATATATAGTCCCAGGAAGAGACACAAGACCATTTGTTTTTAGTCTTCTAGGGATCTGGGGGTGGGGGGTGGGGGTAAAGGGGAGAAGGCTGTTTGGAGGCATGTGTATGAGAGAGAATAAATTGCTATCTACTTCTGAATAAAATATTATATGAAAACAAATTAATATAAAGCAATTAGATTTCATATTAGTGGCTGAAAGTCAGCCTCTTCAGAGATGGAATCTATATTCTGCATTGATACGCCATGAAAGTGTGCTGCCATCTGGGGATCAACATTCAGGAGTCAGCTCAGTGCTGCTCACTCATGAGAATTTTCCCTTCCTTCTGCAAAAGAAAAGAACATCCCTCCTCCTCAGCATAGTGCAGGCCATGTCACCCCTTCTCAAGAAAGATATAGCAGAAATAGGAGCCCAGAAGGGGGAGGGGGTGAGTAGCGAGATTAAAGAAAGGCTTGGATATTTTGTGTAGATCATGAGAGCATAAACTTTATCTGATATAGTAAAACTATGAAAGAGAGAGACCTTCAAGCCATAAGACAGCCTCTTTGAAGGTCAGGGATAGGAGGAAGTGTCCCATGTGGGCAGACTAGTCCATAACTGTTCATTATAAGACTTCTGAAGAAACCAGTAGTGGTCACTTTGTGGTCTGATGTGGTATGGGCGTTCATAAAAAGGATGGTGTAGCCAGATATGGGGGTTCCTTTAACATTAGTTATCTCTTCTTCCTCCACCTAAACCAGACTGTAAAAGGTGTTGAAGTTGTATCAGCAAACGTTTCAGTGTAATTGTTCTTTTTAAAAAAAGTGTTGAGGACATTTTGAAATAGTCTGTGATTAGTCTACACTGGACGTTGTTTTTTGTTTGAGTAGTATCACAACCAACCTCTTAGACGGTAAAGTCTGTTTACTCTTCCAATTGCAGGGTGCGAGGCTTGGGTTGTTTGCATATGTACTTCCTCCAGCCGAACAGTATTTGCATCTGTACATTGTGGAAACAATTTGAAATTGTACAACATTATTTTTCTTAGCCTCCACATGACTAACAGAAATAGAAACTTGTACTTCTTCATTTTTTTTATTTGGACCAGCCCATGCCACACTGTCAGGCACTCAAACATTTTAAACATAATTTTAAGTATTGGTGTCTACTCTACCATGGTGATGAGTAATGAGTAGCAATAATTGGAGAGGAGCAGTAAACCTGGAACATTCTTGGCTAAATGTGCGAAGACAGTGATTTTTTTTTTTTTTTTTTTTAATACAGCCCTCATCTAAAAATTTGTAATCCATAATTCAATTGAAGTGATGGCATTACTTAAGAGCCCTCACTTTTCTATCTTTTTACATTTTTTGGTGCAGGTCAACCAGCCCAAACAAAAACGAATCTTCTATTTTCAGTTACCTGAAGAGTCTTGATTGCCAGTGTACGGATATGTATATCTTTGGGAATTTGGGATTTCTGCAGATGCTGTTAATCTGGTTTTACCAACAAAAAAAAAAATCTAGCATTACACCATGACTTGTTAAATCCAATATTCTGATTTAAAAAGAGAAAAACCTGCTTTTTTCTTCCCTGCAAGTTCGGCTGGTGTACCCACAATCTTTATATACCATTGTAATTTTAGAAGCTGATACACTTAATCCACTTCTAAATCAGTACAGGTATAGTGATGTGTAGACAAAACCCTTAGGAAGTATGTGACCTCAGCACTGTACAGTGGCTTGATTAGCTGAGTACAGGAATATGTTCTTGTCTTCACATGATTAGAGTTTTGAAGTGTTCATGGTAGCGTTCAGTGTCTCATTGGCTCTTGTGCACTGTACTGGTTATGCTGGTTAGAGTACAATGCTTTCTGTCTTCCCCTTTATTCAGCATACTTCTGTCTGCTTGTGTCTCAACAAATATAACCAGTGAGATTGCTGATGGAGTGCAATCTCAGTTTGGCTAAACTTCAGGTTAGTCAATGCAACTGTGGAGGACTTGCGTATTCCACTCCTACCTTGCTTCAGTTCGCCTCACCTCTGACAGAGAGGAACATCGGGCTTCAGTCCTGTAGAGCCTGAGCAATCTGTTGCTGTGGAGGTTCATCACTTTGAAACCTAGGCTATGTACACACTACCGTTTTTAACGCGCAATAATCCTCTTCTGCAATAATTCTCCCGTGGCTGTTGTTGCGCGAGATCGCGTACACACCATGCTTGCCGAACGGAACAAAGCCCCCCCGCTTCTGATCGCAGTCCTCCAGGAAAGCAAAGGGGATTGTGGGTACATATCCCAGAGTCCCCAGTATCATCTCCCCTGTGGCATTGCGCTACCCACGCTACCCAGCAGTCGCCAATAGCAACGGCTCCGATTGGAGCCGGCCAGCCCCAGCACAGCCCCCGGCTCGGCTCTTAGCACAAGCCGCGGGTGTTTAAAGACCCGCGGCTTGTGCTAAGAGCCGGGGGATCGGGTGGCGGCTGCAGCTGCAGCCGCCACCCGAACCCCTGGACTGTGCTGCGGGAGCCGGCTCCAATTGGAGCCG
>ML685840.1:9361321-9459916 GCA_007922175.1 Pelusios castaneus | reverse complement strand
GGAGGCTGCCTATTGCGGGAGAAGCGTACACACAGCAGCTATCACGGAACAACTGTTCCGTAATAAGCCTTACCACGCTCGTTTTGGTGGTTTACATATTGCGCAGCAAGAGGGCTCTTGCCGCGCAATAAGAGGCTTCTGTGTGTGTACGCTCTGCTAGTTATTGCGCAATAAAGGGCTTTATCGCGCAATAACTTTGCAGTGTGTACAAGGCCCTAGTTGTCCTCAGAGCTGATGCTCCCAGTTATCTGAACCCCATTTTGACAGGTTCAGGATGTCCCCAGAGACCTTCATAAAATTGGATTGATGTTAAAATACATTTTTCGAAAGCTGAAACTGAATCTGAACTGGATATTCATCACTTGAGCTGAGTGAACTATTCATAGCAAGTATATTTGCCCACAGTTTGCCAAAAGAAAAAAGTTTATGCGAACAGCTTTATTTTTACAGATTTATTCATCTGAAACGTTGCATAAAACGATATCGCTGTCATTTGCTATTGGTTGTGTTGTGTTGCAGTTGGTTGCCTAGCATGTGGTACTATTTCTGCTCACCGATTGCATGTATGGACTGTTTGTTTTTAGCCATGTTGATCTCAGGATATTAGAGAGATGAGGTGTTACCTGTTGTTGGTAAGTTGGTCCAATAAAATATATTCTCGCCCACATTGAATGAATCATATTCTTCACACCAGAAGTATTGGATTTTCCTCCTATTTTGAAGTTGCACAAACATTTACAGAAAGCAGACGTCTTGCACACATGGACACCCCCAGGACAAACAAACAGAAAAGATCACAAGCTCAGAGTGAATTTGTAGGCTTTATTCAAATAGATGGGTGAATAGTCCTCCCTACTCCTGTAGTATTTGCTTAGCTCTCATAATGGTACTTGTTAAAAGCCAATGCAGAATTGCCTGATACACTACTGTTTACTCTGTGGATTAAATGTTTTGTATATTGCTGATTGTACACAACCTGTCATTCAAAAATAGTGACCTTATTTGCAAAGGTAAAGAATTAGGAAACAGTAAGTAGAAGAGACCCCAGAAGTTTGCAGAGCTCTTGTTATATTCCATTCATTGAGCCCCAACATACTCCACAGTTGATCTCCTATGAAAGTGTTTTACTTTAAAATGGGGTGCGGGGGAAGGTTTTGAAAAGGGTTTGCATACATTTAATATTTAAGAGTCTGGTCCTCCCTCCCCCCCTTGCTGTGAAGACTGTTCAGCTACCTCAAAAAGCAGTGTGGCCAGTCTTCTGTAACTTGTGGGTGTTTAACATTTCTTGGATTTCTATATTGTATAGATCATCCTACATGACTTTTTAATGCTGCTTATTAATGTGGAACTATATTGGCTCTTTTTAAATGTGCAGCTCTTATGCCCACAACACACACAATACTTAGACTATTTTCAACATGGGCACACACATTGCTTCCTCGTTTGCTTTAAGCAGCTCGTGGTTCAGTTTCCCAGAGCTTCCTTGTAGCGTTCACTTAGGGTGAGTCTATACTGATGGCAGCAAGATCGCCACTGTCAGCACAATCTTCAGTTTCTGATTGAGGCGTCTGTGTAGACGCGCTCAATCAAAAACCGAACCAGAGCTGTAAGACCAGCTAGATAACTGCACTAACATTATGCTGACCAGATGCCATTTCTGGTCGGCTTAGTGTTACTGTGTGGTGAAGGTTTAAGAAGTCGGTGGGAGATATGCAAGGTATCTAAAGTACCTTGAGCATCTCCAGTCGACTGACGCCGAAAACAGTGGCTAGCGTAGACTAGGGCTGAGCTTTGCCTAAGTGACTTAAGCAGCTTGCCTGTCTTTCCTGCCTGTAGTGTTTACCCAATCCATACTTGGTGTCAAGCAGAGAAGTAAGGGTCTGGTGTCTCCGGCATGTGCATTCTATTATATGTATCAGTGTGATTTCCTCCTCTTTGTCATTTAACTATTCAGGTTACCTTGGAAACAAGGTTACACAAACTGCAAAAAGTCACTCTCCTGTCTTCTTGACTCTCCTCCTCTAAGGGTTCAAATTCTTCTCTATACTGTGCACCTGAGGCTGAGGGTGAAGTTCCTTGGTCCTCATTTTGATACGTACAGCCAGAAAAATGACTGACTATATTTACACTTTTTTACTCACTTCCTCTACACTTTTAATGATTAGCTGTCTCACTGTAAACACAGACCAGATAGATTTTAAGTCCTACACTAAGGTACCAAGAATACCCTCTGGACAGCTGCCTTTCCATGCTTCTCCCCTTAGGTGTATCTGCAGTTTTTCCTTTCACTTAATAACAAGGATGGAGTGTTGCAATGTAGACACGGTTACATAGGATATTGTTTTAGAACACTTGATTGTGTGGGTGTATCTGATAAGGGATTGAATTCTAGCTCTTGGGACAGGAAGGACTGAAACTGGTGAAGGAACACTTTGTCATGGGGCAGGGAAGCGATTCTGATCATCTGAAGATAGTATTCAGGTCTCAGCTGGAAAAAAGTTTGGCTCACTGTGGTATGAGTGGTGTATGTAGGTTGTGCTGTTAAGTCGACATATTCAGTGAATGTAATGGGAAGCTTCTGTATTTTGGGGACGGGGAGTATGAGACAACCCCCCCCCCCCAAGATTTATTGGAATGAAACAGCCTGAGCCCCTGGCACCGGCTGGCTGCTGTTGTCTAGTTTTTGTATAGCATACCCATCAACAGACACTCTCCCGTCCCTAGAAGCAGTTCTTACAGTTTCAGGTTACATTGGCAGAGCATGCCTGTGTGACTGGAGGACTTCCCTCTGAGGGCTGTCTGTTCAGGACTTCTCACAAACACTAAATTCATTCTTATTTTTTTTTTGAGGAAAACTTTTTATGAAGTGAGTTACAGAAAATTTATGAATAGGTGCATGGATAACCCATTAGAACTGATTAAAATGCTTTTACACACTTCACAATACTGCATCTAATGAGGCAAGCAAGAAAACTGCTGGTAATGATACTATGCACTGTTGGATCACAAGGGTATAAATGCTTTACTATCACTGTACAAAATGGCAGAGAAGACTGACTGCTATAGAGTTCATTTATTTATTACTTTTGAAAAATGAAAACTGACCTCTCAAAAAAGTTGACCGTTCAACCTTATTTCTCTGAACATGCTGGCTCATCTTTGCATTTCAGTGCCAGTTCTTTGTCTCAAACTCTTTTGGTAAAAGTTCAGTGAAACTTGTACTAAATCTGTTTCTTAGGTTTTTTTGAGCTGGTTTCCTTTTTAACCACCTGCAATGCTCTGTGCACACGCTTGTTTTCTATAAGTTACTTTTTTTGGCATACAAAATGTTTTTATAGGACACAGATTTTTGATCTCCTTCCATTGTGAGATGGGTGTGCTTCTTTAATGAGTCCAAACTATACGCCTTTAATTTTGCCTTGTCTGCTCTTACGTTTCTCTTGAGTGAGTTGCAAACAATGAAAAAATTAGATTCTCATGTTTTATTTAATTGAAACATTGTGCTAGTGATACTGTGCTGCCACTGAGACTGACTGTTATGCTAAAGCCTCTTTTATAAAGACTGAAATTTCTTGTTTGATCTCAGACCAGGTGTGATTTAAAAAAAAAAAAAAAAAAAGGCTGGGAAAATAATCCTCTTGTATGGCTTTGAATGCATAAAATGTGAAAAATAGCTTTCTGCTTCAAGACGAATGTTTATTTCTGAGCAAAGAGGTTATGAAAGAAAAAATAGTCTTCGTAGAATGTGGCTATTAAAAATATCTATGCACATCCTCATCCAACTTGCAGATAGCATTCCTGGTGGACCATCAGCCATTTGTTGACTTTCTGTTCCACCCGTCTTCCTATAATTCCCATTTGACTCTTGATCACTTTTTAAATGTATATCTAGAGAATGTGAAATTTTAAATGATTGTATAGTCTAACTTCAGAGCACTGAAACATTTGAATATGCAATCAGGGTTTTGAATATGCACAATCAAATGCATTGGCAGCTTATTTTCCTTGTTTTCCTGCATTGTTTTTGTTCTTAATCACAAGGAACTAAATGTATCTTACTTCAGTGCTTTTAAGATACCTGTCATGACTTTCAAAGTTAGTTTCCCACAGCATTGGTAACTGAATTTTCTGACTTTTAGTGCTTAAATATCAAACGTGATATTGGGTCCATTATCTTCCTTTAATATTTTATATAAAGTAACAAACCAGAAATCAAAACTACATTGAGAGTACCAGTTGCAGATTCCCCAGAGAACCTCATTTAAACCAAACTGTTAATCAGAATATTCTCCCAGTCTTGCTGTCTGAAACGTATTTTTCCTCCTGACATTCTTTCAGAACCTTGTTTTCAATGAGGGATAGGTGTGGAATAAAATAGCTAACATGGGTGGCTTCTATGCAGCATAAAAATTGAAGTGGTTGAATTGTTTTATACAGCAAAACGCCAGCTCTGCTCATCATAAATTACTGTGCTTAATTACATTTCCATTGTATTTTCAATCTGACATGGTGATCAACACTTCCTGTCTTAAACAATTGTGTAGTGTTGCTGTGTAGTGTAATCAGGGCTTTGTTCAATCCATGGCTGAATTTTCAATAATGACTGAAGAAACCTATAAGGTGCTCTGGGATTTACAGTACCCCAGAGATAATCTGTATGACTGACACTCTCACCTCCTTCTGCTGGTGAAAGCCGTATGTGTTAGGACGTAGGTAGAGAACAATCACAAACCATCTCTCTCTACCTCCCCTTTCTAGTATACAAACAATGGGATTTATGTTATTAGGCTTTTTAGTTAATTACATTAGCCCTGAACTAAAGAACATGAAAATCTTTTATACCAAAGAAATTGTCTGCAAAAACTAGTATGTTGAACCTCTGTCTGCTTTCTGTTAGAGATTTGAAAAGTGCCTTACAAGCCTTGCGCTTCTATTGTGGAGGAGCTTGAGTTTTATATTTGCGTTGGGGATGGTGAATTGAGCAATCAAGCTAGGAAAACGCTAACCCATAATTCACCTCTGCTGCATTTCTACCAGTGGTATTAATGATAGAAACGCCAATATACAGGTCTTAAGTATCTTTTCCAGAGTGTTATTGAAACCTGCTCAGAGCAGGTTTGTGGTATGCTGCTAAAAATGCTGGAATCTACAAGACAATTATCTGTTATGGCTACCCATTGATGGGTAACTGTCAGTCCAGAGTTGTTAAGTGACTTGCCCAAAATCACACAGGAAGCCTGACAGTCAGGAATACAGCTCAGATCTACTGTTCTCCTTTCTTGTGCACAAACCATCCCACCTCTTCCTCTCTATGGACTGACATCTTCACAGACACCATTCCTTTGGTTTTCAAGAGAATCAGCTGTGTCTGGAGCACTGTCTGGCCTTCATATTCTGGATGTTTTAAGTTCCATTTCAAATCCCTACATTATAATGAAACGTAGCAAAGCTTTTCTGCATTTCACCAGTTCAGAAACATAGTGGGTAGAGGAAGAGAGAGGATTCCAGTGTAAAAGTATGCCCTTGATATTCTAGCTGCCTTAACTATTTTTGTCTGCATTGCAGGTCTCCATAGACTTACTAAAATCTCTTTTTTACTTTTGAGGTGCCTGGGACTGAATGTCATCCTGTTACCTCCAGTGAGAGGGAGCTTTTCTGGGGGTCGCTGGCACTACCAGCCTTTCAGCCACTCAAGCGTTCTCCTCTGGTCTATGCCAGTCCTAACTTTACCTTGCAGGTTAATAGTATTTGCCTTGATCCCCTGTGATATCCAGCCCACAACACAGACTACTCACAGAATTTCCAGGTTCTTTGGACCTAAGGTGTAGTGTACCTAAATTGACCAAAACCCATTGCTCCTGTCACTCACGCAACACTTGGGAGTTCTTAAGATAAAATAAAAATAGGTTTATTTAAGGAAGAATAAAGACTTCTTTCGTTTCTAACACTCATTTCTAGTTGTTTCAATAAAAGCAAAATCGTAAACCAGGGGTCCTCAAACTTTTTAAATAGGGGGCCAGTTCACGGTCCCTCAGACTGTTGGGGGGCCGTATTATAATTAGAAAAAACGTGAATGTGTAGCTATCACGTCTGCTGCTGGCCTGTGTTTCTGGGTACTGGGTGGCAGGCAGTAATGCATCCACACACTTTTTGTTGGTGCTGTGGGCTCCGGCCAGGCCCAGAGTGTGGGACTGACCAATGTTAGCCTGCTGTTGTGTACGCAACTAGTAGCCAATGTTCCCTCTAGGTTTGGTGGCTTGTGTGCAAATTTTTCAAGCCGTGTGAAAAACTTTTTCAGAATAAATTTTTGGGGAAAACTCACAAGACAGAAATTATAGGCATTAATTGAAGATAAAGTGATTGTAAATAGAATTAATTAATTAATTTAATTGTGTTTAATTAATTTAATTGGAATGAATTTGGAATTGAAATCTAATTTTAAGAAAGGTTTTTATTTAAAATTAATTTTTAAAAAGTTTTAAAAAAGAAGGGAGAGAGAAAAAAGAGAAGGAAGGAGGAGAAAAAGAAAAAAAGAAAGAAAGGAAGGAAGCAAAGACAGAAAGAGCAGGAAGGAAGGAAGACAAAGAAGAGAAAAAGAAAAAAGGAAAGGAAGAGGAAGAGAAAGGAAGGCAGGGAAGAGGAAGACAAAGAAGAGAAAAAGAAAAAAGGAAAGGAAGGAAAGGAAGAGGAAGAGAAAGGAAGGCAGGGGAGAGGAAGAAAAGAAGAGAAAGGAAGGCAGGGAAGAGGAAGACAAAGAAGAGAAAAAGAAAAGGAAAGGAAGAAAGAGGAGGAAGGAAGGAAAGGAAGAGGAAGAGAAAGGAAGGCAGAGAAGAGGAAGGAAGGCAGGGGAGAGGAAGACAAAGAAGAGGGGGAAAAAAGGAAAGGAAGAGGAAGAGAAAAAAGAGAAAGGAAGCAGCCCCGGGGGTCTGGAGGGGGCGGTGGGGGCTGCCGGCCTGCGCGGGGGTCTCTCCTTGTCCCCACCCCCACCCCTCTCCAGGCCTCCCTCCAGCCCCCTTACCTGTCCGGGGGCTGGGAACTACAGGGACGGCCGGCAGAGCTGCTTGCCGGCCAGGCCGCTCCCACCCTGAGCACGCTGTATCTGCGCATGCTCAGGGCGGGAGATTTAAATCTCCCCAGCCCGGCCCAGCCTGCACAGCTGGGAGGGAACACCGGCGGGGACCGAACGCGGCCCCGGCAGGGCAGACAGACCCCGGCAACGGAGCCTGATCCTGGCCCCGTGCCGGGAGGCCGACGCTGTCGGCAGAGCGGGGCGGGGTCGGCTCTGGGCCGGGAAGTCGAGGCGGCCGGTGGGTGGGAGACCGGCAGCCTGCCCTGGCCGCGGCCACCCCGCTGCCCCAGACGCATGGGGCAGGCCGCAGCAGGGGCGGGGGCCGGATAAATAACCTTGGCGGGCCGTATCCGGCCCACGGGCCGTAGTTTGAGGACCCCTGTCGTAAACCATGAACGTGGTTTTACCCTTTTGTTAACAGTTTTCTTTCCTACATAATAAAGATTTTCTTCTCTTCCCCTATCCTTCCTCACCCAAGTTCACTCTTGCAGAGCTGACTGGTTTCATACAAACCAAGATCTATTATCTCTTCTTCCCCTATCCCCTCCTAGTTAAGGGGTTTCTCAGTGAGTGGCTGCAGTGTGTCCTCCCCACCCCCCAGTTATACTGGTAGTCCATTTATTTTCTATTCCTGTCTGGAGTGAAACTCTGTCCTTTGAATTTTTTTTCTTCTTGTTAAGTGGCTTTGACTGTACGTTGTCTCTGGTTTCTCATCTAAACTTTTACTATTGTTTAAGGCTAAACAATTGAACTTTGTATTGCATCACTGGCCAGAAAGGACAGAGTGACAACTTCTTCTTGTTTGACTGGGCTGTTACTGAGACATCCCTGTGACTAATCTTTACTTTTACCCCATGCCCATGAAGAATAATTTCAAATAAATACATTATTCCTTAAATATTATCCATACCCACGTCTTTCAATGTTAAGAATATTGACAAGTAATGAACTTTCTGTAGACCCCTTACACCTTGTTCTTCAAGGATAAATGTCCTGCAAGAAGTTTTGGTTTGACGAGTTCCTCAAGTATGAAGTAAGAGGAGTTTGAAGAGATCCAGAGACCCTTTGCCAAAGGATCTGTTTCACACTCTTCCTTTACAGGAGCTGAAAAAATGGTTTTCAAATGGAAGTCAACAGGCAGAAGCAACTTAGTTGCACAATAAGGTGCAGGTGATATCCACTTTTTAATGGAAAAAACACTTCATTAAGAAGCCGTCTTTTGATCACAAACCATTGTATTTGTATCCTTCCATTTCTGTTTTTCTTGATGCCTCTTCCGTTTCTTGCCCCCAAGAAAATCCTGTCATAAGCTACATGTTGCAGTGACCTCCTCTCCAGTGGAGGAGGAGTTGATGCAACTTCCCCTGGAACCTGCCTGTGCTGTTGATTTGTTAATGACTGTCCTGAAATGCTAAAAGCTGACTGTGAGGAGCTGAGTTCCTTCAGCTTCCATTGGCGTTAATGTGAGCGGAGAGTCCTTAGTACCTTTTTACAAGTGGGCCTTGAAATGGTTGCTAGGCAACAACGCAAGGGACTTGTTCCCCTCCCCATTTAGCATAAAGGGTGAATATGCGATCTGCACGGTGCACACATTCCCAGCTGGCACAGGAAATGATGGATCACGCATGGTCTGAAGTTATTAGGCAGCTGGGTTGGCCTCCTTCCTCAGTGTCTGATCCTATAATTCGAGCTCCCCATTCTGTCTCTGTATTGGCCTCCCTTAGAGTTTGTTGCTTCTTGGCTCCTGCTCCATTTGTCCAGAAGAGTCTAAATTTAGCAGGCTTTTCCTCTAGGAATTTTGAAATGTGCAGATGGGGAAATATGGAACAGAAATGGCCCTGTGCAGAACATAACACTCCCCTACTGACGTCCTCCCTGTGACATCAGCATATGCTAGTGAAAAGAGCAGTTTGTGTAGAGGAGGGTGAACTTTAAGGCTGTTTTCAGTTGGATGTATACCTGTCTGTTTTGGGTTCGGTATGCTCATAACTACTAAGGGGGAAGCAAAGTTTGAGATGAGACTATATGGAACAAGGACCTGCTATTGACCTGTGCTAGTTCAACAGGTAGTGGGGGGGCTAGATTTTCTGCCTAAGTCCTGGATTTATACATGCCTGTAGGTGTGTGCACAGTTTCTCAGATTGTTTGAAAATTTGACCCTTTTTATCTTCAGGTGGCAGTGAAATCAGATTTTTTTTTCCCTATGTTGATGTCTCTAGTTTCAGTGGTACACCTATTAAAATTATAAATCTTTTCAAATCTATGGCAAATAAGAGTTTAAGCACATCTTTAACTTTTTTGTTTATAGCCTTTTAATTTTAATTAAACTTTTCAACATATCTAAACCCAGCATTTTCTTTAATTTCAAGTTTTAGTGGTGGTATTCCTCTAACTCTTGAAAGCACATTCTCACAGCCATGGAAAACAAATTTTCAGTAATTAAGGCTGCTGGGGGAAACAATTGCCAGAAAGTGAATACTTAATACTGATACAAGAATATATCAAATGGGACATACCACAATCATGCTAGTAAATTCATATATTTAATAGTTGTATTCTATGTTTGAGACTTACAAAATGGAAAAAAAATCCACGCGGGGGTGGTGGCAGCAAATGAAATGGCAGGGTGAATTTCCCTCCATTTCCCTGACAACCAAGAAAAAATAATTGTGGATAAAGACAATGCATCTTGTTTCAGAGCTTCGCCATTGTGGTTAACTTCTGCTGTGTTTATAAGGCTGCAGTTTAATCCCCACTATGCAGGTGGGCATCATGGCAAAAATTGAAAAATAAGCTGCTGTGAATCTATGCAGCTACACAATGGAAGACTGTGTGTGAGTGGCCACCTGTAAAGTGGAGACTAAAATTTAACCATTAGTATTTTTAAATTCTACTTCTGAAGTTCAAAGATAAGTCATTAATTATAAAACTTCTTTTAAAAAAGGATGGTAGGGGGATTGGACAAACCTCAAATTAGCAAAATGCTTTGTCAATATTTGAAGATGTATTACATCTGGCTAGTTTTAAAAAGACAAATAGGATCTGCTAATCAAAGCCTGTAAGACTGTTCTATTTTGGGGTATATAATGTAAGAAATGCTGATCACTCCTCTCTAACGGGTGAGAGTTATGTGTATTATGCGGACACTGCACAAGCTGCTGCGTATTAATGGCCTTGGTTCATCATGTTAATCGGTAAAAGTCTCTTGACCATAAGCCCTATCTAAAGGTGGAGAAATGTGACCTATTATAAATTGAGACGTGCATCTCATTGCTCTAAGGGTTCTGTACTTGCCAGTACTTCAGGAAATGAGACTAACTGGAGAGCCCCTCTCGAGAGAGATTTCTTTGTGTGAGGGAGGTGCGGGAGGGATGGACTTCAGCTGTGCGATTTTGTTTAAAGCTACTAGAAATTAAACTCCAGAAAAACAGTCTCGACTAACTTTGTTTTAATTTCCATGTGCTCCTATTCTATGGTCTGACATATATAATGCAAACATTTTCTATTACTAAATTCTTTTGAGTAAATTTTGTAAGAGTAAATAGCGACGCATCTTCCTATATTTGAAAATAGTTTATAATGTCAAAACGGAGAGGGGCATATTTTCTTTTGTTTTTTCAGACATTGTCCTGCTTGTTCCTAGCATTTGTCCTGTCCTGACGATAGCCTGCACCTTCTTGGGGTGTGTCCTCTCCCTTTAACAGAGCGGACTCTGGTGATTGATAGCACTGTGCATACTGATCTCCTGTGAGAGATGTCATAATTCTGCCCATCTGCCAAAGTAGACCTGACTGGGGATTATAGCCATCAGAGGAATTTTGGGTTTTTTTAAGTTGAGCTTTCTGTGAGACCCACTATTGTACATTTAATTCAGACAAATAGTGATAGCATTCATTCCCCAAAATAAATTGAAGAAATATTCTTGTTCGCTTACTTATCTAAGTCCCAGTCTTTAGGAGCACTGATAGTCTTCAGACAAGGAAGTCATGTCTCCTACCCTGAGGCAGCCACATGGTCAACCATACAAAAATTCACCAAATTTTCCATGTTGGTCATCAAATCTTCCATCTTCTAAATCTGCCATTTTCTTGGCAAAGGTCTTTTCTATTCCTTAGTGCCCAGGGGAGAATGGAGAACATACATACCCCATTTTGAGTGTTCATATTTAAAGGAAGATCCTGTTTTCCACTCTGGGGGCATGCAGTGGTGAAAATCCCTATGTAACAGATCTCAGAATCATAGCACATTGTACAATCAAAAAATGCATTTGTGCTTATCTGAAAATCTACTTTGATCAAGGAATGTTTTGCAGCCAGTCCACTGTAGAAACAAGTGGATTGTTTAGAATAGCAACTATGATCTCCAAAGACTTGAGTTTATTTCAATAGGAGGAATTCCCCATGCTCTGCATTTTCTTCAAATTATACTGGCCATAATTTCTCAACTGGAAATAATTTCAAAGGGGGTTTGCTTTCCTGCTTGCTGCCAGTCACTGGGAATTTTAGTTTTGCCCCCAACCTGCAAGCAGGCTGAAGCACCAGTGGTAATGATTCTATGGCTCTTATTGCTCCACGAAAAGCATATTTCGCATCTGCTCACTTCCTATTCCTGATCGATTCAGTTGTAACTGTGTGGCTGAATCCCCAGGTTAGCTTTCAAAATCTCCAACCCAGTGAATCAGGAAGCATGAGTTCCTGGCTGTAGAGCTGGTGATTGCTGAAGTAAATGCATCTGCCACTATGCAAATCTGGAATTCATTGCGTTTTGTGAAGCACTTCAGGACCATCAGAGTGCAAAAGTTCTGAGAAGGTATGCTGCCTTCTTAGTAAAGGCAACAAAACACATCATGGTCTCAAGCAATACATGTACAATGGAGTGTTTTGAAAATATAGTTTATTGAGCTATGTGCCTCTAAGTAGGACATGTCCTTGGATTTTGGGGGGAAGTCATGATTTTCTGCACAATGTTTAGGATCTATTTTAAGAACTTTTTTTCCTTTTTTGCCGTGCAGGTGCCAATATGCACTGCAACAGTGTTTTCTTCCTAAGCCTGCAGATAGGCAACTCCAGTGCTTCTGTTGTTGCCTTTATATTTCCCAAGCAAAAGTGGAGTGATGCTAACAAGGCTTTCACTGCTCCTGCCTGGAGCCTTGTGAGCAGCGGAGAAGTTGAAGAATTAGACTCTGTTCACTCTGGAGAATGCTATGGAAGCAGTGGGTACTGAAGCTAGCCACTGGAAAGGAAAATATCAAAACATGGAGACTGGGGGAAGAATAGAGAATCGGATTCTTTCTAGCAGCAGTAGCCAACTATTGAGAGGTGAAGAGTAACAGACTTCCTCTTGGCCTTGCTGAAGACTGGGGGGTAGTAAGGTGTTCCAGTAGCTGGGGATTGAAGGCTGGATGTTCAATATTTAACCTCTGTGATACAAAATACTGGGAGAGAGAAAATAGCGTTATCAGCCTCTGGATGATGGGTGTGATTCTCTGATTGATTGGTAAACTTTTCAAACAGTGTTCAAGTTGCTGCTGTTTCATGGTCATTCTTAAGTAAGTAGGGAGGAGATTGAGGATCTGCTGAAAAGAAGACTTGTTCCACACCTGCTTGGACTGTCAAGGAGAGACTGGGTGAAGAGGGGAAGCCAGTTTGCAGCTTCTAGAGACATGTGGGAAGGATGTGAACTGCATGTAAGACTCCAGCCAGGAGGCAGGGCCTGGCCCTGTTTTCCTTCCCCAGTCCCTGCTGGTGGGAGATAACTGAACATGGGGACAGGATCTGGGGAATATTTATTTGACCAGCCGGGCTGATAGGGTACTCCCTTCTTGGGAGAGAGAGGGGAATGGGATCTGTGACTGCATCGCAAGCCAAAGAGAGTGAGGAGGTAGGAAGAGGGCTTGTTAGGGCTGGTCAGGTACACCATGAAGAAGGGACTCAGGCACTCCACTGCTCTCCTTTGGCCCCTAGGCCAGACCCAGTGGAGAGGAAGGGCCTGGGTCCCCTTGTATCCCTCCCTCCAATGTTCTCTATCCCCAATTGGTCTGGGCAATGATGGACTGACATTGGATTACTGGAATGACTGACCATCAGGCAAGCTCATCCTAGGATTATGGGGTGGAAAGCCTGGGAGCCATGGCCTGTGCATGGAGGACAGATGAGGTCCCAGGGACTGGAGAAGGGCAAGCATAGGGTTAGCTTCTATGTGAAAGGCTGTCTTCTTGAGCTGCATAATACTTAATAATGTGATGAAAGAGGCAACATACCTTATTTTTGTAGATTTTAATTTAACCAACACCATTTAAATTGCACAGGGTCTTCTCAGTAGGGTTTTTTTTTTTTTTTTAAATTCTGATGTAACCTACACTTACTATTTGAATAAATAAAATCCCTTCCTATGAAACGTGACCTTGCAGGAGAAAGAATAGGAGGATGCATTCTGCATATGTTGATCTGTTTTAGTCTCCTTAATCTGGATCCTTTTTAAAATATGACAGAGTTTATTCTAAACAGCTGCTGTAGTGAGACAATGAGAAATAAAGGCCCAGAGAAGTGGAGTGAAAATAGTTGGTGTTACAGTGGGAATTTAGGCAGAAGAGATTGCAAACAGCTAGGATTATTTAGTTCGGAGACAAGGATCATGAGGGGATTTGATTAATGCATTTAAAGTGAAGGGTATAGTGAAAGCCAGTCAGTGTTTGCTTCTACTTGATTTCCCCCTCCCACCTCTTGATATTGGACAAAGGGAACCCACTGAAATGGAAGGCAGTAGCTTCGAACCACAAATATTAATGTATAATGCAGGCTATGGTTGCTCATGGCAGTGAAATCCATGAGTAACTATGTTCTGCATTATACATTAATATTTGTGGCTATAATTGAAACAGACTGAATTGAAATAAACTTTGGCTGTTTCTATAAGAAAAGTCTGGATAACATTTGACCATTAATATTCAATAGATGGAGACAATGAGGGCAGTCCGAAGCCTTTACTTCTAAGCGCAAGTTGATCTTTCTGGTGGGCCGGGAAGGAATTCCACCTAGTCTTCCGTGTGCTGCATTTGCACAACTAATTGAATTCAATCTCGGATTCATTCCGCTGCCCCACTTTGCTGTAGCATCAGGTACAGGAGACTGTGGAAACAGCATACTAGATTTGGTGGATTAGTGGTCTGATCTGGTACTGTTAAACTGTTCCAAGCAACTTGATTTTAGAATGTCATTTCCCCTCCGCCCCTCACATCTTTCCCATGTCCCCTTCAAGTACCATCTGTGTTTCTCCTTGAGCAGTAAAAGAACTTAACTTGAGGAGGATTTCTCTCACCTCGCCCCAAAATATAAAATGAATTAAATGTACTCTTCTTGTCCTCTGCATTATATACTGAATATTTTACTAATAAGGATTTCAGCTGTTCAGATTGAAAGTAGAATGGATTTCAATAACATGGTGCATTTACATAGATCTATCTGTCTAATCAGCCCTCACAACACCCCTCTGAAATGCACGAGAAAGTAGTGCTACTCCCTCTTCCAATAGGAAGACCTCTACAAGAAATGACGTTTCATATACAGGGAGTCACTGAACTGGCCAGATTAGAATTGAAACTTCTTGACTCCCAGTTCTGTGGTCATTCCTCCACACCAATAATAATTTAAAGCATTATACTAGCTATAAGAACAGAGATTTTGAATAGAGTTGTGGGGTCTCTTGGTAAGAGTCCCTGTGCGCTGTTGTACATGTGGCGATGCCATGTTGTTTGTCATCTGTTCCATAACTTAAGGTGCATGTTGTAAAGTTTCAATTTAGAATATTGCTGTTTTACCAGTTTATAAAATTAGCTTTACCTATTCCTGTGACTTGTAAAAGGAGGTTTGAATAGTTGTTCAAGGAGTACAACGTAAACTTTCATGTGGAAAACGAATATAGATATTCCACAAGTGACTAATCCATTAAGTATGAGTTAGTCACCTCAGAGACTCTGAAAGGGGGAAAAGGTTACACAAGGAGCAATTTTTTTCCTAAATAGCTTTTAAGAACTTTTCTCCTTTGCTTAAATCAGTGTTTACATAAACTCCATTTTGATGTATTAATTTTCATATACTTGCAGAATGTAAATAGTGCTTTACCTAACCTAAGTGCTATAGAAACATTTAGTTTTTTTGTTAATTTAATTGTTAAACCCATCCCAAACTCTTATTCAACTACAAACTGATCTTTTTTTCCCCCCAAAAAAGGGGAGGAGGGAGTTTGCTATTCTGTTAATCCCCCCATTTCCCCTCCGTTTTCTCTCCTTTATCCACTTTTCTTCTCTGAAACAGTCATGTTTTGAGATATAGCTGAAATATCAGCATGGAGTTGAGCCTTGAATTTCCATGTCTGCATGAATTTAGAGCCAAAATGTATTGTTACTTCTCTGTAGCTCCAAGAGCTGCAAAGACATTTGTTATCTTAAAAAGCAAGCTTGTTATGTGAACAGCATCCTAAAGGTCTAGAAATTGCTGTGTGAAGTGACTTAAGCTATCAAAAGAAAATTACTCAAACAGCAGCGATGCTATTTTAAGTTTTTCAATTTACTGTACCTTTTTTGTCTTTGTTTAGGGCAATTCCTTCTCTCTAAGGAGAATGATGTTGGAGGATGTGCTGATCAAACACTTAAGTTTTGTAAATATGCTCAAGTTTATATAACTTGATTTCTTTTCTTCCCCTTTCCCCAGGAGTAGATGGTGCATATACAGTAACTGGTAACCCCTTCTTCCTGCTAGAATCATGAGGGCTCCCTGATTTTACTCTTTCCCTTCTTCATGTCCTCCTAGGATTCATGTTGTCATCACCCTTACAGTTGAGGACTGGCCAGAATACCTTTTTTAGAGCCTGTCAACTCAACTCATTCTTCTGGAAAGGTTGCTGCTGAACAATGTGAGGAGCTCTTTCCTCCCGTCTTTTCCCCCAGGTTGAGTGCACTTCTTTATTCTCTAATTCTGCATTAATATGGATGCTAGGAAGCCTGGGAGTTAGTTACTCTGTGCAGCGTTTCAGGAGTTTTAGTTCATTTAGCACACAGACACCTAAGAGACAGTTACTTAATACAAATATAATGTTCTATGTAGCTTCATTTTATTCTCATCAACCCAACACTGAGGCTAGTTCAGTTTTTGCAGCACTGGAGTGCATGAGTTTATTTGCTAGGGGCAATTTTACTTGCTGTACTTCTAGGGCATTTCAATCTAATGTAGAGAGAAGATTTAATTTTCTTGTGGCAGTTGGTGTATGTGTCTTGCACACAAACTTGGCAGGTGGACATGGAAACATGGGGGCTGAGTTAAGGTAGTGGAGGAGCATAGTAAAGATGCCTGCATTTAAATGTGTTTTAAGCTAATGTTCACTTCCTAGACTGGTTTATCCAATGATGAATAAAAATAGTGTCTTTCTCCAGTACCGGGGAATATTTTACAGTTCTGTCTGTGGTTTACAGCATGCAGTACAAGAAAAAGTATCAAGCCATTCTTATTTGATTGAGGTTATATTATTATCATAGCTGGACTGCTATCTACCCCATTCCTGAGAAATTTCTCTTAAACGTCGCATGAAGTTGAAATTTGTGATAGACTTTCACATTCATCCAGGCTCGCAGCCAGATATTAAAGGGGCAACTACCCATCAGGTGACTTCTTTAAAACTCCTTGAAGCTTTGTCGATAGTTTCCTGATGTTCACTGGAGCTGCATTAATCCAAAAGGTAGTCTAGGTCAGTGGTTCTCAACCACTGTGTTGTGGCATTGCGGTGAGTGTGTCGTGAGCTAAGCCTGCCCCGTCCCTGCTGAGCTGCCACAGCAGGGAACCATGGGCTTCAACTCATGCAACCTATTTGTGTTAACCCAGCAGGCTGCTCTGGTCACCTGCACACTGGAAGCTGGGACTGGGCAGGGACAGGGCATTTTTAAATCTCCCACCCTGCTGCGTGGTCCTGGGCCTGGCCATGGAATGGGTTCTCACAGCTGTGGGGTATCCCAGGTGAGTGTAGTGGGGTGGGTGGGGGGGATTGTCGGCAAGGCAGTCAGGCAGCTGGGGGAAGGGGAGAGACTGAGGTCGGGCTGAGATGCAGGGCTGCTTGGAGGTGGGGGCTAAGACATAGGAGTGGGGTGTGTTGCACATATCCTACAAGTACTTCATCCAGTCTAAACACATTCTCATAAACTTATCTATTTTAACAATGCTTATTTTAACACCCAGGAGAACTAGACTGGTTTCCAGTTATGCATTTGTCAGTGTTCAGTGAGGTCTAAGCGTGAGCTGGCATCTGCTTTGCCAGCATCTCAGACCTAGCTACTGCCTCTTGGAGAGGTGGAATGACTACAGTGGCGTACCACCCACCCATCTCTGCAGTGAGTGTCTATGCTGAAGCGTTACAGTGCGGAACAGCAGCCGTGCGGCTGTAGCATTTCTTGTGAAGACAGTCTTAGTGAGCTGCTGTCCTTTGCTTTTCACCTTGTAAATTGGTTGCTAGAGCATGTGTGCGCGTGCTGCAGCTGAATTTAATAAGCAAGGAATGATACTGGCCTGTATAGCTCTAGAAATGCCTTACTCAAAAGGCTGGCTTACCGACTATTCAGGATTTATGTCCGAGCACGAACATTTAAAACATTGAATGAAATGCTTCAAAGCAGTGCAGGGGATTTAGCTGCATAGTTCCTAATGAAATTTAATTGGAAGATATGTGGCTAAATTTCCTGCATTGCTTTGAAAATCACAACCAATGTCTTCATAGTCAATTTTCCTTGTTTTCTGAAGTAAAAGAATGTCCTAGAATGTTACCAACCATCTATTATTATTATTATTATTATTATTATTATTATTATTATTATTCATCCTGAGGCTGTGAAAACAAGCCTGCTTTTAGTTGCTCTTCCACTTCACTTGATCCTAGTTTGCGTTTTTATAGTGTCTAGAAAATGTTATGAAAGGTTTAATTCCTTCTGTGTCTAACTCCAAAGAGATGAAGATGAAGCCCATACTAGATTAATCACATTCTAGAATTCAGTTGACTAAATCAGTTCTTTAATTGCAAGCATTTGAAATTGACCTCTGTGTGGTTGAAGTCAGCAAAGAATTAAGGTAAGTCTACACCACAAAAGGAACAAACCCCAAACAAGTCTTAGAGCCCACTTGTGCTCTGAAACCTTGCAATGGGAGAAGGTTTCAGACCCGGAGCTCCAGTCCAAGCAGAATTGTCTACACTGCTTTTTTAGCCCTGTGACACAGGGCTGAATGAACTGATCAGAGATTTACTGGTGTGGAAATGGTTTTGTTTTGTTTTACAGTGCAGATGTACTCTTATTCCCTTAGGATCTCCTGACTGCTTGCATGTTGGATGGCATTAGATCAGGGGTGGGCAAACTTTTTGACTCGTGGGCCACAATGGGTTCATGTATTGGACCGGCGGTCGGACCAAGAGCAGATGGATGGGGCGTTTGTGTGAACTAATATAAATTAAATTTAAACTTTGTAACATTAAAGGTTTAGTTTAATTCAAGGTAGAACAGAATTAATTAATTGTGTTTAATTAATTGAATTTGAATGAATTTTGAATTGAAATTTAATTTTTAGAAAGGTTTTTATTTAAAATTAATTTTTAAAAAGCTTTTTAAAAAAGAAGGAAGGAAGAGAAGGGAGGAGAAAAATGATGATTTAGTGGGAGTGGTCCTGCTTTTTAGCAGGGGGTTGGACTAGATGACCTCATGAGGTCCCTTCCATCCCTATTGTTCTATGATTCTGTGATTCTATACTTTTGATTTAGGGCAGATGGCCATTTTCAGAAAGTGATCCAAAAAGTACTCATTAAGATCTTTTTGCTTATTTTCTTAACTCTTATTCCTTTTCTGTGAGCTGCTCTCTTAAGGCAAAAATAAAGAATATTCTTTGCCCCAGAGGATTCTGTGCACCAGTTAGTTACTATGACCCAAATCAAGATACCTCTGTGAATTTAAATCAGAATAACTCAGAGAAAGAGGGGATGGAAGTAACATAGGATACCCATCTGCTGAGATTAGACACTAAGTCCTGTCAACTCCTTTTATGCCAAATTCCTTTCAAAAAAAATTTGAGAATTTTTTTACTTTCATTTTCTCCATGCCCTGGATCTTGAACTTGGTTTCCTGGAGGCTGTATTCACTCTCTCTCTCTCTCCTCCTCCTCCTGGAATCTGATTGATTGTTGCTCTATGTTCTTGGCCTTTGTCTCTGTCAGCTTGTAGATAAAGATTGCCCAGCTTATGTGCAGAAAGGCTTTTGTTTATGCCATGACAGTTAGTTTGCTTCTTCAAATCGCAGGGCTAACTTTTAGGGTCAGAGTCCCTTAATCTGTATGGCTATGCTTCTTCGGTCATTGCCTTCTAAATTGGTGGAACATGGTACAGATGTAAATCTTTCCCCCCTTGGAAGTTGATTCCAGGGGTTGGCTCCACCAAACAGTATCTCCATTCAAAATAGGTGGTATTAAGCTTTGGATCCATTTTCTTGGATAAGGAAAAACTTGGAGCTGATTCAGAGGGTAGTTAAAATGGCTGTGGCAAGGAAACGGTCTTTCTGGTGTAGTTAGTGGGTGGCTTGAACGTGTAATTCCGAAACTTAGTAGAATTGTATCTGTTCAGTGAAGTTGCTGTGAATTACATGGCCAAAACTTTGTGCACTGTTGAAATTTAATGTTTAGTTTCCAAATTGTTACCTAGAAATTTGGGGCAAAACAAAGAGTCTTGTGGCACTTTTAAAGACTAACAAATGTATTTATCTTATGAGCTTTCATGGGAGAATATCCGGCTTTTGTCAGATGTTTGATGAATTTGTAGGTCTCTAAGTGCCACAAGACTCCTTGTTTGTTTTGCTGAACTAGACTGACACGGCTCCCCCTTTGGAACTTAGAAATGTTGGCAATTTTAGTAATGGAAACTGCCCCTTGCCCTTTTGTAACAGTTGATTTACTGGCCCATGAGCCAGGGACTCCTGGGTTCAATCCTAGGACATGATCTGACATCGTTCTCTGTGGGTTTGGACAAATTATGTAACCTTTTGGTTTTAGATGAGATGTAAACGATGAGAGAGAGGGTTAATCCTGTAATAATCTGTAAAATAAGTGTTTGAAGATCAAATATTTTATAATGGGTCATTTTGTTACTTATTCTTTCTTGGAATTGCATTGCTATTCCAGAATGTAATTTTATTTTTAGAACAATGATCTCTTGTACTGCTCTAAAACATTTTACAAACCTTTCCTTATTTTAGTGAGATGTAATAAACTGGTTTGCTTCAAGTTCTGTTAATTCGACAATTCAGTTACTTAATTGATCTTAACTCAATTGTTTAGATGCCTTTTTAAAAAAAAATTCTTTGTTTTAAATTTAGACTGTGGACATCCATAAAGAGAAAGTGGCTCGCAGAGAGATAGGTATTTTGACAACCAATAAGAACACATCAAGAACTCATAAAATTATAGCACCAGCGAACATGGAGCGTCCTGTAAGGTACATTCGAAAACCTATAGACTACACAGTGCTGGATGATGTGGGCCATGGAGTAAAGGTAAGAATCCATATAAACTTAAAGACTTGTTTTAACTAAATGCAGTGGGAATTTTATTTGGGGTTAAAATACTTAGTGCATGGTTGTACAATAAGAAGTGAGGGGTTTATATGAATGTATGTAGGAGCAGCACAGGAACAAAGTGAGATTTTTATGTTAATCTTGAGCAATTTCTGCTCTAAACTTGCCTGCCTGCAGTAACCACACGTTCATGATCCTGATAATGTATATTTCATAACAATGCTGTTGCACTAGTGACTCGTCAGAAAAGGGGACCCAACTGACATGTTAAAAACATTCCTCCACAATCCTCTGTTCAAAAAGTAGTATTGCAGAATCCTTTTTTATCCCTTTTTCTGCAATGCCCCAACTTTTTTCTTTAAGTAGAGTCTGTCATGCGCAATCTTGATGGCTGGAGACTTAATAGGGAGAGAGGTCTGTCTGTCTTCCTTCCTTCCCTCCCTTGCCCCCCACCCCCAAAGGCACAAAGACTACTGCTTTGTAAAATTAGTGGGAGCTGACACCTCACTTTTCCTCCATGTCTCTAAGTGCCTTGACTAAACTCAACTTTTTGGGGTACAACAGATGGCAATGGGAGAGTTAGGTAAGACTAATCCATATGGCATCTTTTGCCATCTTGGAATCTTTCCTTGTCTGGTAATAGCAGCTTTTATTTTTCTGTTAGCTGGCATAATAGTACATTCAGTTGATTGCAGTATTCTCCTGACTTGCCTTCGAAAGCTTTTATTCAGGACCTGTTGTCCGTTTAAGGATTGGGTATTACTGGTCAGTCAGCAAAGCAGCCGCATCAAACTTGGTGCCTTTCTGCACTGCTCGACTACTAACTAGAACCGTGTCTGTGGCAGTGAAACAATCAACACAGCTGAAGATGGTGGGAAGTGACGGGGGTGCCAGGGTGTCCTTAGCATTTCAGTGATCCTGAGGTTGCTTAGCAGCAGCTAAGCACAGTGTAGAAGGCTGCTTTAACCAGTGCCAGCTGTCAGTACCCTAAGGGCATAGGAGCTGGTGTGGTGGCTCTGTCAGGCCTGAGGATCTCCTTACCCTTAGAGGTTCTCTGCTGTGCATGTCCTACATTGCAGCTAGAAACCCATGGTCTGGCCCCTGCCAACCAACTCAGGCTCACTGAGCTCGGGTTAGGGGCTCTTGAATTGTGTTGCAGATGTTCAGGCGTGGGCTAGAGCTTGAACTCTAGGACACTGCAAGGTGGAAGAGTCCTAAAGCTCAGGCTACAGCCCAAATCTGAACAGCTACATCAAGGTTAAACAGCTCTGGGAGTTGGCACGGGCCTGCTGTGGGTGTCCAATTGCAGTGTAGTCATACTCTCTGAGCCAGATCCACAGGGCTTAGGGACTGCTTCACATTGGTTCAGCAATGCAAAACAGCTGGAACGTCATGCAGGATTGAAGCATAAAAGAAATGCCAGGAGCATCCATACAAAGGAATCCACTTGACATGATAGTAATTGGTTACCTTTAACTTAGGGTGAGAAGGTAGCTCAAGTCCATGGAGAAGTGTCAGCATCAATGTTTCAGTGCCAGCTGTCAACTCTCAGCTCCATGACTTAGTTACTACAGCGATAGTCTTGTATAAAAGACCATAAAATAGAGAACTCAGGTAGCCTCTGCAGCTGCTGTTACTGAGATGTGCATGTCCTGGAGCCTCAGAAACAAAATGTTTGATTAATAGACCCCAGTGCTGTTAGATCGTAAGAACTGTTCTCTCCAGTTTGTGCATTTCTATTTTGGGGTGTCTATTTTCGTAATATGTTCAACTTTATTTAGGGAAAAATAGCCTGCTGTTGCAACTGATGATCTTCTGTTCACTGGGGAAATGGCTTATTTCTAGAAAGCTCTTTGCACTTTTATACTAGTTTCAATGGGAGGTTTTTTTGCCATCTGCCAACTAATTAACCTCATTATGGAAAGCTGACTTTACTAGAAGCCATTTCTAAAAAGAAACCAGAGTGACTTTGATTTATAGTGGGCTATGTTAACTAAATGTGCTGTCCTTAGTGCTTTCAGCTCTGCTAGTAGGCAGTGAGACAGTGGCTGTGTGGAAAGATGATGCCCTTGTCTCCTCCACGTGGATTCCTTATGCAAATACCATAATTGCCAGGTAAACTTTACACACCTGCTGTTGGAAATGACACCCATAGCCTTCCTTTCCATGAACATAGGTCTCAACCCAACCATTTCAGTACCTGTATGTATGTCACCTAGAGAGAGAATGTTGACACACCTACTTGGTGCCTAACACTATTTCCTAGGATGTGGTACTGATTGTAGCTGTAAAGAAGATTGTTTGTTTGTTCTGCATTCTGTCCTAGATATATAGAGATTGATGGCTTGGTGCCAAAAGCTTTCCACTCATGGGTCCCAGTCCAGTTCAGTTCCTATTTGAAATTAAATTGACAGCCTTAGATCTGTTCCCAGCCAGCACAAGTTGGCACAGTCAAATGGACATTGGTGTTTGATATTGATATTTATCTGTTCTTGAAATCCAGAATGGTGCTGCATTTGGGAGCTCACGTGAGTTGTTCTGTCAAATTGGAGCTGGTGTGATTAGTGGCACCAATGGGGAAAGTTGTACTTGAGAATTCCGTAGTGTAACCAATATGTGGATAAAGAGGATTTCACATTTTATTGTTGCCAACTCTGTACTCTTTATTTTAATGGGAGTGAATTTGTGGTATTGAGGGAAACTGTCTAGGGCCTTACATATGGCATGGTTTCCTCAGAAAACCAGAAATTGTAGTTCTAATCCCAGCCACAGAGTGACCAGCTATATGAGGTTAGTCAGTCCACACTCTTTCTCCCAATAAAATGGGGCATAATATTTACTTATAAATTAGGTAAGTGGTTAATATTTACTCAGTGTTCACAATAATGCTTTATAAAGGCGAAGATATCTCTGTATGACTAGATTTTGTTTTGATGGAGGAAGGGACAAATGGGGGAAGATAACAAGGAAGGAAAACATGAAAGAAAGGGCACCAAAATACAGGTGAAACCATAGCCGATGCAGTTCTATTTTCTAATGTCTGTGCAGAATAATACTAAATAAATATATTTAAATGCCTTTTAAAATGGGTTCAAAAGCATATCACAGTGAACAATATCAAAACTGTTCTGTTTATAAACATAAATTCAAATTGACTCTCCTTTATTCAGTTTAAAAAATAAATGGTAGAAACGAAGCTGGTACAGTAACTACTGAAACTCCTATGTCCCAAAATATTTGTTCCTGTGCTCTTCCCTAAGGGGAAAAAAGTTTCTCAACACAGCTGGATGGCACTTAATTTTGAGTTTCACCCTGGAAATAAGGAGAGGATCATCATGCAGAATGAGAGGAACAAAAGCAGACAGGGACATGTATGGAAGGGAAGGAGGAATGGCTTTACTAGGCGTTTCCCTCCCTTTGAGTCTGTGAGAGCAGCAGCCCCTATGTGGCTGATGCTTTGCTGACTTGTCAGGGGAGGGAGGGAGTAGATAGACAGCAGCTGTTCTCCACAGTGTATTTCCCTCCTGCTGGGGAAATCACTGTGGGGGTTGATGCTGCTTCTAATAGGATAATAGAAACTCTGAGGTCAGTTTATATCTCCCACTCCCTGGAAAAAGGCTACAGTGCTGTCCTAGGGTGTTAATCAGTGGAAGCCCAGATCTTTAGGGGACCTTGATGTTGTGTGGGATCTAGAGGCCACAGTCAGCATACAGGGATGGGCCACCTCCAAAATGGCCCAGAATCTACCTAATTGTGTGGTGGTTTTCTTTTTTTTTATTGGCTTGTGGTTCATTAGGTTTTTCAGGCTGTGTCGTCGTCTTCACAGTGCTCAAATCCTTCCCTTTGGAAGGGGCAGCACTTTGTCCCCATTTTAGGATTTTTCCTAGGATGGCAGAAAACGGGCCTGAATTTTTAGCATGAGTTTGATTTTGATGCATCGTCTGTGGGCAATGGATTTTTTAAAACTTTCACTTGTGATTAGACTTAACATGGCTCTCTTCCCTTTTCATTGAACAAATATTCTGTGTGTAAATGGCAACAAGAAATAATGCATACATGAGCAGATCTTGTCAGTCTGTTAGATGCTAAATAGTCCCTCAAAGACCATCTTCAGCTGTGTCCTCCTGCTCCCATCCCCAGAAGTTAACTCTCCCCAGCTCCAAGTAAATCAGAACCTAGTATGATATGAAGTGCTGCTTTAATGTATAAACACGTTGGCTTAGTAACTTTTTAAAAAAAATTGATACAGAAGCTAAATTAACCATTTTTCCATTCTCCTCTTGTTTGGTGATGGAAAAGTAGGTCAAATGGAAATGCTATTACCCATACAGAAAATCCAGGGCTTAGAAAAAAAATGCTGGAACAAATTTATGCTTGTCTAGCAGCCCTGCTAGAATTTTAAAATAGTCTATCTGAAGAACGAAAGGCAAATAGAGTTGGAGCTGTCCAGGTCTTAGTCCATTTTATTGTAAAGTGAAGGTAAAAGCCAAAATGGAAATGTCTTATGGTAAATGTGGATTAAAAATGAGTTCAGTGCTCACTAAATGAAATGTCTAGCAGTTACAATTGATTGAGTTTATTGTATCAAATTAGTCATTTTTATTTATTTATTTATTTATTTATTTTTTTAAAAGTACAAAGAAACACCTTAAGTAGAGAAAACTTTGGAAGAATTTTAAAATCTCCTAGATATGAGGCATTTGCACATGGCTGTGACAAGGTGTATGTAGATCCATAGATTAATCGGTCATGAACCTAAGGAAGATGCAGGGAATAGGGGAAGGAAAAGGAGAAAATTTAAACTGGAGCTGGAGGCTCTAAACTGCTTAGTATTTAAATATGAAAAGTGGGTTTTGTTTTCAACATCTGTTAATGTTTGCCATGGCTCAGCCTAGCCATTTATATTCCTCATGTTAAATCATATAACGCAGAAAAAAAGAGACCAAGGAAAAGATTTCTGTGCACCTGCTGCTGTTCTTCCCTGTAGGGAAAGGCCTTGTATGCTGGATCCATGTAGGCATTAGCTATTCTTTGAGTAGTGACTCTGTGGGTGCTCCACTATTCCTGCATCTGTGGCCTCATGTTGCTGATTGAAGAACTTTGGTAACAATCGGTCCCACCCACGCGTGTGATGCTCCTTATCTAGCCTATGCTATCAACACACCTAGCTATCTGAGAGAGACTACAGATTTCCTGAGGAAAAATCCAATCCATTGACGGTCTTCCAGAAAATACCATCCTGGCCACTATGGATGCAGAGGCTCTTTACACTAACATCCCACACAAGGATGGATTACAAGCTATTAGAAGAACTATCCAAGATGATGTCACAGCTAAACTTGTGGCTGACCTCTGTGACTTTGTACTCACCCACAACCATTTCAGATTTGAAGATAATTTATACCTTCAAGTCAGTGGCACTGCTATGGGTACCCGCATGGCCCCACAATATGCCAACATCTTTAGGGCCGATTTAGAACAACGTTTCCTCACGTCTCATCCCAAAGCACCTCTACTTTACCTACGCTATATTGATGACATCTTCATCATCTGGACCCATGGTAAAGATGCCCTTGAAGATTTCCATAGAGATTTCAACAATTTCCACAACACAATCAAACTTAGCCTGGAACAATCCACACAAGAGATTCACTTTCTGGACACTACAGTGCAAATTAGCGATGGGCACATAAAGACCTCCCTATACCGCAAACCTACCGATCAGTATAGTTACCTACATCCCTCGAGCTTTCATCCTCGACACACCACACGATCCATTGTGTACAGTCAAGCCCTAAGATATAACCGCATTTGCTCTGACCCTTTAGACAGAGACAGACACCTTCAGGATCTCTACCAGGCATTCTTAAAACTACAGTACCCACCCGCAGAAGTGAAGAAACAAATTGACAGAGCCAGACGGGTACCCAGAAGTCAACTACTGCAGGAGAAGCCCATGAAAAACAACAACAGAACGCCACTGGTCACCACCTACAACCCCCAAGCCAGACCTCTTCAACACATCATCAAAGATCTACAGCCTATTTTACAAGATGATCCCTCACTCTCTCTCAAGCCTTAGGAGACAGACCTCTCCTTGCTTTCAGACAGCCCCCTAACCTTAAAAGGATACTTACCAGCAACTACAGATCATACAACAGAAACACTAAAGCAGGAACATATCCCTGCAACAGACCACGCTGCCAACTTTGCCCTCATATCTACACTGATGACACCATCACAGGGCCTAATCAAGCCACCTACTCCATCAAGGGCTCGTTCACCTGCTCATCCACCAATGTGATTTATGCCATCATGTGCCGGAAATGCCCCTCTGCCTTATATATTGGACAAAAAAGGACAGTCACTGCGCCAAAGAATAAATGGACACAAATCTGACATCAGAAATTGCAACACTACAAAACCAATAGGGGAACACTTCAATCTCCCTGCTCACTCCCTTGATGACTTGTTAATAGCTGTGTTGAAACAGATGAACAACAAATCACAGCTTCAAAGAGAATCTGCAGAACTCGAACTTATATGCAAATTTGACTCAGTTGCCTTGGGGTTAAACAGGGACTATGGATTTTTCTCTCATTACAAGTGATTTGACCTCACCCTCCTTTATGTGCTGTTCCCCAGTGTTTGAATCCTAACATCTATTTTGATTTGCTGTTACAGCCTGACCTGATCCTATGTCATACACTCCCCTGCATTTAATTTCCTCCCATTCTGTAAGTTTCCCATCTTCAAAGCATCTGATGAAGTGGGATTTTCTCCCACAAAAGCTCATGTGATAAATAAATCTGTTAGTCTTTAAAAGTGCCACAGGACTCTGTTGTCTTATCTAGCCAGGGAGGCTGGGCATTTCCTCCTCAGTTCTTTCTCTACTGCCCCAGGCTAGAGAGGAGCTCAGAGCTGTCCATTCAGGACTCATTAACTCCCTTCAGTTTTGTTAATTTTAGCTTCCTTTAAAGCCTTTTCCTTTGTTACCTTGTTTGTTTTTTGCTGGCTGTGCCAAAAAATGAAAAAGATTGGAAAGAAGAGAAGGCTTTGCCTCTTGCCAGTGCTGGTGTGGGGGAACACCTCCAGGACAAAGGTGTGCCTGGCTCTCCAGGCTTCAAAAAGTACCTCAGTTGCAAGTTCCAAAGGGGTAGCCATATTGGTCTAGTTCAGCAAAACAAACAAGGAGTCCTGTGGCACTTTTAAAGACGGAGCCTATCCCAGCGACCAGTGGGCACTCGCAGTGGATTTGCTGCCTGGGAGAAAAGTAATAAATCCACAAAAATGTGGTTGGTGACAGCAACTAAAACCCAAGTCCAGGAAAGACCAGAGTTAAAGATCAAACTCCTATTCATGGAGTAGGCCTTTCAACCCCCGGAGTCCTGATGAGAATTCTTACTGCAGCCTTATACTTCGAAGGCAAATGATCCCAAAGAGGCGAGCTATTCGCTGAAGGCTACTAAGAAAAGGTCTTGGAGCCAGAAATAGTTTTCAGCTAAATCAGGTCTCAATCAGTATCCTTGGTATTGATGGAGTAAGAGGCACCAAAGCCACCTAATGCTGATATTCAGGGCACTCATGGTATAGAGTCAACAGAGCAAGTTGGTCTGCGTAAAGAACTGATGAGCATGGGCCAAGTAGTACCACAGGGCCACGAACGGCATGGAAGATCTGCCCGGGGACGAGGCTATATCGGGATGGGAGCTGGCACCAGCCCTGCTGTGCATGGCTTCAGTGAATTGCCTAGCCAGGTCTGCATCTCTGAGTCCATCGGAGTAAGCCTCTTGGCACTGACAATTCATCATTGGTACTTATGATTTCCGTACCATTGGATTTTTCAGTGGGCAATGAATCTCTTGGTGTCCAACGCATTGGATTTGCTCCTACTCAGTGCTGAGACCCTGGCACCAAGCTCTCCCAGGGCACTGGACTCAGAAACCTCCTTGCCATGCTCTGTCTGTCTTATTGTCAGAGTTGGAAAGCGCAGTGAGAGCTCAAGACATCTCACTCTCTTCTGTCCTGCCTTGTGGGACCCAATTTCACCATGGGCACCAGCATACTATCCACCCAATGCTCCATTTCCATGGTACCAGCCACCAGCCTCCTACCCTCAATGGCCATATTGGGACCCTTGGCAGGCCCAGAGGCAGCAGGCTTCCTTAGCCCTTTCTGTGGCATGCTAACAGGCAAAGAGGCTATCTTTCTTCAGCTGTGGCTTTAAAGGCATTGGAATCCCCTAATCCCCTGCGGGAGAAAGTTGAGGAGGAAGATGCTCCTGACCAGACGAGGAAGCAATGCCCCCTTCACCCATCCATAGCTGCTGATCATGAGTAAGATTTTTGTCATGGTAAAATTAAGCAGAATTCATGGAAGAGTTGTGGTAAAAATAACAATCATAGTATGATCACTGCAACAAAAATGTAATTTTTAACAGTAAAGTATTACAGTATAACATTTACGTGAAACAAACAACGCAATAGTTTTCATTTCCTTGACAGTGATTGTGAAATTAGGTGCATCTTGGGCAGGCATTTTTCAAATAAAATAATGAAACTATAGAACAAAGATTCCTTTTAGTAAAGAGCCTTTTACAAACTTTCAGTTTTGCTATAACAAGTTGTTTATAGCCATAGTACTTTTTACTTGTTGTCCGTTGTCCATTGTCCCCAGTCACATTTTTGTAAGATGAGAAGGATCCTTCGGAATCCATACTGTTGACTGGCACTGCAAAGGATCATGAGGCAGCTACTGACAGAGCTGGGAATCTGGCCATCGTGCTTCTCCAAAACTGAAATACATTCTCATTCCTCAGTTCTTGAATTGCTCCCCACGAAGCCCAATATTCTTTTTGTGCTGGAATGTTGTCTTCAAACAGTGGCATATTTTCAAATACTGTAGTCTCTCAAATGTCCAGGTGTTTTGCTTGATTTGGCTCAAATACATGGCATGCACTGAAGAAAGCAGCAGAAAGTTGGCGAAAGCAGGAGGTAGTCGGTGTCCATATATGACTTTATTAATTTTTTTTTTGAGCATTGAGTGCTGTTGGGTGTTGGCAAGTTTCAGGGCAGCTCTCTGTCCACAATGTGCAAGATCATGCATATCATTTGTGAGTCAATAGGCACGAACTGTGTGCTCTTCATACACTCTAAGCATATTCATGATTTGAGGTGCAAACTCCTTTAGAGCCTGGAGTTCTTCAATAATTGCTGCAGATTGGCAAAGATCCATAATCTCCAACACTTGAATTACTTCTATGACCACTCTCAGTATAAAATGAAATATAATCCTCCGTGTGTTCAATGTGATAAAGAGCTGTATTGAACCATCTGGTTATTACTGGGGTTGGTTGGATGGAAGAACATTTCCTTCTTTCTGTTAGAAGCATGCAGAACCGGTCTTTTCTGGCAGGGCAGGCAATGAAAGCACTTTCTACAGCCACAACTAATTCAAAACTTTTCATTTACTTCCGCAGATGGCCCAAAAGATTAGGCAAATGTGCCATGCATGTAAGGTATGCAGCATTTAAAAAAATAAAATAAAATAAAAAGGGCTTCAAATCTCAATCTCAAACTTTCCCTCTGCATGTGACATCAGTCACAAACATAGTGATGCGATCAAATGGTATTGTGAATTTTTCAACTGTTTCCCATATTGACTGTCAACTGCTTCCAAAACTTCACAATGTAACAAAGATCCAGCTTGCATTCCCCTGTATCTGAAGTGACTGCATTTTCAGTGCTTATTGGAACGGGGAAAGCAAAAATAATAAGTACATATCTGTTTTCAGCATCAGTAGTTTCATCTGTCACAACACAAATTCCTTTAGGCCCGCAACTTTCCTTTAATTCTTCAGTGTGATAATCAAACACTTTGGGTAGGCAAAACTTTCAAAGTTGATCTCCATTTGGCATAACACCTACTTTGCTCTTTAAAACCCCTCTCAGTTTTGGATTGTCCAGGGTACGCGAAGGTATGTTTGCAAGTTCTGCTAGTTTGAACACTTCATTTCTCCTGTGAAACTGCTCTTCAGTCTTGTTATTAAAAAGCTGGGTAGTTGTTTTGTTACATTCTGTGTCCTGTGCATGGAAGGACTTGTCTGTACAGGAATCCTGTTTGCTTAGATGCACCTGACGAAGTGGGTTGAAGCCCACAGAAGCTTATGCCTGAAGAAATTTGTTAGTCTTTAAGGTGCCACAGGACTCTCATTGTTTTTGCTGTACACAGACTAACAATGGCTATCCCGCTGGAAATTGTTTGCTTGGTCTTCCTCATCTGGACTCCTAACCACCAATGCATTCATCATAGGGATCTTCTAGGGGGTGCACATTTCAGAGGTGGCATAACACAGAGAATTGCCTTCACATGAACCTGCTTGAGCTCACAATGATCAGAAATTCATGTGTTCACTTCTTCCTGCTAATCAAAGACATGCACACAAGGCTCAGGACAGCAACATGGCTGTATGTATTACGTAAAACAATAGGAAGGTCCAGAGCTCATTCCCTTTGTGTGGAGTAACTAAAACTATGGAACTCATGCATTTCCCACAATCTCCTATATTGGCGGCCTCCCTACTGGGAAAATGCAACACCGTGACAGATGGTCTCAGCCATAAATTCCCACACAACCATGAATGGGAGATAGTTGAAGATACTATTCTACATATTCTAAGAATGGGGGACACTGGTTATGGACCTGTTAGTTATTTTCTAGAACAAGAAATGTCCACGTTATTGCACCAGTAATCGGACAGCACTCCACTGGAAATGCTCTCCTTCTTCTTTGAGACAAGGGCCTTCTTCACGAGTTTCCCCTCTAATACCATGGTAAGTAAGAATTAGTAAATCAATGGGAGAGATGCAGGCTACTCTACATAGCTTGCATATCTCCCATCGACAGCCGCCAAAATCTGCTGGCAGTGTAGATCGGGCCAGGGAAGTCATCCTCCATATGCTTTATGTGAGAAGAGCCTTGGTTTTCTATTTGGACAGGACAGGGGCTTTCAGGAAATTCCCTACACCTTTCGTATCCATCACACACAGATGATAAAGTACAGCGATGTTGGCTCAGAGAGACTCTAAGTGGGTGTCTGGTTATATTAAGCTTTGTTACCAATTGAGTAAGGTTGCTTCCATATCTTCAGTACGCATGCATTCTGCAAAGTCAATCTCCTTCTCCATCGCTTTCTCCAAGGATATCCCTATATCAGAAATCTGAAGAGAACTATGTGGGCATCTATGCGTACTTTTTGCAGAACACTATACTGCACCATCTTGGAGGATTTGACTGCGGATACCAAATTTGTTGGTGTAGTACAATCATCTGTATCAAATTTGACTCCAAAGTCCTCGCCTCCAGAGGTGAGTGGAGTACCCATAGGGACAGTACTTGAGGAAGAAGAGGAAGTTACTGATCTTCTGCAGTAAGGATGGTTCTTAAATTTGTTCCCCCTTATGGGTGCTCCATGATTGGCTCTCCTCCCCTCTACTTCGAGAAAGGACTGAGGAGGGATTGCCAGAGCATGCTGGCTAGACTCGTACCACGTGAGGAACAATGCGTGCGTGAATGAGATGGCCTGCTATCAAAGTTATCTGATCAGCAGCATGGGGCACAGACGGCCCTACAGTGGAGCATCTCTAGAGAGACATGTCTCGACGAATCATCATTACTGCACAAGGTGAATAACTTTACTCTCTTTGTAGTGACTTATTAAAAATTGGCATTTCTACAGGCAGCCAGTGATTCTAAGCCTGAAACTCTGGATTCTCCCCTGCATCAGGTAGTGTCAGACACCAACAATTCATGAGTCATTTTTGCCAATTGTATTGCTGCCATGTTGTCATTCAGAGGGTCACCATCAAACAAAGCAGATGGCTATAGGATGAAGGACGCTGAGGTAAAAAAATAACCGTGTGTTGCCAACACCCGTAATTTTATCACAAGGCTTATGATGTTTGGTGTTTTTTCTTAAAGCATGAGCTAAATTAACTTAAAGGGAAAATCTCAGCTTTTGGATTTAAAAAAAAAAATTCTTAGCTGCAGAGAGAACTGTGGAAGTGTGAATCCTGAAAGGCAAAACTAGAAGATAAATGGAAAACAAAACAAAAAACCCCCCCAAAGCCTATTATTTTAAAAATTCTATTGCATTGTAAGCCAATCCCATGACTTCTGGAGCTTGACTCGTGACTTCTGAATGCTTGGAGTTGGTGATACTGAAGATGTTTTAAAAAAACACAACCATAATGTAATATCTTCCCCAATAGGGAGCCTTTCATCTGAGGCTCTCAAGCCAAACGTTTGTTTATATGCCTTATAAACATTTCAGAGACTGTCAAGCTTAAAGTTTAGCATAATTCAAAAACCATTTTTTTCTTGTGCTGCTAATAACAGCATAGAATAATAAAATGGGAAAATCTAAAAAAGCTAACTGGATTTTTGTTTTAGTTAATAAGTACTATCTCTTTTTGTACGTAAGTTGCATATGCTTACATTTCAGTTTCTGGTTACCCTGCAGAGAGGAAATATTGCTTATCTAAAAATAAAGTTCCATTGAAGTAATATATTATGGAAGCTTTCTACTGATAAGTTTCGTAGAATATTGTTTGAGAGCCTGTATTAACCTGAAGCTGTCTCTTTAGGTCTTAGAAAACTGTGTTAGGTAGCAAGAATTATCCTCCGTTTTACTCAAAAGAAAACAAAGACCTCTAGTGTGATTTGCTTAAAGTCCCAAAAGTTAGTGGCAGAAGGATGACTAGAGATACACACTTGACTCTGATATGTGCTTTGCATTCTGAAAGAGAAGCCTCTGGTTTGTTATCCGTATCTTTTTCTAGGTTCATCCCTGAATTTTCAGGGGCCCTGTGAGCAGCAGTGTGTGAAGGCCCATTCATTATGCATCAGTTCCCAACAACCAACCTCCCCTCCGGCTGCTTGTGACTCTTCTTAATGCTAATATCTTCACCAATACCATGTCTTGTGATAATCCAGAACTGATTTGGCTATTTCACCGGAGAAGGAGCGAGGGGATCCATGCACAGGGCATGGAACATAGGGAGGTTTCAGAGGTCTGTAGGAGAAATGGGTGGTTTGGCCATTGATGTGATAACAGTAGGGGTCCCCGAAAATGTCTCCGGTTATGCCTTTGCTGTCTTGGCATAGGGATGCCCCTGATACGAGTAAGAAGATAGATGCCTACAAATGACTAGCTGAGTAGCCTTCAGGGACAATTTTGGATTTTCTATTGCAGTTGACTGTGATTATTGGTGAAAGAAACATTGAAGGTTGACTAATCTGTAAGCCACAAGTCGGCAACCTTTGCAGACCTCTGTACTAGCTTTCCTCCCTGACCCTCAGCTGGCGCCGACAGCTCCCCTCCACAGAAAAAGTGGCAGCTGCTGTGGCTTGTCCATGCCTAGGACAGCCACCTGAAAATGCCAGCATCAGGGCAGGCTGCAAAAAGGAGAGCAGATTCTCACAGGTGGATGGCACCGAAGTCAGGCTTCCCAACCAGTAAACAAAAAATACTTCTGATTCCCCACACTGGCTATCAAGAAGCCACAACAAAATATAAACAGCTCCCTTTACTGCATTTCAGCCTCTGGCTCCCAATCAGCCAGTGGGTCTAGTAAAGAGATAAGTAACTTAAAAAGCTCCATGTTCTTCACCAGAAGGGTTGTTCTGACCCCAAAGGATCAGCCACGTTACCAGGTCAATATAAGTTTGGATCTTACCCAAAATACCTGCTGCAAGCCAGGGTATGTCCAGTACCTGAGGGGAGATTTGATAGCAACCCTCAACTACTTGAAGGGGTGCTCCAAAGAGGAGGGAGCTAGGCTGTTCTCGAGGGTAACAGAGGACAGAACAAGGAGCAATGGTTTCAAATTACCAAAGTTGGATATTAGGAAAAACTTTCTCACTTGGAGGGTGGTGAAGCATTGGAATGGGCTACCTAGGGAGGTGGTAGAATCTCCATCTTTGGAGATATTTAAGGCCCGGTTAGACAAAACCCTGGCTGGGATGATTTAGTGGGAGTGGTCCTGCTTTTTAGCAGGGGGTTGGACTAGACGACCTCGTGAGGTCCCTTCCAGCCCTATGATTCTATGATACCTGGATGGGTCTCAGTCCTTTGTTTCAGAGCTTCAGTTGTAGAAGAGTAGATCCAGAGGTAGGTGAGGGGAAAGGCTATAGATTAGAAGGCAAGGTGGAAGCCATGCAGATGATTTTATGTCCCTTGGCCTTTTCCATGTTGCTCATGGAAATCTTCACAAATACGATGGAGTCTAGCCTCACATGAGCAAATCCTGGTAACTCATCAGGTTACTCCGTGGGCCTACTGTTTTCTTAATGGGCCATTACGCTGGCTATGGGTGCAGTCATTCAGTCTGAAATGCAGCACAAGTTAAAATACAGATGTATCAAATATGTTCATAACTTCAATACAGATATGATGAGTACACATAATATCATACTTGGCAATGTGTAAGCTTTCTATCGGTCCCTGACATGCCATATCTTGTATGAATTATTGCAATGCTTGACGTATTGATGTTTAAATAATATCCTAAATGGTTCCCATAATCCAGATAGAATCACCGCCTCCTGAAAATTCGGTGGTGGCCACAGCTGGGGGGAGAGTGCAAGGGTGTGGCTGGGGGAATCCCCAAGAATATTGCTGAAAGAAGTTGCTTGGAGCAGCTTTCGGTGGTGTGCTGGGGTTCCCGGTAATGCCACCCAGAGCAGCTTCTTTTGGTGGCAGCTGGGGTCTTTCAGCAGTGGCTGGAGCGTCCCCAGGGACACAGCCGAAAGCTGGCATGCCCAGGCACTGCTCCCGCAGCCACTACTGCTGAAAGAAGCCACTCCATGCAGCTTCTTTTGGCAGCGTGTCTGGGGACCTGCCCTCCGCCCCCCCAACTGCTGCCGGAAGAAGTTACCTGGAGCAACTTTCAGCTGTGTGCTTGGGGACCTGCCCTGCCACCGAAAGAAGCCATCTGGGGCAGCTTTTGGTGGTGTGGCTGGGGACTACCCCCAGCTGCTGCCAGAAGCCACTCTGGGTGGCCGGCATGGCCATTTCAGTAGTGCTGCAGAGGGCACTGCATGCCGCTCAGAATTGGCTTGTTTGCTCTTGCCACACGTGCCGAGGGCTGCCGGCTTGGTAAGCTTTTTGAAAAAAAGGCAATAAAATACGGAGCACTATCGGATTGGACTGACTACAGTGTTCAGATACATTCGTTTCTCTAGATCAGTATCAACACTGGATGGCTTTTAACAATGGCGTACAGTAACCCTGTAGGTGCGGTAGACTACATTTTAAATTCTGTTTTTGGAGTAATGGTAAGTAAAGCCATGACGCAATGGTGAGGATAGTATGCAGAGAGGAATTTGCAGTCTTACATTGCCTGGCTTCTGGTTGTTCAGTAATTTGAATGGGATTATAGGCGGCTGGACATGATCAGACGATAGTGAGGTTCTTATCCTGGAATCAGGCCCTGGAGTTTTTACAAGGACCCTGGGGTGCATGATGAGAATATTCACGCTGATAACCTAATTTGTATAATCTTTTATTAAGATAGCATAAAATGATTGATTAAAAGAATAAAGGTTAGAATTAAGGTCTTGTTCTAAGGCACATATGATACATTTTTATACTGAATGCTTTGGATTAATATACTCGCGTCCCTCCCCGATGACCTGGTTGAGAGAGAGATCTGTTCCTCAATGCTTGGGTGGAGGAGCGTTAGGCCGTGCTGGAAAGCTCAGAGCTACAAGTAGTATTTACATGTATACCAAGGACAAAGATTCTAGCAAGTACTAACTAAAAGATGCTTAAGGAAGAAGAAGCTGACCATCACACCCTCGTAACATGGTTTGCTCCTTTTATATCCTAAATAGTGTGGTCCTCCTCCTAAATCCATACTTGGGTTCTTAATTCACAAATTTTTGGGGTGAACTTATTCTATATGCTGGTTGGTTTGTGCATATTAATTTCCTTTTCAGATGGTTCCAGCAGTTTGCTCATCTCACCTTTGTTATTTCTGGCCCTTTCTGTGGGTTTTGTGTTGCAAACATCATTCTGTGATGTATTAACAGGAGTACTGTAAGTAAGACAAGAAATAATTCTTCTGCTCTACTTTGATGATTAGGCCTCAACTGGAGTATTGTGTCCATTTCTGGGTGACTCTCCAATTTGTCCCCATCTTTTCTGAAATGAAAGTCCAGAGAAGAGCAACAAAAATGATAAAGGTCTGGAATACTTGACTTGGAAGGGAAGACTGAAAGAACTGGGTTTGTTTAATGTGGGAAAAGAGGAGACTGAGAGGGGGACATAACTGTTTTCAAGTACCTAAAAGGTTGTTACAAGGAGGAGGAAGAGAAATTACTCTACTAAAGCGCCAGTGATGGGACAAGAAGCAATGGGCTTAAATTACAGCAAGTGAGGTTTAGGTTGGACATTAGGGAAAAAAAAAGTTCCTAACTGTCAGGGTGATTAACCACAGGACTAAGTTGCTTAGGGAGGTTGTGGAATCTCCATCATTGGAAGTTTTTAAGAGCAGATTAGACAAACACCTGTCAAGGATGGTTTAGATGGTACTTGGTCCTGCCATGAGCTCAGGGGACTGGACTTGATGACCTCTCATGGTCCTTTCCAGTTCTATGATTGATACTTGTGAAATTTATTTGGGCATAAACTGGATAGCCCACTTGCCTTGATGTATCCTGACTTATCTAGGGTGGCAGTCATAATCACATATGTAACATAACCACATATATAGCTAGAGGATGGTCACAGCTGTTCAGCTGCTCTGTCCTACTAGGATCTGCGCAGGGCTCACTCTATAGCCTTTCAGAGGATTAATAGTGTCACTTCCCGATCTCTTAGTAGAAATCCTTGTTTTACGCCATAGACCTTGGCAACTGGAAAAAGAAAAAAGGGAAGGGACAGAGTAGATGGGAGAAGAAAAGAGATTCATTGCTAAAAGCTTTTTTCCTGGAGGATTCAGATATTTAAAAAAACAAATAAATGTAATGCTTGGGAATGATACCCTGGAGACTGAACTCCTGTATTGATCCATAGAATAGGTGCATCACGGGAAACAATAGCATAAACTTCCTTATTCTGTCTTTTGTCAAAATTCTGTTTGGACTTGAAGTTGGAGGGACCCCCTTCAGTTCCAAATCTTATATCTTGACTGCTGCTGAAAGACAGGGGTGCCAGACTTCTCATTATGTGGCCACCTTTCCTGTAGTGCCTAACTGCTTCCAGCTAGCCAACAAATGGTAATTACTTTTTATCACTATCACTATTTATCACCGTATTGCTGCACCCAGCCACTCAAAAAATCATGAGTCAAAATCATTAAATTAAAAAAAAAACAAAACCCCACAACATTTTGTAGCTTTTGTTTTGATTTTTTTAACCTTTTATGTTAGTTTGAAGTCATATTTTTATGCTTTCCTTTGCAACCGTGAGGGCTAGAAATGTACTAATTAATAACAAAAACTGAGTTCCTGCGAGTATCTGGTGCCAGCAATTGGAACTTAAAGACACATACCAATTATCTTGATGCAGATGATAAAATCATGTGAGCTGGCCCATCTCCATGGCTGACTTTGGGCTGGATTTCAAGCAGTGACCCGAAGGGGAGGTGAAAGGCTCTGCTGCATGTCCAGTCTGAAAATTTCCTTCATGCTTTTTTTTATCATTCAGTGCTGTAGGTAGGATTTCTCCATGCTGGGTTCTATTCCCAAAAATATGATGATTTAATATATTCTAGAATGTTTGGTGTAGATTGCGTAGGGAATGGGTGTTTTTGAACATTTTTTTTATATAATTATGAAGTGTTCTTGGGATTAGAAATAATGTCAGCCAGGCGCTTTAAAATTGTGTTAGAAAATTAAGGCCGGAAGAGCCATGTGTGCCTTTTGCTGGCCACGAGAATAACAAATTTAAGTTTCTGAAATGTTTCTTTTGGAGAGATGCCTGTTAATTGTGATGTGTGTCCTGTGACTATTTAAGAGCTCGTGAGATCTTTGTTAAAGCATACTTGGTTGCAATGTGAGTTATAAGGTAAATGAATTACTATTGATTTAAAAAAAAAAAAAGTTTTTTACCTGCCCTATCAGTTGATAGATCTGCCATTAATTTCTGCTTTTTCCCCCCTTTTTTGCCAACGTTAAGTGGCTAAAAGCCAAGGTAAGAAGAACCATTTCTCATTTGACCCACAGTGCCTCATTGTATTGATAGTTGAGGCTGCAGAGCCATTAAAACTGAAAACTAGTTCTCTCCTATACTTCTCTCTGCTTTTCATATGTTGTTTAGGTTAAACAAGCTCTTCTTCAGTGCAGATTTGCAACATTTAGCCTGGATGTGTTGATATATCAGTGATATATTGACAACTGCATTCATATATAGATACATTAATTTCTCTAACATAAGTAGTGCTTTGCTCTGATTCAGTAGATGCCTTGATCCTATTGACTTACATTTTTTTATATGAGGTTTCCCCGACAATATGTGTGACCATGCTAATCAAATAGCTGAGCTAAATTGAGTGAAAAATTTTGGCCCAAGACTGACAACGTTGTATAGTCAGCTTTCATTTTTAATTTAAAATATTCACACTGGAATGGACACAAATATGGAATGTAATATTATTTAAAGAGGGGGAAAAGGAAAGACTTTTTGCTCAAATTTTTCATCTGCTTAATTTTCAGCTATAAAGTGACAGTTAAAAACAATATGAAACTTAACGTTTAAGCTCTGTTTCCTTTTCCTGTTGTGTTCTCTAGTGTGCAGATAAAACCTGCTGTTCAATAGCTGTCTGGGAACCCTCACTTCCTATTCTTGTATTAAAAAATAACTCTCAATAGTAGAGCCATTTAGGTATTAAAAATAAAATCCTCATTTCTCCTCATTTCAGCATGGGAATAACCAGCCTGCAAGAACTGGCACCTTGTCAAGAACAAATCCACCTACACAAAAACCACCAAGTCCTCCTATGTCAGGCCGGGGAACTTTGGGGTAAGAATGAGACACCTACCCAGCCTGTTTGAGAAAATTCTCATTGTGCAGATATTAATATTGCATAGACAAATTAAAGTATTAAGGTTCTGAGTACCCTCTGGCTCTAGTCAGTTACACACATCACCTTTCCATATAAAATATTTCATATGTTCTGATTTTTAAATGAAGCCCCTTTTGAGAGAGTATCTTCTCATAGCAGTATTTTTTACATTACAGATTTAAGTGGATGTGGTTTTGTTTTCATTTCTGATAGTAGACTGGCAGAAATATTATTGCATATTTAATGCAAATTAATTTTGATTAAGGTTCTCATTTAAATTAACAAAGCAAAGGATTTCAGTGTTAAGGATCTAGTTTTGTTAACTCACTCCTTATTCCTTGACGGTGTAGAGTTGCAGAAAGCATGAAATGCATTTTTACAATGTTAAAGGAAAGCGTATGTGTGGATGGATGTTAAAGATGTACTGGCAACAGTAAGTCTCATATGTTGCTGATTTGAATTAAAATTTTAGTGCTTAATTTAGGGAAATGCATCGCTAATGCAACCACTTTCTACGTCAGCTTCTGTTTCACGGCTGTTAACCTCTGCATATCAGCAGATTATTAGGATGTGGACTGAAATGATGGTAATTGAAAACACTGATCTAGAGTCTGCTGCTCTTTGTACTATTGTGTGGGCCCTTTTGGTTGAGATCCTAAATAGAAGTGTCTATCCGTGGTGGTTGTTGTCCACTGCCACTTGAATCTTTGTCTTGAACACATATGGTAGATAGAATGTGGGTGCTGCTGGGCTGGCATGGATTTACCAGTGACGGATGTTAGTTGGGGTGCTGAGTAATGGTGGGGTTACAAGACAGTTCACAGTGAGAGAGCCAGGCAAGAAAAGTGGGGGGAACACTTCCGTGCTGCACTGTCATGCTTTTAATATCAAAATATTAATGTAGTACGGTACTGCTTAATTTCTAGCGTTTGTTTCAGCCTGTTTGGAGTGGCTTATGGGAATGAGTCTTCACTCACTGTTGGTTAATATAGGATATCATCCTGATTGATATAGAGCATTCTGGGGTGGGATGGTATTTCAGCTGTAAGTGGCATGAAGTGTGTTGGGATTAGCAAGAAACAGTGGATAAAGATCCTGTGTAAAATCCTGGATCATGAGTGGGAAAGATGATGGGTTGAACAACCAAAATATGCAGCAAGGATTACATCTGTTACTCTCTCAAAATCAGGAGTAGATGTTACAAGCCCTGTCTTACCTTTTGGCGTCAGAGCGTACAGCTGCAATATTTTTTGTTACTTTGCCTGATGCATGCAAAAAATTGCTGGAAACCAGAAGGATTGCTTCTTTTCTCTTTCCATTTTGAAAACATTGAGACATTTAAAACCAAACCAAAACATGCAATTATAGAAGTGTAACGGAGCATGATAACACCCCTTTAAGAAGAGTAGGCACTGCCAGCTGGCCGTTGCTGGGGCCAGCCCTTCTCCACCAGGAAGTGGTGGATATTAAACACCACACGGGGAGGTGCGGGGTGGGAGGGGAGGGGTAGTAATGACTGAGCTCCTGTGACACGATCTATTGGCAAAGAATTGTTCAGAGCCTTGAGAGAATTGGAAAGAGTGTTTAATTGGACTCCGCCCATGAAAGAGGAAGAACTTTTGCCTTAGCAGCAGGCCAAGTCAGCTGTGGGGAAATTGAGTGGAATTATGTATGCAGGTTATCTAAGAGAGTCATAATAAACAAAACTCTAGGAATTTGAGCTACTCCATTTCCTACCCGTATTTTGTCCAGAAGTGGAATAACCATTGTTAACATCCTTATTTTCTTTACATTTTGAGGTTATTGGAAATCTGTGTAAAACTTCAACTGGAACGCATAAACCTTTTTAATTTTCTCAAACTTTTAAATTTTCTTATTTATCTTTCTGGCACAGAAAAAAGCCAATGACAGCCCATGTTTTAAAACTTTCTCCATATCTGTATATGATAGTAACTCACCGATTCACAGATCCCGTAATGAAGGCAAAGAACGGGGGTATTTTCTTATCTCTAAGGGATGGTGTTAGTGATAGTGCTCCAGTGAAGTCTAGCACTACTGAGATAAGTCTTACAAAATATATTAGCCTAGTGAACATATTGCATTAAACTTATAAAGTAACTTAATTAAAACTAACTACAGCAGATTACTGAACAGAGCATATTTTTTGATGCTTTGGCCTTTGTGTGTTGCTTACTTGCTACCCCACCAGATTTATAATCTTGCAATACACCTAATAATTAGTAAGGTTCCACTATATTGCTGAGTCATTAAATGAATATAATGTATGTTTAAGTGGTAATCCTAACAAGAAACAGCTCAAATTATGTTGTCTCCCTTTCTTCCTCTGTGAGTCGCCTCCAGAAAAGGAGCAAGGGACTCTAACGTTCTCAGTTTGGGAATGTGAATACCTTTAGCAAGAGTAATTTTTAGGACATTTGTACCTCCCTCATAGGCATGCATTTTGAGGAAGTGTTGTTTAAATTTAATACTCTTAACTACAACACTGTTGAAAGGCACTACTGTGATAGATGCAGAAGCTTTCTGTATTCTGTGCACATAGCTGTTTGTAATTGGAAGAGTATGTTGTAGCCATAGCTTCAGTGATTTTATTTTTAATTAGCTTTTATGAATTAAAGGAACATATGGCTTGGCCTTGTTTTATGTATGGAAGAATATTTTCAAAAGGTTTTATTTCATATATTACCAAGACACTAAAATTTCTCTCTAACTTTTTGTCCTGGAAAGGTAACAAAAATTAGTCCCTTTTTAAAGCTATTTTGTTAATATGCAGAATGAACTTGTTGAGACTGAAACACCTATTTAACTTGTCACTTTCAGAGACCGTTTCTGTATTTTAACGTTGGGCCACAGTGCCATGGTCTTAAGTGGAGGTTTATGAAACAATTTGTTTTCCTTACTTGAATGTAGCCTTTTCTCTTTCCACCCCACTTCCACTTGACTAGGCGAAATACTCCTTACAAAACACTGGAGCCAGTTAAACCTCCAACGGTTCCTAATGATTACATGACCAGTCCTGCCAGACTGGGAAGTCAACACAGTCCAGGAAGAACAGCGTCCTTAAACCAGAGACCAAGAACACACAGGTAGGGTACATTGCTTCTCATCCTATAGCTGTGGCGTGACTGCTATGCTGATGCTGGCAAAGCTTTATGCCTGGCTTCTTCTGAGGTGGGTGGAGAAGACAGATCTGGTTTAAATACATTTTGCCTCATCAGAGCAGGCAACATTTCCAGACGTTGTGAGTGAAGTAGGGAGATGGAATATCTCTCAAGACTGTCTAACTTATTTCAGACTTTAGCCTGGGGGTAGGTGCACAGGTAAGTTGGTTTTCCCTGCTGTTAATTGTATAAAGATGCTGTTCTTGATTAGAAAATACTTCAGTGCAGCCAGCTTGATAAAGTGTGGTCACTTCCCTTGTTCGGTGAACATTGTGCTCATTGACATGACAGTGTTGGAAGCTGAAATGTATCCACAGAACCAATACCGTTAGTTTCCATAGTGAGGCACACTGGCAGAACAGCCCTTCCTCTGAGAGATCTCCTCATGGGATGAGAGAGTTGTATTGTGTTCTGTACACCTATTGACTACTGACCCATTACATCTGTTTGTTGAGGCTTCAGTGTATAATCTCTGATCAAACTGAAGGAAAGAAATTGACAATAGCTATCTGAATCCGCGTAAGATCTAGGCAATGGTTTATTGTCCTAGGGTTAGAGTCGTTGAAAGGAGCTGTGATGTTTAAACGTTTAATAGCCAATGGCAGTTCCAGGGTTCAGGGAGCCCTTAGGGAAAACACATTAACTTCATTTTTGAGCAGCTTTCTGTCAGTTAAGAAATACTGTCAGATAAAAGTATTTTGCAAATCAGAATGCACTATGTTTAGTTGGCTGCTGTAAAGTCTCCTTTTTTTTGGTCTGAAAACATCTTTTTATGTAGACTGCAGTTAGATATTCAGCTTGCAACCATGGTGACAAGATCAAGGTCTTCAGCATATGGAACGCTGATTTTGAAGGAATTACCTTGGCTCCCAGTTCAGATAATTGATTTTCTCTTTTAATAGCAAAGTTATCTTAAAATATTTTTGAATGATCTTCCTGATGACTCCTTGATTGCAATTTATATGTGGCTGCAAAGAATGGTAAATAAAGTGAATTGAACGCTACTGTATTTTTTATTAGGGTGGATGTTTAGAAATAGCTTTTTACTTACAGGGCACCCGTGTTGTTTAATTCTCTTCCTGGTCTCTGTTGAATTTCTGTAAATACAAGTCTTAGCTTAAAGGCATATTTATTGAATTTGTCCTTGGATTCTTACTCTGTCCTGTAGTTTCCATTTGGTTAAAGAATATGTAACGGTCTCCAAGATGCCGACATGAAAAATGTTACCAAAATGTGGTAAAACGCGCGCTCCGTCGCTCTCTAGCTGGCTAGTGGCTGGGCTCGTTGCAGTAGAACTGTTAATGAATCAAAATGAACTTGAACACAAGTATTCCTTTAGCAAAAGAGATGCTTCAGGGGACTGGACTCGATGACCTCTCATGGTCCCTTCCAGTTTCTGTGATTCAGCAGATAGTGCACATCACAGGAGTTACACACGGCTTATACGTGAACACTTTACCATTAATAAGTTCAAGGTGCCTGGGACCACTTCTGTATTCACATTAGACTATCAGTCACATGGGTGCTTACATTTTCAGCGATCGATAACTAAATGCCATGACTATATACGAAGTGGCTAACAGCTTTACTAGATACAGATGGCATTAGCTGAGTTAATACATCTTGATGTAAGGATCTGAGGATAATAAATAATAGGGGTTTCAGGAAGAGTCCATTTACAGGTTTTTACTCCACCTTTTATGCAATTGAGGTAATTTATGGGGTCAGTGTTCAGATAAGTAATCTGGATGTTGGTGAGTCTGTCTGGAAACCAGCAGTGACGTATCTTCTCCCCTTCAGTGGCAGTAGTGGAGGAAGTGGCAGTCGAGAGAATAGCGGGAGTAGCAGTATTGGCATTCCCATTGCTGTGCCTACACCTTCACCACCAACTGTTGGACCAGGTATTTGAGATCCTTTTTGTTACTTAATACAGAACTGGGGCGCATTCGGATGGTCCTCAAAGGGCTTCCTTTGTGGGTTCACTGGCTTTGTAACTCTGAAATGTACAAAATCCTGTTTGTGGTATTTCTGTCCCATAAATCTCCAAGGAGTGTTGAAATTCTCATGCCTTCTCTTTTGGAGAAGTTCGAGGAGACTCGCATCCAGAACAGACATTAAATACCAAAAGATTAACACCTTTGTCAGCTATTACTTTTCATTTACTTTTGTTATTCACTGGGTCATTACGTGATTTTTAACAAAATCAGGAATGTTTCCTTTTTAAGATGAGGAACAGGTGGAACCTGTGCTTTCAAATTCTTGGTGACAAGTTGACATGTCTAGATATGCAGAGAAGAGAGAACTGTTCTGGATGCTTTTGATTGGAATTGTCTTCTGAAACAGCCTAGTGACTTTATCACTTACCATTTAGTACATTGAAAATTGTAAATAAAAACAAACTTCTTCCTAGGATTAAACCTGTAAAAGAAAATGGAAAATAAGCCTAGGAATAAACAAATACTATCAGCAGAGAAATTTAACAACATCCACCAATGTGATCAAAACCAAAGTGAATGATACATAGTATGAACATCATTTAAAGCTTAGCATGCCGCACCAAAAGCACATGCTGCAATCTTTGGAATTCGGGAGCTTTTCTAACCCTGTGAAGGTGCCGTACTTGGCTTTTCTAGTCAAGAGGAAGAAACGATCACTGGTGTTATGAACGTGTCTTACGTTTTGGACAACGCATCCGAGCCACAAGTCGTGATACTCATGCCATGTTTTTACTCCGAAATGGAATGTCTCTGGTGGTGCTTTTGAATCCTTTTTTATCCTGTTCCTTTGTTTACAAATACTCAGTGTTATGACCCACTCTGTCTCGTTGACCTGCAAAGGGATCTGCATGCACCGAGTCTTGCTTTCACACAGCACCCCATTGAAGTCAATAGGACTCCATGCAGGCGAAAAGCCCTTTGCAGCATCAGGGCCTGAGTGTGGTTCCATTTATTAATGTTGAGTATTTTCTCGCACAGGAAAGCCTCTAGTTCCTGTTTGTCTTATTTTTTAAAATGTAGCTCTTTGCTCATAGCCTAACTGGCAATATGAACTATTTTGTTAGCACAATTTTCTGTTCCTCCTCCTCCTCCTGGAGTCCCACCAGCCCCACCACTGCCACCAGCTCTCCCGATGGGCAATATGATAGGTGAGACTTGTGTCAGCGCTGGTGTGATTGCAATTAGTTGGTATAATCAATAATAAACTTCTCCTAATGGATTGGTAGAAGTCATTTGCCTTTTGTAGTGGGGTGCACATGATTCGGTATAATTATCAAAGGTCTTATTTTATAACAACTCTAATCCCAACTAATTTTCTGTGGTGAAAGCCTCTGAAGGTAAATGTATAAAATTGGGGGGGGGAGCGGGAGAGACTACGTTAGTTGCTTTGAATTCTACTATTCCCACTAAATCTAAGATCCAGTTAACAACGTGAATTCAACTTGAGCGTAGTTCTTGTTTGTGGTGGTGTTTAGAAGAAAACCCAAGCGGTTCACCAGTAAAATACACTGTAGTTTGAAAACAGTAGTGAGTAGAACGGAGGTAGTATATACAGGGATTTCTCTTGTGGACTGATTATGAAGGAAAAGCAGAAATAGATGGTTTCGTGGGTTAGTGCAATTCTGCAAAACTGGAAAACTTCAGGAATTTTCCTGCATGTGCCAATGGGAAAATCCCAAGTGTCTTGCTGGTAGATTTGGGTGGAATGGTGAGGCAAGTCAGTTTTCCTTACTGCTTGGCATTTTGAAGCACCTTGGATTCACAGGCATTAAAGTCATTAAGGGCACAGATAGTTTGTCTCCTCAAACTGCTTAACGAATGCCATGAATATCTGTGAGAGGGGTTTTGAGACAATTACCATAGAACTTTAGTTCATCTCAATCAAGGACACAATTCATTGTCTTGCCATACAGCTAACTTTAGAGGCTTTGACCCATAAAATCCATGTACACTTTCTCTTCTCTGAAATGTTAAGTGAAAGTGACTATGAACAGTTATTTTAGTCTGTAGACTTCAGAATGTACTTTGTATACATATGTTTGTGTTTACATATATACGCATCTAGTAATATTTTACTCCAATACTGTTTTTACATTGGAATCTGAAAGGAACTTGTACATTGACACAGAGTTCAAGCAACACAAGATGCTCATCAGTTTGCGTAGTATGAAATTCTGACTTCGGGGAGATGAAAAAGGATTAAATGGCAAAAATGAAAAAAATGGAACCTCTGTTCATTAATCTGTAATGTTGATAGTGTTATGCAGCGGATGTGTGGCAGGTGGGAATTGGGTTGGTCTCGGAGAAGAACACTGACGTATCATGTGTTAACTATTTGTTAATGCAAGTTCCATATATGGAAACACAGTAAACAAACAATACAAAGTAGTACTGTGGAAAGTGTCTTAGAATCATATCGCTCTAATTTTTATGCTTGATTGAGCCCCAGCTAAAACCAAACTTCTGAGGGTGGTGGTGTCCTCTTCTCCCCTCCATTGTCTTAAAGAGCATGTTTGTATAGCTTTTCTTGAGATGGATTGAAGATGCCTATTTCAGAATGCAAAAATGTTTGCTTTCAAGATGTGTAACTTTCAAAGTGTGTTCCTTTTTTTAAATAGGTAGTGCAACTACAAAAATGTAGTTAAATTTAGGAAACAGAAGCAGGTCCAATGTTCTGAATAACTGGTTAAAATGGCATAAATGATGCATCTTTTTACATGAATGTCACTTTATGTATTTTATGTGGCTGATAGCACGGGACTGGTTTAACAAAATATTTCTCTTTTTGTTGATATCTTGCTGCTGACCTCAAGGTACTGGAATATTGATTTCAAGTATTCATCCCATTCTGAGGCTTTTTTTGTGTTTTCTGCATTCTGTCCTGAGTAATACTTGGCTTAAGTCTTCTCGTTGGTTCCTTTTGGCTGCTGCGTTTCAGTTGCTCCTGGTTCAGCTCCTGGTTCCCAGTATGGCACAATGAGCAGGCAAATTTCACGACACAACTCTACCACTTCTTCAGCCTCTTCTGGTGGATACCGACGGAATCCCTCCGTGACTGCCCCATTTTCTGCTCAACCTCATGTTAATGGCGGGCCTCTCTATTCTCAAAACTCAAGTAAGCCTCTGCGCTTTGCAGTTACGCAGCGATCATGGAGTATTTTGAGCTGAATGATTTGAAGCATGCTTAGTTTGATTTGTCTGTGGGCAACAATCAGAATCCAAGCACTGTTTGGTTTTTCTCCTAATCCGTGAGAAAAATAGCAAAAAGCTACACTTTTCCTTCTTTGAATTATACACTAAACACTTTTTCCCTAGAAAATGATCAAGTAATTAACATAATGGGTAACACCAGGATTACCTGTTTAGTTGTTATAAGCAAATGTGAGTTAGTATTTCAGGTGCACTTGAGGTGCTTTTGTGCACGCAGTCTAAAAATATAAATTCTTCGGAAGGAAGAATAACCTGATAGGACCATCTCTCTGCTGGTATAATGGTTGTAGAGAGAGCTATTGTCTAAAACTGAACCATTAATATTTCAGGTACAATATTGTGAATGTTCCTGTTCTATTAAACATTTAAATGATGAGAAGAAGAATTGTTGGCTATCACCATTGTTAAATGTCTTACTGTCTGATACTGAGAGACTGCAGGATTAAATTGCTGGAAATCAAGTTCCTCGCACCGCAATAATATTACCTGCTTTCCCCTCTTATTTCATTTCATAAATAACCACAATATTAAGGGATTTCTCCATCACTTGAGTTCCTTCTAGGCCTTGTACATCTTGGCATGAACTGCAATAGCATAACTTAAAGAACTGATTATAGGACAGAAATAAATGGTCACAATATTTTTAAGTGGTTTAAAATATTAGCAGAGTCATTACTTAATACCCTGTTAGGTTTAAAATGTTTAATAAAGAGCAACATTATGGAAAGTCTGTGGAGTGAAGCAGAAAAGCCAGTGGATGTACAGCTACCATACACCTGCCTTCCCACTTCCAGAAGAGTCACCTAGCCATTAGAGCAAGGGTACAGATACTCATGTTACGCCTTTCCCGTCCCGAGGCCTGAGCAGTAGAAGTTCACCATTGCACTGTCTTCCAAGTGTCCTTGGGCCTTCTTCCCAAGTCTCTCCCCACCTCCTCCTTACTGGAGAGGGTGAGGGGACAAGATGTGATGATGGGTCTCTTCTCGGCACCAACCACCGCCCCTTCCCTTGCCTGTCCAGTTGGGCTCCTTGGCTATGTCTACACTTGCTAAAATTAGTTCGCATTAGTTAGTTCGAACTAACTAATTCAAACTAATTTTAGTTAGTTCAAATTAGCTTAATTCGAACTAGCATGGCCACACTGGAACGTTAGTTCAAACTAAGCAAGCAGTTGCTTAGTTCGAATTAGTGATCCCCATTCATTTCAATGGCCGGTTAATTGGAACTAAGAAATTAGTTCGAATTAACATGGCCACATTGGTTAATTTGAACTAGTTAGTTTGAATTAACCCCTTAGTTCGAATACCCTATTCAAACTTATTAGTTCGAATTAAGGAAGCCCTTAATTCGAATTAACTAAAGCCTAGTGTAGCCATGGCTTTAGTTAGTTCGAATTAAGGAGGCTTAATTCGAACTAACTTGCCAGTGTAGACGTAGCCCTTGTGCTCTGCACTGGGAGCTGGGGAAGGCTGGAAAGGATCCTGTTCCAGAGAACAGCATACCTCCTCCCCAGCAGGGCAGCCCAACCTCCTCCCTGCCCAGCCCGATGGATTGATTGGCTGGGTGAGGTCTGGAAAGTGCCGACTGCTGGGCATGGCTGGACTTGCTCTCTGCTCTCCTCACTTCATTCTGGGTTATAGCCTGAAAGTTGGGTAGGAAACCAGTGTTCACCTCGCCCCTACTCCCAGGTGAATTCTGCCCATAAAGTTATGGCCAGGCGGGCACAACCCCAAGATGGATTAATCGTGCCCTACTGCTTGTCTCAAATAGTTTCATTTTTTTCAATAGGCTACACAGCATCATTTTACCCCAGCGTCATCTCTCTGTGCCATGTTTGCTCTGCAGTCCCAGGAGAATTGGGGTGGGGTGTTGCTACCCTAGTTTTCTACGTGAAATATGTGGAAAACATTTCCATTAATAACTTTTTTCTCATGACCTAGAATGCATTTTCTATGCATCCAAAGCACCTGGGACAGTCAGCTTTATGTATATATTTATTTAAATCTTTTTATCTTCCTCTACTCCCTCAGGACCTCCAGATACTCCCACACAGTCCCTTTCATTTCCTCCATGCTTTTCACTGCACAAATAATTTGTTATTACTAAGAAGCTCTCGTTTATTTTCAATAGTGGTGTTCGTTGTGCATAAAATGGCTGAATTGCCTCCAATATTATCTAATTGATTTATTATTGAAAGTGTAGATTCTCAGTGCAATTTCTTTGTTTAAACATAGGTATATCCTTACCCTGGGTTGTATGCAGTGACTGTAGATTTTCTTTCTTTTTAAAGCATTGTGATGGGCATATTTTTCACTTGAGACTATTTTCATCCACTTCCAAAATGGGTGATTTTAATATCATTGTCTTGACAATACATCCGGCTTTTCAGTTTCCCATGCGTTATGCTTCCATGTTTACAAACAGTAACCTTTGCTTGGAAATGTTTACTTCAGTTTTGTAAACAAATCTACTGTTTTTTCTTTTTTCCCTTCACCCTTTTAGATGGATAGATTCATTAGATGGGGGGAAATAATTGGTTTTGGAATGAACAAAACGCTGCATGTATTCCACAAACAATATTAATTATGCCTTTGTTTTAAAACTGTTGCTTAGTCAGAAGACTAGAACCTCTTTCAATTTTACGATTCCAATCAAATTACGCTGCTGAATTCATACCTCATTTTTTCATCTGTAGTGAGGTGTAAAAGATTTTAAACTGGGGAAAAATGCCTTATTTTGTGAAATGAGTTGGGGTGTCTGTCTTCTTGGGGGAGATGTTGCACCAGGACAGAGTTCAAGGCTTACCCACTAATGGAGCTGAACTATTCTGTCCCCTTCCAGCGTGAATCTAAAGACCCTTTGGTCAGTCGGGGTGGGGAAGCTGGTGTTGATACTGCCTGTGCTATTCCCTAATGAGAGGACTTTACTTTCTAGGCTCTCAGTCCTGTGTCTTTAATGAGCACTGACTGCACGTACGGACTTACAGAAAGCACTAAATCCTTTGCTCAGGAAAGTGACTGACTTGACAGTATATCGTTCAGAGGATGTGCTCTCATTGGATGAGAGTTGTGCCTCCGCAAGAAGGCTGGGTGTACCATTGAAACCCATACCAGCCTCCAGATTGCTTGGTGGCTCCTCTTTACTGAGTGAAGACTGAAAAATTTGAAAAGAAAAACTTTATTCTGCTAGATGCCAATTTACAAGCTATTGTGCATTTCAGCAAATTCAGAATACAACAGGGCCACAATAGGTTAGTAAATAGAAGTCACTTAAGTGCCCAACTCTCTATCAAATAAAATAATATTGGTCATTCTGTATAAAACAATCTATAGTAGCTAGAGTTGCAGTATTATCTGCGCTATAAACAAATACCTTTGCTTTGCCTCAACTTTTATTTTATATATTCACTGTATGTCTCTGCTGTTATGTAACAGCAGGAGACTCCCATCCTCTGAAACCTTCTGTATTCCATTAATATTTATCTTTAAAGATAATCACAGAATTGGGAGTAGTCCTTTGTGCAGTCTCTAGTTGCTACTATAATTCAAAGAATGCATCTTAAATGAGTGAAACCCTTCTTTCTCCTGTCCACTGAACTATGAACTAACTCTGAGTGGACTCTGTCTCGTAATCAGATAGAATCACTGATTGGCCCAAACATGAATTCAGCTTTAGCTTTGTTGGGAAAACAAACTTGAAGAAGGTTCTTCTGTGTGTGTTCTTGTTCTTCGCATATTTTGTTTTGTGGGCTGTCACTGACCGTTGCTTTTTGTTTGTTTCCTTTTTTCCTTTTTCTGTTTGACTTCCCCGTTTATGGTGTCTGTCTGTTGCTACCAGTTTCTATTGCTCCACCCCCACCCCCTATGCCTCAGTTGACTCCACAGATACCTCTCACAGGCTTCGTGGCCAGGGTGCAGGAAAACAGTAAGTTTTTTTTGTTTTTTGTTTGGACAAGCTGAGTTGTCAAAGAGTAGTTGTTTTCTAGCATGCATGGCTGGCAAGTCAGACACTATTTTTTGTTTCCTTTTCAGATGCTAATACCATCTTGCATTCTAGTGCCAATATGCTATTGGAGCTGAAGGGCACGCTCTTCAATTTTTTATAACATGCACGATTATTACTGACCCATTTCAGGTTTCAGCTGCAAATTTATGATGGAAATAAAAATGTGAAATATGTGGCATCTGCTCAGTGTGGAGGGAGAAATACATATTGAAAAACTTAGTGTTGCATCCCTCTGTCCGAAGCATCACTAGGGATGGTTACTTAGCTTGGATTAGAAAGGATTAAATAGCTTGTTTAAAATATGCACCTGTGTAATTAACTCACAAATTGTAGCAGTTTTTGGAAAGTCATGTAGCCAAACAATAAGAAACATGTGGTTTTAATATCTAATGCACTTAGGAGCTTGGCATTTGCCTCAGTTCTTTGTTTCCTGTAAGTGAAAACACTGACTAGAATTCGGACCTGTTCAGGAAACGAGCGCAGTGATAGCTCTGGTGAAAGGTGTGACGTGCTTGCCGTTTCCTATTAACAATGGATGCTCAGCACGGCTTGAGGGAGACTTCAGGATACTGATCCTACAAGGAGCTGACTTGATCCAGAGTGCTGAACACCTCTAAGAACTCCTGAGCAAGCAGGTTTTCCCCTTCATCCTGGAGGCGCTATGCACTTCTCAGAATCAGAGCTCAGATGTCCAGCTATGAGTGTGCTAGAAAGCATGGCGCAAGTTTGCATTTAAAAACCTTTCCCTTCTCCGTTATAGGAAGCTGGCAACTGCTAGGCGGCCCAGTTACAGAATGTTAGAACCCCATTTTCACATGCTAATAACACTTCTAAAAATTAGTCTTTTGGACAGAAATTTTCTATGCTTATTGTTCCCCTGAAGGTGAACTTGAGATTCCCCACAGCCCCCACAAACAGTGTGAGAGAGTTAGCCACTCTGTCTAGGTTACTGCATGAATGATTGAAGTTTGAAAGCAGGCCTGGGAAAGATAACTGTCCTAAGTTTACTCAGTCAAAATCCAGTTTTTTTTTCTTAAAGTTAATTGTGTTTGGGAACTGGGTACTGAGCATCTGGAGCAGAAACTGGAGTTCTAGGCACTGGTGCATGTATGCATGGTTAGCAAACTCTGCACTTTACAAAAGTGGGCTTAAGAGTTTTGCTCACCTTTTGGGTTTTCACTTGCCCTGCTCCCCAGCCAACCACGTGAGCAGTGGGGTGTGATGGCCACAGAGCAGCAAGGATAAGCTGGCCTGAGGGGTTCCCTTCCTTATGGATCCCAAGGATCCGAGGACTTGGAAAGCTGCTTCCTCTGCTTGTTCTGAGGACTCCTAAACCCATCTTCTGTGGCCCCTTGAAAGAAATTCTACAAGACCTATGCTGTTTTTTTCCTGCGCCCTGTGCTCTGACTGTGGGTATCTTCTTAGAAGAGGATTTCATTTAGACTTCCTAAGAGCCGTGACACAGTACACGTAGGTGTGCTGCTTTGCTTTATTTTATTTTATTTTATTTTAGGAACAAGATTAGGGTGTAACAATCCCCACCCACCTCTATCTCCACTAAACAATTGCAGCAGCAACTCGCCATGCCCTTCCATTGTTCGCCACCAGGAGAGGGTTTGATTTTGAAATCTGGATTTGAAACCATTTAAAAGTTAATACTGAGAACAGGAAATTATTTCTGTCCTTCCCCATCTCCCATTTTTTTCTTAAATAAATGCAACAAACCAAAGTTGATGCCACTTTAAAGTTGTCCAGTTAAAATCAGTCAGGAAAGGTAAAGGTTCCATTTCCAAGAGCAGGATTAACTCCATGTAGTACTTGCTGTTCCCATTTCTGCCATTAAAGGTGAAGTTGACTTGTTAAGTTTCATGGGAAACGTTTCAAACAGACCTGTACACTTACTTGGCTGCAGTGTCTCTCTTGGCACGTTCACTTTTGCATTTCCTGCCGCTTGGCTCTTTTTAAATAAGCAACCTGAATGCTGAATTAACATAGTTTTGAAGTCAATAAGATAATGGATTTTCACTGGCTGGAACAGGACAAGATTTGGTGAGCATGACTAAATACAACAAAATCCAAAATGCTCAGTGAGATGAAAATGGAAAGCATGTGAAATTTGAATTGAAAATACATTCATGAAATGTGTGCTCAGGATGGTGTATGAAACGTTCAAGTCCTATCTTGTTTCATTTATTTGTGTGCATGTGTTGATAGGTGGATTTGGTCAATAACCTGTCGATTAGCAAGTCATATTTCACTGTGCAGACAATGACACCTACAAAACCTTGCTCTCATACGGGAGTCAAGTGTTTAGTTTGGCAAAGATTTTGGAAACCGTTCAATACGAGTAGCGTAGGTGGAGCTTTGTATAGGAGAAGAACCACTAATGGCTGGAAGGTGGGGAGTCAGATCTTAGAAAAATCGTAATTTCTGGTGACATCAGATGCAAGTATCCAAAGCTTCACTTCTGGTCACCCGGTTGTCCCCCCCCCCCCTGTATTTGCTTGTTACCATTTGCGTGTAACACTAGAAATGTGAGGCTGTAGAACGCTATTGTTGAGCCATAGCATTTTGGAGCTGTGGTTTCACCAGCCCTGTCCTAAGTTAAGCAAGGTCAGACTGGGACGGTACCAGGACTGGAGATGTCCAGGGAACGTTAGTGGTGATGATCCACCAGTACTGATCCGCTGCCCCAGAACAGGGCGGAGTGGCACTGTGCAGCTAGCGCTAGAAGACAAAACATCAAAGCAAGGTCCAGACGCTTGTTGTATGAGATCGTCACGCTGTCTGTGCGCGTGCAAACGGTGGGGTCCTGTTCAGGTTCCAGTCTACCAATTACATTCCTCTGAACAACATACTTTCCATTTGCCAACTATATGGCACACAGCTGAATCTGGCCCCCGGTGCTCCTGAAAGGGGGTCTGTTCCACAGCTGCTTGGCTGCATTTGGTTCACAGGAACGGGAAGGAAATCTGAGTGGGAGGCAAGAGCTCATTCCATATTGGGCACAGGCACCATCAGTGAGCCGTGCAGTCCAGGCTCAGAGCAAAGGCTTGCCAATCCTGCCCCTCTGTGTGCTGTAGCTGCCAAGCGTGCTGGGCTGGAAGCTTCATTTGGATAGTGTTTTTCATTTTCTGCCCTAAGCTGTCATGCCGATTGCTGTGCGGTATTAAATAGCTGCCATGCTCCACTGCAGAAGTGACCGTGAATGTGGATTTGATTGGATACAGGCAGTTCTCTGGTCTCTGTCCTGGCTGGCAGGTTGATGAGTAGCAGGGAAAGAATGGGAAAGGTAAAATGAAAAGTTCACCCTGTGTGGGAAGGTAGAGGGACACAGTGAGGGCTTGGACCCAGGCGAGCAATTGAGGGATATTTGTTGCTCATATATAGAAGTTAAGATGCAGTGTGTTGTGGTCTTTACTGTGAACGGGAAAGATGGATCTCCAGCTTTTATTGCTGGCTGGATGCGAGTGTGCAGGCCAGTGTTGAGAACTGTGGGGTGGATATCAGAGGCTATGGGGAAGAGGACTGTGGCTTGAGTGGCGAAGGTTCTCGGGGCAGGAGAGCTTTGTAAATTTCCTGTGACTGGTATTTTCTCATTCTGAACACTGGTGACAACTAATTTGAGATAGATGGGTTTGAACAGTATTTTGTGTCTGTTTTTTTCTTTCTCCCTATCCCAATGCTTAGTAACTATGCTGCTATAGGAATCTCTTCAGAGCTTTGATATTTTGAATTACACATTTAATTCCTTATGCCTCTCCCCCGAGAGCAATAGCTGCCTAGCCTCAGTTTGCGTTAATTGAATCCAGGGCGTGTGTGCACAGACTATCCTGTTAGATAAGGGTCTGTACCCAGCTTTTCCTCTGAACGTGTATTATTCTGTTCTTTCCTACTGGATGAAATCCGAAATACTGATGACTTCCCTTCCCTTGCTTTCTGTCCTAGACCACATTTTTAAAAAAGATGACTAAAAAGTAAGACGGACGCAAATAAATTAGTGCTCAGAATAACAAAACTGAAGTTGATACAAGCTGCATTAACACAGGATTTGCAAAACCATGTCAAACTGCTGCTCTATCCTGGTCACGCCCAGTTGCCTCCCGGTTTTGAGGGTGCCTCTGTCGTTCCCTTGCACATGTTTCTCGCTTCGTGTCACTTGTCGTACATGGAAATGGAGCAAAAATCCTTTCTCTCTTCTGGTGGTCAGCTGATGCTCCTGGAGCATGTGCTTGGCTCTGGTAGCATTTACACATAGATTTGACCACTAACATCTAGCTGTGGTTTGTAGCTTTTAACATATAAAGCCTGTTTCTAAACCATGCATGGGACTGCAGTGCATGCTCGCCTTCTCCACGCTGCTCGGCCGAAGACGCTCATTCCTGTTTCTGATGCAGATCTTCAAATGTATTTTTTAGTTGCCGATAGTCCAACTCCTCCTCCTCCACCGCCTCCCGATGAGATGCCCATGTTTGATGATTCTCCTCCTCCACCGCCCCCTCCCCCGGTGGATTATGAGGATGAGGAAGCTGCAGTGGTGCAGTACAATGATCCGTATGCAGATGGAGACCCCGCTTGGGCACCTAAAAACTATATTGAGAAAGGTAAGCGATCAATCGATGCATTGACATAACTGCCATTTAATTTTCAGGGTCTGAGAGAGAACCAAAATCTTGCTGCTCATTCCAAATTTATACCCATTCTTTTCCCACTTCTCAGTGGCTGTGTCCAGGGTAACGAATCTAGTCTTTGATGCTGCACTGAAGGTTTTTAAAATACACTCAAGCACTCTGGAATGAAGTGGATAAATAATACATCAGTACAAGAAATAGCTGTAAATTGGATTGAGTTCATCTTATTTGTTAAACAGTTTAGACCAGCTGTGGCTGCTTCAGCCCTGCTGGACTCTTATCCAGAAATAACCTCATTGAAGGACCAGTGCAGCCAGAAAGACTGCTGATCTGTTTTCTTCCTTGTTTAATAAATGAGATGGCTTAAGTTAGCCTTTTAACAATCAAATAGACTGATTGTTTGGGAATGACTGTGTATTTTAAATCCTATTTGCATATGGAACTCCTTACGAGCCCATTCATAAGATTGTTAGTTTGTTCCTGCAAATAGCTGATGAGCCAATTTCTTGGCTGTAGGGTCAGTTTGTGCTAAGACAATGGCTTGTTCGTGATGACTCTTGACACAGTAGGTTCCCTGAGCCCTAGGGTTTATAATTTGGCTGCCACTGTAGAGAGGAGAAACGGTTTCACAGTTATAGAAAGCGTGACAGTGATCGTTCGGAGTTGGGAATCTATTTTCTTCCCTGCAGTCGTAAAACTATTGTTTCATCTTCATTAGTTGCTAAACTGTTTTCAACACCAGTTCATAGACACTGAATGATGCCAACATACGTTCACTTTACTAACGTTCCCAGACTGTCAGTCACTCCCTTCTCCAGATATCGGACACATGGACACTCTTGGCATGGATGAAGGCACATGAACCGATCACTGGTAGCACTGTAATTACTCAGCGGGGAAAGCTTTTGGTTTTTCTTCCTTGAGCCCATCAGCCCCAGTACAAATTCTTTTTGCACCCCAAAAAAACTACATTAAGATTGCAAAGTCAATCATTGAACAGTTAGGCAAGGCCAGCATTAAGGCTGCTTGTGCAACTTTACTTTGACCCTCTTGTGCACAGGCCTCATCCCCATTTACATAATCACACGCTGGTTCTTGTCCATAAGACCCCTGCCTCATTCATTGCGCAGGATGAACAGTCCTTCCAATTTTATATATTCTTCAGTGTGTGGTCTCATGCATTATTTACTGCACACCCACCAAACCCTGACCTGAATACAGAATTGTTAACTTTCCTCTTTGGTGCTCACATCTTAGTGCTTTACGAAGAGTTAATTTTGTATTCCATACTCCCGTGAAGTGTTTGACCCCATTTTATGGCTAGACAAACTGAGGCACAAAGATTAAAGTAAAAAGTGTCCACTAATTTTAGGTGCCCAATTTAAGAAGAATATGGGCTTTGTTTTCAGAGGACGTAGCATTTTATAGTGCTTTACATGTTCCGAACACAGCTCCCATTAACTATGGTTGCAGTGAAGTGCTCAGGATTCTGTAAATCACACTAGTGTGAAGCTAGGCCCCCAGAAAACGAACACCGTGACCATTTGACAAAACTTTGGTTTCTGTCACTTGCCTGACTCATATAGTATCTCTTTGGCAGAAGTAGTGAGGGAAGGAATCTAATTTTCCAGAGCCACATTCAACAAGCTTCATCACCAGACTTTTCTCTTTGATGCAGTTCCTCTCATCATTCACAACATACCGTCCAACTTGCACAACAAACGAGGCAGGGGTCCTACAGACAACAATCTTTCACTCTATTATCAGAGCACAGTTGAGCCTATGCCTTGAAGGTCCCATGGAAAAATAGTATGTGGTCATGTGTTTAAAGGCTATCCATGTGTATGCACAAGGAGGCCAGTGTAAGGTTGTATAGGGAACCTTAATACTGGTATTTCCTGACTCTTGAGTGATTGCAACCTTAATCTATTTTGGAGCTCAAAATCTAAATTAAAAATCATCAGTTGGGGAAGAAATCCTGCTAGAACCATATTTGACACCACACGAGTCATCTGTAAGGTTGAAATCTACAAATCCACAGCACAGTTATGTTCCACTTTCAATAAATGGAAGCTGTTAGAAGGCATGACTTCTATTTGGATCTGGTTTGTTTACTTTAGGATTTGATGCACTACATGAACATGGCCAGCATTTAGTGAACAGCTAATTTTATGCTGGGAAAAATTCTACTCTACAAAACTTGTTTTTTAAAGTGCCTTAATCACACAGTGCGGGGGACTGGGGGGGATGATTCACAAAATTTGCTGACTTAAGTGACAAGTGTTCTCTGCAGGGCTAACCATTCACTTTTTTTTTTTTTTTTTTTACCCTCTGTGAATTTAGATTCTATTCCTTTTTGTGCATCTCTGAAACATTTTTGTGTTCTAATGAATTACATCTGTGCAAGCTAAAAGTTTTTAATCCAGGGCCTAATTGGGCCTGTACACTCTCTTTATTGGTGGTAATGTCATGAGGAAACTATCTGGATTCTCCAGATTTCAGGTAGAATTTTGGGGGATGCGGGAGGAGAACTTTACTGAGCATGAGATACAGGAATCATTGAGACCAACAGTGAAAACCCCGAGAAACCCTTATTGGTCACTTTCAAAATAAGAGAACTGCCTGTGTACAGTGTAGCAGTACATGCCAAACTAACTTGTTTGTCCCATTCCTAGTTGTTGCTATATATGACTACACAAAGGACAAGGATGACGAGCTGTCGTTTATGGAAGGTGCGATCATTTACGTGATAAAGAAGAATGATGATGGCTGGTACGAAGGAGTTTGCAATCGAGTGACTGGCCTGTTCCCTGGGAATTACGTTGAATCAATCATGCACTATGCTGATTAGAATTCTTTGCTTTTCAGGTTAGGGCTTGTAGTCACTTCTACCATAATTATTTACAAGGGGTTGACAATTGTCTTAATACACATCCAAAAAATGTGCCCATCTTTTCAGGCCATACTGTTTTAATGGCAAGACTGAAGAATGTCCATCTCTCTAAGCATAGATCTTTGGAGGCAGTGTGTCTTACCTGAGAGCAATTTGTAAAACAAGCAACTGTCTATTATGGTTATGCTTATTTACTTACGCATTGTTAATTTTATGACCAGCCTAAATGTTCTTGGGAAGTAGGGTATAAATATTTAATGAACCATGATTCAGATTGTGCCGTTACATTTTCCGTGCAGCATGGTGACTAACATAAGTTAGACTAACATTAAAATCCGGGTGAAAAGTTTTGATGTCGGTGCTGGTCAGATTATTTTTTGTTACTCTTGCTCATTCTTGAACTATAATTGTTTAAAGCATGCATACAAACTTAAGTATTGAAATATACTTTTTAAAAAATCCAAGATGCTTCCAATTTGTTGTAATCTTTACCTGGAGTACTCACTAAAGTCTATTACAATGAATTGCTTGAGTCTCTAAGGTGTCCATGTGAATCAAAAATGGGTGGTCTTATGTATGTGTAATTTGTACCAAGTTTTTTTAATGAGTAAATTGCATTACGACTTTTCCATTCCTAAATATATAAGTGGAACCAAAGGTCTTGTCCTTTACTTTGTCAGCACTTCATTGCTTTGCCAAGTAAGCCAATTTATGGTTGTGTTAACACAAGCAATGTACTAAGTACAAGTGTTGTAGCCTTATTTTAACGTTAACATTAGTGGGCAAACGTATGTAAAACCTGAAAATTATCCACTTATCAAACTTCTAAAACTCTTTCAAAATCAACTTGTGCAAAGGATTCAAGTACTGCTAAAATTAAGTACTCGAAAAAGAACTCAACTGAATGTTAAATTTGTAATTTAATAATTTGGTTCGGTGTGCTGCAAATGACATTGCTAAATACAAACTCTGTTGGACCAACAGGAGAAAATCTGTATGTTTGGAACTGATAATACCCCAAGAAGGCAGTCAAGTAACTTATGGAGTGAGGTGGGGGCAGACAATTCAACTGTTTGCTAGTAGAAAGTAACAAATGCACTTTCTTGTGCATTAGGGGAATTTGGGCAAAAAGTCAGATAAGGTGCTCACCTCAGTTTATACACAACTGTTGTGCTTAACTTATCTGAAGTAGAGTATGCTGTATACTTGTATGTAGTAAGGATTTGCTGTGGACATTGAAGGTGCTGTCCTAAGGAGGTATTACATGTGCACTTCTATGACAAAGTGCTAAAAGACGGGTGATTGGAAGCTTCATTGGTTGCAGCATCATTTGTTTCCTAGTGTAAAGTTAGAAATAACAAAACTTTCACCTTCCTACCTAAAGTTATTGTAACTTTCAAATGCTTTGTGCTTTAAGTGTTAATCTCACTTTCTGAAAAATTAGTGACCAATAATTAACCTGTATTTTCTTTATAAATTGGAAAATCTTCACTTAATTTGTATATAACTTGTTAAAGTTTATGTACAGTCTTTTATAATAAACCATTCTCCTATATAACATTTTGGGTACTTTTGCAATTTAACACAAAGTTGGAAAGCAATCAAAGCATGTATTTTCACAGTAAATATTACTGTAAGTGGGAAGTGATATTTGGAACACATTAATTTTTAATTGATTTATTCTCATGGTGGACTTGTACATCAACATTAAGTGTAAACAAGACTCCCCAGAACAGAAACGCCCTTATTCAAACACAATTGGACAGCGCTAGTACAATTTAACAGATTGATTTGTTTCATAGTCATATGGCTTCCCGCAAACTTACAGCATATTCATGTCAGAAAAATGTAGGTATCTTAAAAAAAATAAGTTTTTGGTAACCAGCACTGGAAGCAAACCAACATGTTCTGTAGGCACAGTCTGGTAAGTAGCTGCCAAAATGAGTGGAAGGAAGTGTCACTTGTCCCGGGTGAGTACAATTTCTGTGAGCTGAATGAGGGCATCTCTTTCAGGAGACGGCCGCAGTTTACTGATCTCGTGCATTGCTTGATGGCAGTAGCGTTGGGCGAGGTAGGTTGTTTGCTGCACACCATCACTCTAAAAAATAAATAACTTTGATACTACACAGTACATTATTTCCACTGCTACAGCTAAAACAAAGCAAAGTGCTGAAAGTGAGTTAGTGTCTTAAGCCCTCTTCATGTGCTCTAGTCAGAGTAGATTGGATTTAAATCAGCAAGCAAGAAATCTTGATTTTAATTTTTTTTACATTTTTACTTTAGTTGTTTTCCTAAAGAAAGAGTGGTATCACTGGTACAATCTGGAACTTCTTGCTACTCAGGATACAGTACACTTGTACACATTTAAAGCAATTAATTTGTTTGACATAAAAGCAAATTCTTAATTTTACTAGAAAAGGGCCAATGATGCATTTCTTAGGTGATCAATTTTTGAACTCATGATTTGTCAAGTTGCATTTGGGTGGTAATTGGGATTCAACTAACTGCGCAAATATTAACTGTTTTTCTTAAGCAGGCAGAATACAGAATCCAACACGTTTCACATTTAAAACTGATATATGAACAGAAACATCTGTAGTTAGTGAACTAAATAGTTACTTCCATGTCCTTCAAGATTTTAGAAGTAAATCTCCCACCTCTACTGTACAGAAATTGGAAGCTGAAAAAGCAGGAAGGTTTGTCTCCTTAGTTTCTCTACTTTAAATGAACTAGTCACTGAACAAACTGAAGTGAAGAAAATCTCTGCACCTATAGAAGGTTACTTCTATCAAAAGCTGGATTAACATGTCACATTCTGGTTCTAGGTGCTTAGTAACTTCCACTGACTCTCTAAAATTGGCAGCAAAACATGAACTGCTTGATACCTTTTAAAAAAAACCTGTAAGCTATCAAATTCTAGTAAATTGAAGACTAAGTTTACATTCTTTTTTAAAGAATTCATATAAAAGTTGCAATTAAATTATCTACAGTGGTTCTAGTATTTTAGGACAATTGAGACAGTTTCAGGAATCTAGAGGGGGATTTCAGATCCAGTCTTTAATTGTCTATGCTCCTTGATTCTTAATATAACCCCACATTCCTTCAAGTACATGCTAATATCCAAATTATGCAAGTTTAAACTCGACAGATATATTAATTCATCACACTATGTTGCCTCTAACATCTTGGCTTCTAATTTTAGATCATTAAACTGGAATTTTTTTCAGTAGAGCCAGATTTAAATTAATAGGCAGTGCAGGTTCTCTTGACTGTTCCTATCTCAAACATAGCTACCCTTCATTATCAGGAACTGAATGCTCAATGCAATAGGTTCAATTTTTAACTAGTACGGAGATGTGATAAGCACAAACACTTAGCTAATGCAGTAGCCAACCTCTTTCTTCTAATGTGCTGTGCCAGCAATCTATCTTTCATCCTAGGAACCAAGAAAAGTTTGAATAGCTATGCAACAGTATCTCTGGTGACTTACTATAGTTAGATGCTAAATTTTTTAAAAAGTACAGCCCTGCCAGCTATGGCTAATTTATGTCTAGAGCTGCTACAACTCATTTGAGGAATTAAAATATATTTATACTTAATACTAATCTTACCTGAAGCACATATTGCCGAGCACGTTCAACATCTCCTGGCAAGGTGAATCTCCTCATGATCAAAGCATTCATTTCTGGAAACTAAGCATGAAGGAGAAAAGCTAAATATTGGCCGTTTCTTATGAAGTGTGTTACACTAAGGTCAAAGGAGAGAGAAAATGTACATCTTTTCCCTGGATCTAAACTGTTACTTAAACCAGCGGATATCAATGATTAAGGAGGAATCAGTGGATCAATATGACATCTGAAAACCTTATAGCAGCATCTAGTCTAATGATTGGCTCAGTGATCTTCAAGATCACTATATGAACTTTGGCACCTCATCTGTACAAGAATCTTAGTTATCTGCTTTGGAATAAATGCTTTAGAGATCCTCTGATGAATGGTATAAGAACATAAGGTGAAAATTTCTCACTTTCACACAGCCCCAGAATAACTAGATTTTCCTGCATGCACATGCTACTTGTTGTGTACCATGTTAAAGTTTAATACCTACATGTAGAACCTCAAGTGTAGATGCATTAGGGATTGATGGAGTGCAGAACGTCTGTCCTTTCTAAATAGTTAAGGAGCAGAAACCAAGCCTTTCGACATCTTGAGGGAAAATGTCATGACAAACCTTGGATGTAGTGTGAGCTCGATGTGTTCCATTTCTTCAGGAGAGGTGTGGTAAGATGCAGCAATTCAAACATAACTGAACCCCTAACATTTGCTGGGAAATCAGATGCACAATGGGTAATCAGAACTGGATTCGAATCAGACCACCACTCTTCCTGAACACAGCAGATTTGAATGAAAGGGGCACCATAATGGCTGGTTTGGCTCTGATCCTGCCCCTCCCTGCTTGTAACAAGTAGTATCTGGCTAGCAGTTCACTTCCACTCCAACCCAACCCAACCACTGTGCTCCATTCAATGGAAGATGTGTCCCTACTCCACTAAAATGGCTACAGCTGGCCCATTCAAGCTGAGGATGGGGGCTATCAAATTGCAACAGCATTTGGGCTCAGGATCCCCTGCGGTTTTATAGCCCCTAGCCTAAGTCAGCTGCCCAAGCCCAGCTCTGGCTGTTTAGAAATGCACAACTCTCCCATCGCTGTTTGTTTATTCCAGTGTAGCACATGTGCCAAAACCTACATCATAATGTAGCTAAGAACCTTGGGTTATTTAAATATGAACATTTAAAATATAGGTTTTTTGTGTTAGCCTCTTCCTGACTGACTACATTCACTCTAAATCAGCCAGTCTGTGGTCTGGCTAACTCTCTATCATAAATCCAAACAGCTGCTAACCCTTCCTTCCTCCAGATGCTGCATCTTAGACCACCCTATTTTCCAGTATGGATCCAGTGTGTGTGTGGGTTTTTTTTTTTTTTAAACTCTTCTTTCCTCATCTGCAGGGCAGAGCTAGGGTCAAGCAAAAAATGTACTATGTGCTATACATTTATAAAGGCGCAGCCGTCCATATTCATGGGTGCAGATCTAGAAAACTGCACTCAGGGACTTTTTGTCTCATAATTAGAGTGTTCCTTCTACTCTCCAGCAGTTTTTAGGCCCAACCTACAAATGTTAGCATGCATGTGGTTTTCTATGGACTACAACTGTCTCACCTTATAATAGCAACTTCAGTTGCATATTAATTTCCTGATGTAGATTTTATAGTATCTGCAGATACTTTGCATTTAACTTGCAAAGAACATAGAAAAATCAGATCTTCACTGCAAACCTATGCTTACCTTTTAACAGCTCATGTACAATCCCTTGAAAGGAGTGCTTACATTAATTCTGGAGAATTCTTAAGAATGGAATTGAGAATAGATTAAATATTGAACTACTCTGTAAAAAGGGGAATTCTCACTTGTTGGTAAATTCTCCCTTGTGAGCCAATATACAGCTTGCAGCTCTCATTGCAACTATTAAAATGAACTAAGTACAGCCAAATTGTTCTGAGCTGAGGATCATTTTCTGTTTACACCTATAAATTAGCCCTATACTTTTAAGTCACCTTTAAAAAAGGTGTTTCCCAGAAAAGTTTATATAAAATAAATAAGCTGGTGGAAAACCAGGTGTTCACAAAAGCATTTTCAACATGGACATAACAGGTTAACTACTGGGCAAAACTGATGCTGGGGGGAAAGAAGATGATGTATATGTTCTAGAGAGAAACTAAGATTCAACAAGAAAACCCTTTTCACGTTTTCAACTGTTTTTCCCTCTCCAAAGGACTTGTCTTGCATTGCCCTACAGTTCAGACTAGAGGGGCGTGAGTAGCAGCGCATGCTAACGTGGTGCACTGTAACTCTCCTGGGTGGACTTCACAGGCATAAATGAGAAGATTCCTAGTTTGCACTAACACAATCCTGTTGCAGAGCCCACAGAGGAAAGTTACAGTGCAGCACGTTGATGTGTACATAGTCCAAACTGTGGTGCCAGTGTAGACATACATCCATTTGCACTGAGGCTAACATTTCTTCTTGTAGAAATAAGTAATTGCAATCCCAGATCCAATTTTTAAACCTTAAACTAACAGATTAAAGTCTGTAGTGTGTCATTACTAGCTTCTGACAACAGCAGGAAATTGTCAGAGGCAGCCTTCTGTTGGGCACCAGACTTTCCAAAATGTCCAGTGGAGGGACAACTTGATGAAACAGACAATTCCCTCCTATCATCAAGATATATAGAGTGGGGGATTGGGAGGGGGAACAGTATTAACTGGCCTGTAAACCAAAGACTGGACTTGTGACTTTTAGGATTTTAATTGATCTTCTGTTAAAAAGTCCAGGGGGTTAAGTTTTATTTTAATATTAGAAACAAGTCTTGTCTTCTCTAGAAAAATTTATAAAATGCAGATATTGGAATGAGACCAAAACCTAGTGAACCAAGGATAGCACAAGTTTAAGATGGATGTATGAATAAGAGACTGTCCTGCAGAGCTAAACTATTCTCTCTCTCCTCCAGCTTCTTTCATTATTAAACTGGTGCCAGAATGAATTATAAGGTTGCCCGTGGCCCTGACATTCAATCAAAGCAAAACCCCTTGGTTGTAACAGTCAGTTGATTTGAGAATGGAAACCTACTTAAATGACTCACGTAGCATTGGGAGACTATTTACCTACTGGTTTTTAGCATGAAAATAACATGCCTTGACTGGAACAGCTGTTCTAGTATTTAAATAGTGCTCCAGCTGGACTGTAATAAGAACCCATTCTGAGCTCAGAGTTCAGTTACTAACAGATGAATAAGTCTGACTACTTCAACCACACTGCCAACCCAAATCAATGGGCACTAACCCATTTATTTAAGATGATGGAATGAATCTGCAATTCTCAGTCTCTGTGTGACCACATACATTTTTTTAAAGAAAAAAGCTGGCGTTAACATTGTGGAGCTTGTCACAAGCAGCAACCACAGAATCTGATTGTGTAAACTTCTTCCTCTTTGCCTGATATCACCTCTCCCTGCCCTTTCTACCTTCGCTAAGCTTCTCAGGATAAGGCACGTGCATATACAAATGTAAATAATTACTACTAAATTATCTGGGTTGGACTCCTCAGCTACACAAATTCTTGTAACAGTGCGATGCTGTCTCTGCTGCGTCCCTCTGCACGTAGCAGTCACTTGCTTTTATTACGCATTTGCTGTTTGTTTCTAGACTGCGTCCTCTTTCTGTACTTCTGCCATTTTTGCTGTTACATTTTTCTGCTGTAGCTTGCTCTCTCTTCCCTTTCTCTAGAAAACGTTCACTAAGATCTTGCTGGATGGCAGCAGGTTCTCATGACTGTAGGGGATTTCTCATTGAAACAAGTGGAGAACTACTGGAACATGGAGGCTACTTGACCTCACTGTGGCTAATGCTATTCCTGCTTTTTCTAAAAGAAAGCCCTCGTCACATCTTCCTTCCCCTTTGTGCATGTGTGTACACAGGCAGCCTCAACTATGGGGCAGGGTAGAGCCCTGCACTAGCTGGGCCACAAGCCACAGTGCCCTCAGCTCCAGTCAGCCAAGCCAGGTGAGTTCGGGGGCCTGGGGGTGAAGGGAGGCTGGGGAGCCAGTGGTAAGACCCAGGGGGAGGTGCGGGCTGGCAGCGAGCTCGAAGGAGAGGCACAGGGCGGGGGATGACGCAGGGTCAGAGGGGAGGAGATGAGGCCCCCCAGTCTGGGGGAGAGGGTGGAGGGGATGGTGGCAGGGGCTGAGGGGAAGGAGTGTGGCCCCTTGGGGCTGGGGGAGGCTGGAGAAGAGGCATGGGTTGGGAGGAGGCAGGGGGTGGGGCCTTGGCAGGGCGTGAGGGGAGGAGATAGGCCTGGTGAGGCATGGGGGGGTGGGGGGGGCCCCATGGCCCCAGATTCACTAAGACTGCCCCTGTGTGTGTGTGTATCCATATCAGTCTCTTACTCTATTTTTGTTTTGAGGGCTGTGAGGAAATAAGAAGAAACTTAGAGAAGATTTGGGTTTTTAATTAATTTCTTTTCAAGCCCTGAGAAATAATGGAGGACTGCTGCATGCAGTTCTCACGGGAGCCAGTCAATGCCAATACTTGTTTCTTTAGCTAAAGCTATGAGATCCTTCCTAGCTGTGACCTAAGCCTGCAGCCTCTGTCTGGCTGACCCAGAAGCTTAGGTAGTACATGGGGCTCACATGAACCTAACCACCCAGCTCATCCCGTCTCCTTCACATGGATTGGCGCTTTGTCACCATCACTTGGGGTTTTCTTTTTCTGCCATTCTGCTTTCCATATAGAGGCCTCTCTCGCCGTTTAGTTTCCTCACGTGGGGAGTCGTCCAAGTGAGTCTCACCACTCTGATAATCCCAGCTACTTCTCATTTCCTTAAATTTAGTATTTTATTTAGGAGAATTATTTGCGTCCCTCTCATCAGAGTGTTCCATTAACAGTAATGCATTTATCCTAAAAACACTACTACAAGATCGGGTAAAACAAACAAGGAGTCTTGGGGCACTTTTAAAGGAAACAAATTTATCGCATGAGCTCATACGATAAATAAATCTGTTAGCCTTTAAAAGGTGCCCCAAGGCTCCTTGTTTGTTTTGCTGATCTAAACTAACATGGCTACCCCCTTGGAACTTGTCAAGATAGGGTAAGGATCCCACTTTTACAGATGAAGTGCTGAGGCAGAAAGAGATTAAGTGGTGTGTTCCAAGTCACACAGGATCTCTGAAGCAAAGCTGGGACCAGATCCCAGATCTCTTAAGTACCAAAGCATTACCTTGATTATAAGCCCCAACTTCCTCTAAATCCTACCAAGCATCTTTTTGGATGAGCAGCTCTAGATGCAGAATTCATAAATGCTGTTTGAGTTAGCCAGAGGGGTTGTGTCACAGGGTTAAAGAGCAGGCCTGAGTTCTGCCCATGTCTGTACCAAGTTTTGGCCCTTTAAAGGAACCAAGTGCTGGAGTCCTTAGATGGGTCGCTGGTAGATAGATCAAATGAAGGCAGCAGTGTATGAAATTCCCCTGGTCAGACAAGTGTTTGATAGTCTTGTTACAATGATACAGGGAAAAGTAGAGCTGGAGAGAAGAGCGCTTTCCATCCAAAGGGCATAGGGAAGTACTCCAAGAAAGGGCTAATGTTTGGGATAGACAGCCAGATTAAGGGAGGAGAGAGATCTACAGCTATTTCTGAAGATGGAGAAAGAAGCCCCAGAATAAAGAAATGTCTATTTTCAAGCTCTAACCCAAGGGGCGTGGGCCTGTCTTGGGAAAGACTTAAAACGGTGGAGAACAAAAAGACTGTTCATAGCCTAGGGATGCTGCAGTTGTGTAGACTTGAGGCTTGGTCTGTGCAATGGCTCTCTGGGAATGTCCCAAGGAGGTTGGGAAAAAGCTTCTGCAAAACACAAGACACTTAGCCAAGGAAATAAAAAGTATTAATGCCAGCAGAAGGACTCGGCCTGGGAGGGTGATGGACTGTTCAATTTTGTTGGATTCCTTGCTTTATTTGGGAAGGGGAATAGCTAACTCATTGAAACATCCAACCAGCTGGAAGGAGATTGAGGACTTCAAGGTGAAGAGGAACATGGTACCCGACAAGGTTCTGACAAAGATGCTGCTATTACAGGTAATTGGAGCAATCCATTTATCCCCTCCCCTCTCCTGATCACCTGAGGCTAAGGAACAGATGATGATCTCAACATTGTCATAATCAGCAATTTATGCTTTTGGCTGTTGAGCCTCTGACTGCACTGAACAAATGCAATCACTTCTAGAGTGCCACTCTGCAAATCCTTCCAATGTCACACCCGTACACCTTTCTCACCTACAGGCATACAGCAAGCAAGGCTGGACAAAGCCATACGCAGAGCCAAGAAATAAGATTTCTCTAGCAGGGTGGAAACTCTTGTTTTGCTGTTAAAGGTGCAATGGTGACAACCTCCATGAAGGGCTTTCCAAATGATTTATAAACATCCATTAGTCCTCTTTCCTACCATGACGTAGGGAAGGCAGGCCCTACAGTGCTTTCCAGAAATTGTCTGAAACGATTACCATTACTTTCCCAAAATTCAGTAGCTATTTACTTCAGCTGCATTTATCTCTTTCTGCTGTCTCTGCATTACTAGGAAAAGTAACAATACTCTTGTATTGTATTTCATTATCTTGTGCCTGCTACAAGCACTAGCTACCAAATATTTATAACGGACAATATCTTCAAACTTCTATCTACCACTAGCAGGTAAAGACAGTTCAAAGTTAACACCTAAGACGGCTGTCAATGAATGAGACTAGACTAGTAATTATTTCTCTTCTCAGTTTGATTGCTTTGTGTGTGGTAAAGCTCACAGTTCCCCCCTTTTAAAGTCAGGCAGTCATTTTCTACTGTTGTCTCTGTGGGGAGAGAAACTTAAAGGGAAAACACGAGATAAAGCCACCACCTAGCAGAAGTGATGGATGGATACAGCATCTAAAACTGTTCACCATATTTAAAATTGACTAGCTTTCATGTTGATGGTGTCCCTTTAAGCCAGCAATAATTTTTATTTTTAGAGAATGTTCTTTAACCTTACCTGTTGGCAAGCAAATAAAACAGGCCCTGTGGCTAATCCAAGTTTGAGATCTGCTGCTGCTGGCTTCCCTAACTTGTCAGCACATGATGTAAAATCTAGCACGTCATCTATTAGCTGGAAGAAGATCGACATAAAAGTTAATTTTAGCACATTGAACAACATGATACAAGACTTATTTTAATTACTCTGTGTAGTTAAGAAGAATTTATATACAGAATTAGAGCAATCCAATTTGGTTTCTAATGCAGTTTTGAGAAGTGTGCATTTTAGACTTCCCACTAATTCAATAAAAGCCACAGAATACACTACCTGAAAAGCTATCCCAACGTTTTTTCCATACTGGTATGCAATCTCATGAACTTTTGGATCAGGGCAGCCTAGTATGGAAACCTGAATGGTGGGGGAGAGAAAAGGACAGTTCTAATTATCATTCATCTGAAGTTTGTTTGATTATAGATGCAACACAATAAGCACAGTGAACACCTGGGAAGGGGAAAAACCCACATCTATGGCATTTTCCCCCTCCCCAATTTCTGGTTTATGTATGTATACACATATATACAAATATTCAGGCCCATCAGAAAACACATGATCCATTTTATTAAACTCTTGATAGAAATTACTTTTATTATGGTTCAAAGTTATATTGTAAGGGAGTGCAAGAGGAGATGTGTTACACATGTCAATTATTTGTCTAATACACTGCAACAACACAGAACCTGAATCTGATTACCTAACTTTTGGGGGGGGACTAGAGGCATCAAGTAACTGCAAGTAGGATCTTACAAGCCTCCCAGTAAGAGAAACCATAGAGTCAAAAGTGTTGGGCCCAAACTAGAAGGACAGCAAAGATGAAAGGTTATTCCCATATAAATGGTAACTGTTCAGAAATGAACTATCAATAGAGATAAGCTGAGAAACTTGCAGATGAAAGCTCCACTGAATTATTGGCAAGAGTTAGCAGCAAAGGGGCTGGATGGGAAAGGACACATACAAGATCAAATCATCACTGGTTCTGAACAAACCATAAGGAATTGTGAGAGTCAAGAACTGTTTGAACTGCACACATATGTAATGTGGCTCTTTGTCTATGAGGAGCAGGCAGAAAAAAAAATCCTCTACGTAATCCTTGGGAGAAATACAGTTAACATTTTACTTAAGTGCATACAAAAAGACGAACTATTTCGAAGAGAAAGGTCTAGAGGCCTGAACTCTGTAAATTAAATGAGTGGATGAGTGTGATTTGGGAGTTGATGACCACAAGAGCCACAACATTATTTAAAATACTGTTTTAGAATTTTGTATACGTGCTTGTAGATAAACTGCACTTTAAGAAATTAAAGTTGGTTCCACTTGATACTTAGATTCAGTTTTGTTTTCAATAAAAGCAACTACACTTGTGGGAAGAGGGGGAATCCATCCTGGCTTACTAGAGGAACAAAAATTGATGTTACTAGAAGGGAGTACAGGAGAGGAAGCAATGAAGATTCATTTTTACTTACCAAATAAAAATAAGAGCAACAATACAATAGAAGAGCAGCATTAGGAACACAAAAAAAGGAACAAAAATAATCTTTTCTTAGGTGGGAAAGTTATTGTAGGATCATTTAAAAAAAAACAAACAAAAACCAGTGGCAGGAGCCTTGATGGGAATTCCAAAGATAGAAAATAGGCTGAAAAAGGTAATTTCAGTAAGGTATCTACACTGAAGATCTTCTCATAACCATGGTGCACGCATGCACTCACATAAGAAATACAGATGAAATAACATTAACACTGTTTTTAAAAACACTAAGCACAATGTCTAACACTGTGCTTTCCAAACAATACTAAAAGGACCAGAAAGAATCTGGATATCTCTTTCATCACCAGACAACATCTCGCATTGCCTCAATCTTTAAAAAAAGAGGTGGTGTTTGCCCAAGAAAACTATAGACTAACACGGCTACCCCTTTGGAATATGCTACCAAGTTTGCCTTGAGTCAGGCAAAATTAAAGAGCCTATCAAAGGATAAACAAAATTGAAAATACAAGGGCAACTTAGATGGGAATAAGTATGGGGTATCAAACTGGAACCTAACCTTTCATCCCCCTTCTGAGGTTTGTCTCTTGAGTGTAAGCTCTTTGGGGCATGTCCTACATCATCTCATGTCTCTATAGCAAATTTTGGTTGCTATTGCAATATAAATAAAATACAATCAGTAAGACAAGCTCACTTGGTGTGACTGTATATTTTGGTAAAATTTTTACTAGTGTCAGGCTCTGAAGAAACATTTACACTGAAATAAGAGATTGACTTGGCCAGGAGCAGCAGGGCTATAAAACTGAAGTATAAATGTTTGGCTTGGAGCTGGAGCCTGGGCTGAGACCCTGCAAAGGGAGAAGGTCTGAGAGTCTAGCTTCCAGTCAGAGCCCACACATCTACACTACAAGTTTTTATAGCCCCATTACCTAAGCCTCAGGCATTGAGACTCCGTGCTAGGTTTTTTTAATCACAGTGGCCAATCTAAGTATCAAATAGAAGTACTAATGGAATGTTTAAATGGGTGTTAGTAAAAATTCACAGCAACCTGCAAAGAGTGAGAATGGAAACACGTCACTAGTTGGATAGTTTAGGGGTCATTCTGAGACTGTAGCTTTTCAGTTTGTTTAATGATTTACATGAGAACACAGCTGTGGCGGCAGACTGGCAATTTACTAGGGACACCAACACTTGAGAAATGAGTAATTTTAGCTGCATAAATCGAAAGATTTAGATGCAGAGAAGTGGGCTATGGAATATATGTAAGTCAAGTTCACAAAAGGCAGAAATTATTTTGTCATTGCAAAATGAGAAAACAGTCTTCTATTCAAGTTGCATACATTCAGGTAACAAAAATAAAAACCCAGAGCTTTAGGCCTACACAGCCTCCTAGTGTGCGTCTACACTGGCAGCTTAGGTCGACTTAAGGATGCTTGAATCGACCTAAACTACTCCGCGTCCACACTGAGCTTTTATTAAGTTGACTTAATAACACCTACTTTAAGGTCGACTTAACGCTTAAGTCGACTTAAGCCGCGAGGATGCCCTAGATCGACCTAATGCCCTAGGTTAGCCTAGGGCTAGGGTCAGCCAGTTCGGGGAGAAGGGAGCCCTTCTCCTCCTGGGACAAGGGAGCTGTGGGCGGCTTCCCAGGGGAGAGGGCAGCCGTGCACAGCTGTCTTCTCCCTGGGAACAAGGCAGCTGCGGGCGGCTCTCCTCGGGAAACCCCAGCTCCAATAGCCCGGGGAGCTGTGTGTCTCTGTCGACCTAGGCAGTTGACTTAAGAGTCTAGTGTAAACTCTCAGTCGACCTTGTTAAATCGAGTTAATAGAGTCGGCTTAACTTTGTAAGTGTAGCTGTAGCCCTAATGAGTACCCCTCTTACTTGGACCATCTCACGGATCTCTCTAGGAAAGCAGCACACTACAGACTGGGGAAGTTCTGCCATCAGTATAAGCTGACGTGTGAATTTAAACTGCTGTAGTTATACCGGTTTCACTCTCCACAGACTAACCCCAGCAGTGTAACCATACCGGTGTCACCTGAAAGTCTCTCTTATGCCGACAAGGCCTAAGTCACTGGGGTCACAATTGGTCTTTTCCAAAGTTGTCCTATAGCGGGGTGTCAAACATGCGGCCTGCAAATCATTTCCGTCTGGCCCACAGCTGCACTCAGCAGGACCAAACTTTCTCTCTAACAGAGAGTGATCTCGCATACCCAGCGCTCCACAATGCCATGTCAGGTCTTGCAACATCATGGAGCGTTGGGTATGCAAGACAGAGTGGTATGGTGGAGCGCAGTTTCTCATACACAGCACTTTGCAGTGCTGTGAGAGTGCCGTATTATTTTGATTTATGCTGTGTATGGCCCACTTGAAGTACATTTAAGTCAAATCTGCCCCACCCTAGCAAATGAGTTTGACACCCCTGTCCTACAGGCATTCCAAACCCCTCCCTAACAAAGCTAGATTCCGTTCCAGACAAAGAATATAAGAAACCCTACACGACAGTTCTTGCACTACAGTCTGACAACTCAGTTTACTTAAAGCTGTATTTCAGAAATGCCATCTCTATTTTTACAATTAAGAACAATTTTCCAAGATGTTATGAGCAAGGCTATGCCATCCTGCCAACCTGATTTCAAACTGTGTTCGTGAAATATCCACCCACAGCTGACTGTATATAATCCCTTGTTATTTACTGCTCATAATCAATACTTCAAATTCCAGGTACTATGTTGTACATTACTCTCTTTCACTGAAAGTAGGTTACCAAAAGGAAATGACTTTAGTGGAATTACTTTGTTTTTAATTGATGTGAATGAGGGGATTTATCTGTAATGGTATCTGATGCACCTGGCAGAAACCTGCTCCTGGACTTTACAGTTTATTGTTAGTGCATGTATAGGCTGAGGTGGTTCCACATCACTAGTGTCACTATATTCTTTGATACGCAAGAGGAATTAACACACTTTCAGGCCCCAATTCTGCACTGAGTTCTGTAGGAGTGGACCCCTGTGCATGAAATACCCCCACTGGAAGTTTAAACTTAATGAAATTTGGAATCATTGGCAAGATACGAAAGTGCAGACCTTTGCTTTTATCGTACTCTCTGACAAATCCTTCTCTCTGTAAGAGAAAGTGAAAGCCTGAGACATGAGGTTTAGTATAACAGGACAGAGATGAGGCCTGAGCTAAAATAAGAGTCAAATCCTCCAGTTCTAAAGCAAAGTTAGCAGAAGTCAGGCAGTGAATGCTGGTAGACTCTCAGTAACTGGTCAGAACAGAGCTGGTATTGTAAACACACACATTCCTACAGAAGAATTAGGTCCAGAGCAGTTGTACAAGCACAATCCAGAAAGATACCAGAACATCCCAACACCCCAAAGATAATGAGGGCATCCTGATCCCTCAGAATGATAAAATGATGGATAGAGATATTTTGACCGAACCATCCAGTAACAAGGTAGAAAAGTGGTAACTTACCCAGTCCAAGGGGCAACGTGCAACTTGTTTGTATTAGTGTATAAAAGAAGCTCTCAAAGGGAGTGTCTTTGCCTGGCCGAGTTTGGAATGGATGGTCTCACTGTTTACTGAGCTGGTCCTTTGTCAGGAGTATACGTGTTCTGAGTATACTTCTAGCATGTGTATGGTGCTTTTTACGGCACTTGATTGGCAATAAACTGGTGCCTTTTTTACTGAAACAGATCTCTGATTTTAATGGATAATCCAATTGTTGACAAAATCTCTACATGGAGCCTTGTTGAGGTCAGAAGGGCTGTATGTGGGTGCAGGGATATGCATGTGCAGATCAGATTGCAGAGCTTAAGTTTTGTAAAAACTGAAGTCCTGCTATAGGAAATAGGAATCTGTGATGCAATTTTTATACTCATTTGAATAAACAAACATTTTAACCCCCACCCCCCATTTTTTAAAGTATCTTATGCAGAATATAAATTTTTACCTACCTAAACCTAGTTATAGTAGAAACGGGAGGGGAGAGAGAGGGAAAAGCTGCTAAGCTTATCTGGTGATCTCAGATTTGTTTTATCACAGCTGGGAATTCCATTTGTGCTTCATTGCTGTGAATTCCTGAACAGAAATCCTCCACTTCCATATTGTCTTTGAAAAATGCCTTTCAGTAGCTGAGGCTACAGTAACTCTCAGGGCCATCTTCCACTATTTACTGTAGGAAACATCTATTACTCTGTCTGTATCTTAAGCACACATCTCACTGGAGACTGACAGCTTTAGCCCCTTAATAGACTGTTGTTTATAAGAATGTCTTTGGTTACCTCAGTGGCATTTTGGTTCTATTGTCCTGTTGCTTTGGAGATGCAGAAGCAAACTAAATTCCAGAGGGGTAGGCATGTTAGTCCGTATATAGCAAAAACACAAAGTCCTGTGGCACCATAAAGGTTAACAAATTTTCTTGGGCATAAGCTTTCATGGGCTGCAACCCACTTCATCAGATGCAAGAAGAAACCTAGTTCAGTACAGGAAAATACCATCCACATTCCATTTAGAGACTGTCCCAGGAACACAGCAATCCTCCTTCCTCTAGTTTAATTACAATTAAAATCTCATTAGAATTAGTTTGTCAATATTTTACCTTCTTTATATGCAACTGGAAACAATGAGCCACTTTTCCTTGCCTTAACACAATAACTGAATTGGCTCATGCTAGCAGGACTTATCCTAACTGATATTTTTAATCACCAATAATAAATCCTTAGTTTGCCCGTGAGAATGAAGTCCTTTTCATCCTGGATATTTAAAAGAACCCACTTTCAAGCTACAGATAATGATTCTGCTAACCATTCTTCTGATGCTACAGAATGCCTTCTGAACCCATCAGCTCTCCTTAAATAACCCAAACTGTCCCAAGAAAGTGTGCTCCAGGCACTTTCTGCCACTATGCAGTACCATTCTCCCCATCGGTACCATTCTCCCAGTCCTTCCTAGGAAGAAAGAAACTGAGAGAAAGACTAAAAATATGTCATTGTCTTAGTGTAAAGAGCTATAGTCTTGCACCAAAGGATAGTCCCATCTCTCTCACTTTTATTTATAAAAATGATTTTGCTGCATCTGAAATGCTGGATTCTTAGTAGTGGAAACAATAATTATGCATAATAAAAGTACTGGAAAATAACAGTAAAACAAGTTCCCCTTTCCTGTCAATTATACCTCAGCTACACTCTAGAGTAGCTTTGCTTTTCTGCAAGCTCTCAAAGAGGCCAATAAACAAACTGAAATGGTGGCTTTTGTAATGAGACTCTATCCAATGAAAGACTCTGCAAATTCTTTCCACCTAGGTTGTCAAAATTGCTAGCCAACAGCACCAGCTTTCAGTCATACTCAAATCTGGGCTAAGTCAGAAGCCTGAAGTGACTGTCTTTATTCAGGCAGAATTCACACTGAACGATTTGAACCATAGGGAGGAAAGCTCTACCATATCACATTACAGTACTATTTGTATGAACGATCCAGGTCCTGATCTGTCTCCATAAGGAATTGCTTAAGAAAATACACCTGAATCCTTTTGGGCAGATAAAATTCTATACTTCCAAATAAGACTCCACTGAAGTTTAGATCTTTGGATATTATTGTATAAAGTCAGTAGCACAGTTGATAGTGTGACCATTTTGACAGTGTGGATCTGGTATCAGTACTTGGTGGTGGCCTTTTTTTAGGGACCCCAACTTTGTTGCAACATTATGTCTAAGTGAAAAATTAAGACGACTAATGCTTTGTCTGTGTTTTGTTGCCAGTGGGTATTCCCAATCTACTTCAGAAACACAAAAAAACTATCATGAATTTAGGAAGCTTTAGAAATAGATTATTCCTAGTTAGATGTGAAGCCTTTACAAGGTTTGGGTATAACCAAATGTTGTATGCAAACACAACTGGTGTGTTTTCTGTTTTCCTTGAACCAGTCATATTTCCAGATTTCTCTAATACAGATTCTTTTGGAAATTATATTGTACTCAGAGAGTGTGTGTTCCAATAAGATATTACAATATTGGAAACAATGTCCTGTTTTACATAATCCACTTTATTTAGGCACTTTTCAACTTCTCTATTGCGAGAATATACCACTGATTTCAGAACAAAATAGTTAACATTAACAGGTTGTTAGACTCATGCTTTTTGAACTGCCTCTGACTGCTGTCGTATGTTTTGGCTCTTTTTTGGAGGGAGAAATGCATTTTTATTACTTGTTGCATTTTCTGAACTAATGACAAACAGCTTTTTGAATACAACTTTTTGTCTGTGTATGTCGATCTTCATTTGCTATATAATAAAAGTAAGAATTTGGTGGTAAATAAGGAGGCTATGGTACAGCAGAATCTCGCTGCTTGTCTGTTGCTTTGGACTGTCACTGAATTTATGCTAATGTCATTTTACAATGATTACACAAGATCATTTAAAGTCACCCCCCACCCACCTCACTAAACATATTCAATTCCTAAGACTTAGTGAGGTGCAGAAGAGAATGCGTTTCCCATTTAGAGCAAAGCTAAACAGGAAGAACTCAAAAGTGACTTTAAATTTTTAGCACTGTTTTCATATAGGGCTATGCATTACAGTTTACTATGCAACACTACAGCAGAAAACAGATGTAAAAGGAAACTCAGCCCTGGTCTACACTGCAGGCACTCTTCAGCAGTAGTCAGAGGGAGATACGCAAGTTACTTAAAATAACTTGCGTATCTCCTTAATGCCTACTCACTGTGGTGTCTTCAATGCTCTGAGTCAATGGGAGACCGTGCTACACTACTTGAGGGGGTGGTCTTCAGCGATAGACTTCCTGATCCACTGTGTGGGTCTTCACAGACCCATTCAGTCGATAGGGAAGATTGATCTGACGGTGGCGAATTTGCTGCTATCAGTGAACACGAATTTGCTGCTATCAGTGAACACCTACCCTCATATTCAACTAATTAAAGGATCAACAATCCTCAGACAGGATTTAAAAAATAGGCTCAAACTTCTAACCCTTTTAGAAATCAGTACAGGAGACTACAGTGAATCTTACTGTGAATCAAATGAGGAAATAGTAAAAGTCTGTCTCTGCATATGAAACAGAAAGGAAAGAATTAAAACAAATAATGGAGGCTACACAGCTGAACTGTGATAAAATTCTTAACTACAGATCCTTTAGGTTGTGGCAGAATACAACTTGAAGAGTCTAGTTCAGAACATTTCCAAAGAAATTAGCAAATAATTAGGAGCTGAGCTGTGAAGCTTAAAGGAAAGTATGTTAACTTGAGAAAAGACAGAACGTACATACTGCTTTACAGCTGTTCGCTATAAGACTTGCAGTCTTCTTAAAGGTCTTCTCGAGGTAGTGAGCAAATCTCTCATTTTCATTTTCTTTGGAGCCCAACTGAAGGAATTCACCTATAAAGATGCAGGGTCAGAGTCTTTATTATTTAGATTTATTGATTAACCAATCAAGTATAAAGATACAAATAGAAAAAACCTTACCACGCACCAAATCTTCAATCACCTGAGTTAATACAGATATAATAGCAGTGTTTCCAATTCTAGCTAAAGCGACAGAAGCTGCAGAAAGGATAAAGTCACCAGCTAAAACAGCCTGGAGGGAAAATAAAGATTTTTATTTTAGTTTAAAATGTCTCTTCACATAAATTATACTAAGGACAATCTGACTCCCTTTGTATTTTGCATGTCTAGACACATTGCCTCATTTTCCTGCATGAAGTGTACACTTCTCGTGGAAAATTGGAAAAGGAAAATAGTTTCAGTATTTAAATTTGGACCTTTTGGGAGTTCCCATTTGATAGTGCTTTCCTTTTGCTATGTACAGGATTTTCCCTATTTGTATAACCTGAACATGTATTTGCCTGCTGGGTAAAGAAATGTTTTAACCATTATATATTGTTTGGTCATTCTACTACTGTTACTGTGTAATGTTAAGACACTTTAGAGCAGGCTTGTCCAACCTGCGGCCCACGAGCCAGAATCCGGCCCGCCAGGGGCTGGAATCCAGCCCACGGATGCCTGGGAGCTGTGGCCAGGCTGGAGCCTTTTCAAATCTCCTGCTCTGAGCATGCTCACACGTGGTTCAGGGCGGGAGCAGACCGGCTGAGGAGTGACTCTGGATGCCCCTTCAGCTCCGCCCATGTAAGGGGGAGGGGCCAGGGAAGGGCCCTGGGGGCGGGGGATGGGAGCCAGTGGGCAGGCAGAGAAGGGGCCCAGGCAGGTTGGTGGAAGGACTGGGGAGGCGCAGGGCAACGGGGCCTGGGAAGGCTGCTGGAAGCCAGCGGTGGTGGAGCAGGGGGTTTGGAGAGGCCCTGGGGGGCAGGGGTGGTGGAGGGTCGGAAAGGCCATGGAGCCCAATTGGGGTGGGGAAGGGCGGCAGTGAGGCCGCAGTGGCCTGGGGGCTGTGGCAGTGGGACGCGGGGAGGCCGAGTAAGACCACGGTTTCCCGATGGGGAGGCGGAGAGCCACGAGGATGGGGGGGGGGCGGTGGTGGGGCCCAGTGAGGCTGAGGGAGTCCACTGGGCGGTAAGCAGTGGGGCACCATTAGGGGGATCCCAGGGAGGCCCAATGGGAGGATGGTGAGGCTGCAGGAGTGAGGGGGATAGCAGCAGAGCTTTCAGAGACAATGGAGATGGGATGAGGGTGGCAAGATCTGAGGTGGTGGGGGTCCTGTGGGGGTCTGGGGGAAATCAGCTGGGGCAAGGCCCAGGGGAGCACTGGGGCCCAGGTCAGTAGCAGCAAGGGCCAGGAGGCAGTGGGTCAGAGAAGGGGGTCATGGGAGGAGTCACAGGGACCTGCTACTGGGTATCGGTGCTCCCAATAGCCCCCTGCCCCCATCCCACCTCTGCCCTGCCCTCCCAAGCTCCCCATCCTTGCTACACTCCCCTACCACTCCACAGTTTCTAGCTGGCCAAAATTTGCTCACTGGCCCTCGCATGGGGAAAAAGAATTGGCGTGTGGCCCCTCGTCCAAAAAGGTTGGACACCCCTGCTGTAGAGCTAATTGACAAATCACATAAGTGCCAGTGATCCTTCTTATTCCTCAGAACTTCCTGAATAATTTTTTTTTAAAAAATGCTCTATAAAGTAGTATAGTCATACATATTTTGCAAGGTAATGATATTGGCAAAAGCTTTACCATCTCAAACCATTTTTAAATACTTTTAACACCCCCAGATTCTAATGCTCGTGTAAACCTCTTTTGCTTTGCTATGTCAACAGGGAAACTTACACATGCCATGCTTAAAGAAGGTGTATTTTCAAAACATTCAGCATGGCTTTAGCTACTGTGTGGAACCGACATTAGATTCAATCGGAATGACAGTAAAAACACCCTTTCACTATACTTCGAAAGTTTATCCATTTTATCTCCTCATATGTAGAAATTCATACCATGCTCATCATATGATCACTTCAGATTGTACACTTTTTTCTGAACATCCCCAGCTTCTCAAATAGCCACACTCTACTGCTAAGGACTAGGTGCACTGATATGAGTGGGAAGAGCGCATAAGGAGGCAATTGTGCAGGGCCCAGACAATTTAAAAGGGCCTGGGTCTCTTCCACCCACGGCCCTGCCCCCACTTGACCTGTTGCTCCTTCCTTTTCCCCACTCAGCCCCCGCAAGAGTGTGGGGATGGCAAGAGCAGCAAGCAGGCAGAGCCGTGGGAGAAAGATGCCAGCTGGACTGTTCTGCCCTGGCGCCTGCAAATGCTGTCTGTGGGCCTGCCAAGGACATATTCACTAAACATTAGCAACATGACAAATATAAATCTCCTGTTTATAGGAATTGTATTTAGTGACTCACCTTTCTCTCCCCCCAGATTTGGTTAACTGTCATTTTTCCTCTCCGAGAATCTGCATCATCAATGATATCATCATGAACTAGGCTAGCAGTGTGGATCATTTCTGCAATTATGGCCACAGAGCGCTGGCCTGGTTGCACCTCCCTGAAATTACAGAAACCCCACACCCGTTAGGGGCAATCAACCATAGTAGGTACACTGCAATATGCTCATGAAAAGTCTCTATGGAAGCTAAGAGAAATTGTTGTTATTTTTCAATAGAAGTGGTTCTCAAACGTCTTCATGTTCTGAACCTACCATGGACCGCCCAACCTTCCAAACATCGCATGGGCAGTCAAGAGAAAAATCTGATCATTTTAATACAATGGGTGTAACTCACTGGTTATATCTCCCCATTTTGTTGCAGTCTATATTTTTGCAACACTGAAGTTAACGGGAGTCATGCTATTAACTTTAATGGGAGCTAGATCAGGTGCTACTGGTTCCAAAGAGACTGCACTCTTGAATGTAGTGACAAGGATGCCAATCAACTTTGCAGAAGAGAGTTTTAAAGGGAGGCCTCAACAGCTGGATTGCAGACTGTAGTGGTGCAGAGGGGATAAAACCATCAGGAGCTCTGTGATCCCTGGCGTAAAAGGCTCGAGCTGGTGCCTGGTAATTAGGGCTGAGTCACAGCCTGGGCTTAATGAGGAAAGGAGGAGCAGCTGGCGATCTGGCCCAGGAAGGTATATAGGCTGGGCAGGAAACCAGACTGGGGAGGTGTAGTCAAGCATGGCTGGGAGAAGTTGGATGCGTGCCTATCTGCTAGCCTTGAAAGCCCTGGAATATTTGGAGCTGTGGGATTCACTCTAGACACTATAAATAAGGAGCATAGGTGATGTCAACTAAAAGCAACTGGTGCATCATTTGTGGAGTCCTGGACACTGGGGGAGCAGGACCTGAAGTGCCAGAAGCAGGCAGGTGGGTCTGATCTATTACATAGACCCTTTAAAATTTGTGTTATCTTCACTGTGCTTCACATGTGGGAGGACTGAATTGCAGACTCTCCAAAGCTGGCTGACAACATACTAACATCTGAGATGTGACCAGCAAGCTTAGAAACTTGTATTCTAGATTTGAAAGATACAGAATGCGGCTTCCAAAGACTGTTGGAGCAGGCTCTCTTGTTTTCTCTAAGATTCTGGGTGTCTTCTGTGACTGAGATAATTGGGATTATATTGCACTGTGTACCATGCCATAATATGGCCATGAACATTTATTGACCAAAAACACACACTGATTGGCCACCTAAGTCTTTTGGATGATGTCACACCTGTGATTTAAACTCAAAAGTTCAGAATTTTTTTTAAGAGGTTGTGGGGGAGGGGAAGGAATAATAAGAGAATATAGAAGGGGTTAAGTGGGGTACAGAAGACAGCAAAGAGGAAACAGGAAAAACTACACTTTCAAACCACTCCCTTTCAGAGGTGCCCAGCTGCCCTTCCAGCAGAAGTCTTAAAAATAGCCAATCCATACTAATTTCCAGAAGTATGAGAACAAACTAAAGAGAAAACATAAAATCTTGACATGTCAACTAACTGCAAAGGAATGTGTCTTGCTGCACATGATCTAAATCCATTAAAATTTAATCAGCAATAAAACTGGAAGGTGGCATCTTGCCAATCTGCTGCCAGGATATGACCCCTTTTTTTATACAGATCACCTCAGCTTTTGGTAGAGAGTTCTGCATGCAAAATGATGACAGGATATGGCCTGTAGTTTGTGAAAAATGGTATTGTTGATCAGTACAAGAATAAAAGCTGGACACTTTCATGGTTGTTTTAAGATAGCTCTAATATGCATTAGAAACTGTTCAACAATTTAAATTTTTTTCCCCAAAATTATTTTTAATAAATAATACAACTTACCTTAAAACAACTGTAAAAGTTTCCAGCCTCTTTCATGCATTCAGCTGCTGATTGGAATTCTATGTCAGCAGACTGGACTTCCTGCTGGGAACTAGCAGCAAAATGGCATCGCTCATTGACACACCAGAACCATTAATGAGATGAAGATAGCACAATAGCGACAGACATTTCAAAAGCAAGTTTTGAAAGTTCTGTTTTAAAGTGCAGTTCTTCTCTGAAAAGTTACTTTAAAAATGGCATTTAAGGGTTCAAGTCGATGGTGTCTCTGATATCTGTATCAAATGTGCCAATTTACAAAGAACTTTAAAAAAAAAAAATTAACTAGTATTTCTGTGAACTCAGTCTGGGCACCAAGCAAGGTCCTTCCCATCTCTCACAAGAATAACAGCAAAAGATTCTACCGGTCAAACTGTTCCCTCAGCATTGCTCCAGTAAACCCTGATTGCAGCATAGTAAACTTTGTCGACAACGTTCAAGAAATTATAGGAACCTGCTCATTTTCTCTTAGCAGTTTTCACTCTGCTGTTCTAACAGAGGGGAGAAAAAAAATTAGTGCCTAAGGTCAGCATATAACTCTGGATACCCACAGGCAGGCTGAGGATAAAGGTGCCATTTTTACAGAGTTCTCAGAGCAGAACCACATCTCCATTTTATATATTATTTAGTAAATATGTGCAACTAACTTCCCCTTTGTGCATAAGCATTACAATAGCCTTTAATTACATGATCACATATTATATTACATTACATTTAAAGTTTTTAGCAAGCCCCCTGCTTTGTTTTTTGCACATACTGGACAGAGAATAAGGCAGTATCCTTGACCTCTTCTATTACGGTTTACAGTGGGCACAGGCCTGATATTGGTGGGAGGGCAGTATTTCTGTATAGAACTCGCATTACCTACCACTTCACAGAGCTTTGTAACAACCTGCCAGGTAGACAAGCACTGCTATTCTGATTTTAAGGATGGGGAAAAGAACAACGGGTAACTGACTCGCCACCTTATGCACTGACCACACCTCATAGGACAAGCTTTCTCTCCCTGCTGGGATAGAAGTGGGCACTTTCAGGAATGTAAACCAGAAGGTTAGATGGTGTGGGAAGGAATTAGGGAGGCATGGATTAGGCATGCAATCATGCTACCAACTACTGAGAAATAAGCAATGTACTGTGGTGACTGTGGAGAAGCAAAGATGCTGTCAAGGGCTCTTGTACTATAGAAACGGAGTGTAAAAACTGAGATAGATTGGACACTGGCAGAGCTGTCAGCTTTGTTTCTCTTGCACTGACCAGTGGCTGAGTTGTCCGCTTTATTTCTCTTCACCTCTGAGGGGGTCTGAGTCCCATGTGCTCAACCCATTTCTCCTCCTTTGATATTTTTGTATCTCTTCTTCCTTCTCCTTTGTTTCAGTTACCCTGGCAAGCATGAGGAAGTGCACATTTCTAGTTACAAACTATAGGCGGTGCCTCTGCAGAATCACAGGTCCAGTCAGGGAAAGTGCTAATTCTCTGAGAGTCTGTGTTGTGTGAATAACTGCAGGAGGATGTGTGAGAACACAGGATTTACACAATCCCAATTTAAACTCCTTACCGGGAAGCCAGCTCTCACACAGATAAATTTCAACTGCTAAACAGACAAAAAGGTATTGCACAAGGGACCCAAACACTAAGGTTGGGAGTTAGGGAGCTGCAGTCTTTAAAAAAAGAGAAAAAAAATCACACCCACACTGACCAATATCCACTCACCTTGTAATGCGGCCAAAAGGGATCCAAAAAGTTAACAATGTAGAAATTTGCCTTAGAGTAGCTTGGGTAATGTGAATTTATTGAAGGGAAAGAAAAGCTGATCTACTTGGTATAGTATGGGGACCCATATTTTAACTGCAAGCAATATGACCATGTCCCCAATCCTGCAAGCTGATGTGTGGGTGGATCCCTGTTCCTGCATGGAGTAGTTCCAATAGGCTTGTGCACAGTCACCAGGGTCCAGCCATGCAGCAGAAACGACAGAAATAAGGCCTAAGATCATGAAAAGCAGCAGCTATCAGCCCAGTGCTGGGTCACAGCACCCCTTGCTGCCACTGCTGTGGAAAACAAGTCCTTAAATCTGCTGCTGCTCCCAGCGGAAGGAAACAATGGGAGGAGGCTTCAAAGGGCGCTGGCTGGCAGGTAGTAGTGGTGCAGCTGGCTTCCTTTCAAATTTCGTGCCTCTGCTCCTTACCAGAGTGGTAGCAGCAGCGGGAAATTTGAAAGGACGCTGGCTGTCTCGCTTCTACCCGGCACCCACTGTCCTTTTAAATTTCCCACCACTACTGATGCTGGGGGAATTTAACAGGACACTGGCATCCCTGACACCCAGGGCATGAAGCGTCCTTTTAAATTTCCCAGAGTGTCTACATTTAAAAGGATGCTGGCCACCCTGGGCACCGGGTAATAGAAGTGGAGCCCGCATCCTTTCAAATTTCCCACTGCTGCTGCCTCACCCTGAGCAGTAGCATTGGTGGGAAACTTGAAAGGATGCTGCCCTGGTGCTGCTGCTATGGGGAAGGAGAGAAGGGGTTGGGACAGGGGCACAGGCTGCCCCATGCCTGTCTGGGGCTTCTTTGGGGTGAGAACAGCTGCCCTGAGCCAGGGCTTGGTCTCACACTCCGGCCAGGGCTTCTACTCAGAGCCCCATGCCCTGCCAGAACTGCTGAGGGATAGACAACTTCTCTGAATCGGGCTGGTACTGCCTCAAGCCCTGCGGACTCAGCACTGGGGCAAGGACTTATCCCGCACCCAGCCAGTGCTGATCTGGGGGCTGACCCAAGCCCCACACCTAGCCGGATCTGCCCAGAGCCCCGCTGGCTGGGATTTGGGGTGGGAGGCTTCTCCCCCCAGCCCTGAGCCAGCACTGCTTCCCAAAGCGCCCTCCGGCTGGCCGGCACTGCTCACTGGAGCTGCTGCCTGGGGCTGCTCTGGGGCAGAGAGCTTCTCTCCCAAGCCAGCTCTCTCCCCTGGGGCAATCAGTGCCTGGCCGGCACTGCTCCAGGGGCTGCCCCGAGCCCCGCTGGTGCTGCTTCTGGGGCTGACCCAAGTTCTGCCAGCACTGCTTTGGAGTGGGGCTTCTACTCCCAGACCTGAGCCAGTACTTCTCCCCTGCACCTGGCCAGCGCTGCTCCCTGGGGCCGCCAGAAGCCCCATGTCTGGCTCGCACTGCTCCCCGCAGGTGCTGCTCTGGGGCAGGGGTTCTCCGCTGAACCCCGAGCTGGGGCCTCTCCCCCACCCTGCTCAGGGAGGGGAGGTAGCAGCAGCGAGAAATTTAAATGGCTGATAGCCTGGGTAGTGGCAGCAGCTAGCATTCAAATTTCTCGCTTCTGCTACCTCCATCCCCAGGCTTCTTTTTGCCGAGTGCCTGGGAACCCCTGCCCCAGCCCAAAGAAGCCCCTGAAGCATTCAAGTGGGGGTCCCCAGAGACACTGCTGGAAATAAGCTCTCCAGGGGCCTTTCCTGCCCCTGCCAATTAGGCAGGGGAGGTAGTGGTGGGAAATTTAAAAGGAAGCCAGCAGCCCTGGCATCCTTTGAAATTTCCCGCTGCTGCTACCCCACCCACAGGCAGGTCAGGGAAAGCTGCCACCTAGAGTGGCTCCTTTCTGCAACGTGCCTGGGCACCCTGAACCAAAGCTGCCGCCTGGAGCGGCTCCTTTTCAGCTAGGGTGGGGGTCGCCAGAGATGCCCTGGAAAAAAGCTCTGAGCTTTTTTCAGCCAGGTGCCTGGGCCCTCCCTGCTCAGCTACAGCCACCGCCAAAGGTGGAGGCCACTTTTTTCAGCAGAGGGGGCCGCACCAATGCTGAGGGGTCAGGAGCTAGGTCCCAGCAAGAAAAGTTTGAAAACCCCTGGTATAATGTGATCTGCTACTTTAATGGAGCATTTTCCTTTCAACCGCTAGTTACACAGCATACAAGATTTTAACAAGGGAAAAAATGTTGGATGCAGAGGGTTGTCTAACAGTTGGAATTGCCAGTTGGAGGAGAATAAAATGGAATGCAATGTCAGTAACACAACCCCTGGAGCAGAGAGGAGGATGGGTCAGCTGATGAAAAACAGAGCAAAGTGTCTGAAGCAAAGTGTCTGTGCTAGGGAAGGGAGAGGTTGGAGAACAAAAACTAGCAAAAGGGACCACTAGGAAAATTGCAAAAAGAGGAAAATACCCCCTAGGAAAAGGGGAGGTTACTTTACTGTACAAATTCTGTTTTTTTGAAGATGCCATCTGGCAGGAGTCACACTTATAGATCTTTGTCTCTTTGCACAAGCTTAAACGAACTCTCTCAGCTGTCAAGAGCTTTTTATCTTTGAGGGCAGCAGTAGCAGGGTGAAGTATAAGCCAGGTACCCTATTAACACTATTATGCTATCCACTCCCTTCCAGAGATTATGCTGCCCTCTAATTGTTCCACTCAGTTTCTTTGATTGCATGGAGGGGTGAAGCTCCTAAAAAGAAAAATACAGATGATCATCGTTAGACCCTCCCTCTCCCAAAAAAAGTTTCAAAGGAAAGATAAGATCCATGAGAAAAACATCTCAAATAGGTAAACTCCAAACATGAGGGGGAAGTGGATGCGTGAGTGAAAATCCTCTGATGGCATTTTCAGAGAAGCAAAATTATAGATGAATAATGTTCCCGTCTCCATAGGTGCCATCTGTGCAGGATTCTTACTCTTGGATAATGAAAAGGAGAAACTTGCCAAAAGGAAATGAACACAGCTGTAAAGAACAGCAGCAATGAAGTCAATCACAGCGCAAACAATAAGTAAGTGTCTGTGTGTATTTACCATATAGAATACAATGACTAAGATCTCCCAAAGTTGTGCAGCAGGTCTGATGTATGGCTGGCTAAAAGGCACTCAACAGTAGAGAAAGATCCATTGAAAAGTTGGGCAACTGATAAGCTAATATCCCAAACTAAAACAAGTCTTAATTTTTGGTTTGACCTCCCTTGCCCTGGAAACATGTATCAACATGAAAATCTATACTGCAGACTTGCATACACATACAGATTTACCTAGGGAGAAAGGGGAATGAAGCAAGGAAGAAGAGCAGAAAGCGAGATCCTGGTATTTCACTCCCTTTCCCCTTCCAAAGGGTTTCATTCTTTTCTTCTATCCAAAATTTCATTCCAAAGACGGACAAATGAAAGGAATTACTCAGCTTGTCCCAACACAAACTGGCATAGTGTAGGTGACAGAGAGACTTGAAATATCCCAAGTCATTCAGAAAGCACTGACATTGACTACCCAAAAACCAACAGAGCAAAAGGTGCCAGGGACCCCAGCTTCAAGGCCAGAGTTTCTGCACTGGGAGAACTGGCATTTGTCTCAGCACAAAAATCACTCCAACTGTGCTGAGAGATCATATCCTTGCTAACGGGGAAGGAATGGCTCAAAGCTGGTACAGAGTTTGACAGTTTTAGAAAGAGTCTAGATATAGGGTAAATACTGATACCAAAAAAAATTGTTGCCCCTCTGCTCTGAGCAGTGAATGAAGGAGTGCAAAATACCTGGATTCAGGGGCTTCCACTTAGATGCAGCAGAGCGCTCTTGGCTAACTCAGGCTATAAATTTGAGGATTTGCCAGTAGGTATCCTGTCTAGCCATACAGCAGTTTGCCCATGTCCAAAAGAGAAATCCTACCCCCACATATTTCTTCAGGACTTGACATGAAAATTCTGCAGGTCTGAAAACCACACAACACAGTGAACATGGTCATCTATCCTGGACTCCACAACCCCTGGAGCAGAGAGGAGGATAGGTCAGCTGATGAAAAACAGAGCAAAATGTCTGAAGAACTGTGCTAGGGAAGGGAGAGGATGGAGAACAAAACTCGTGAGGTCTCTTCCAACCCTATTATTCTATAGACAAAACCCTGGCTGGGGTGATTTAGTGGGAGTGGTCCTGCTTTTTAGCAGGGGGTTGGACTAGATGACCTCATCAGGTCCCTTCCAACCCTATTATTCTATGATTCTATGACATTGTTCTGTCATACTGACAGGGTCTGAAGCTGCCAAGAAGTCTTCCTTCCTCCTTAGGAGCTATGAGATGATGGAATCTTACACTGATGTTGACCTATGAGTGAACATAGGTATGTGAGGTCAGACTAATGCAAGAACTGCAAACACGATTATATGTGGGACACAGAAGATTATTCCTGACCATTGCAGCCTCTTGTATCCTTACCTTTGTGCTGTTTGTTTATCACATAAGATGTTAATATGCCTTGCTTCAAAGTGGTTAATGGTGATGTGATAAATCAGTTATCTCCTTGCTGTTCCTTTCCAATTACTGGGTCAACCTAACACGCTTTCAAGTTTGACTTCAGTGTGTCTTTACATCATCTGTATTGGCCGCTGTAAGAATGGATGCCTTGCTTTAGAGAACTGTAGATCCTAGCCTTTGGTTTTTTTTCAAGTCAATCATATTAATGAGATGCCCAGACCAATGTGGCTGAGCTTTCATGAATATGCTTTGATTGAGACAATGATTAAGGATTTCGATATTGGGAATCTTGTCATACCATTTGACCTTGCAAACAGACTGAAGACAGTACATGTGGTATTGATCCAGTTAACTAATGTGGCAGCAATATGTTGTCTGTCTCAGAACCATAAAGAAACACTAAGCATGGCCACCTGATAGACATTCAGCTTATGGCTTATTTTGACACCCCATTGTTCTAAAGGTGGGGTGACAGCATTCCAAATAAAGACCTGACTTTGGCTGTCAGATTGGTTATCTCATCATCAACTGTAGCATTCTGTGACAGCTACTACCTAGACAGGAAAACTTCTCAATGGACTTGATCTTAATAACTGAGTCGACATACACATGCCTCGGCAGGGGGTGGTTCAGTACTCCCGTTTTCTTTAGGCGGACTGTGATGAGCAAACTGATCAGTTATAAACTGAACGTCAACTCTGTGCAACCAGCACATACAAAGCTCCTAAATGAGTAAATCTGCCACTTGTATGCAAGCATTGAACAACTTCCCATCAGTGCAGAACAGGAAAAATACTCCTCTATCAATGTCATGACATGCATCCATCAGCATAACTGAAAAAAGGATAGAAAAGTATGACAGCCTGCACCCAACCTTGTTTTGTGCCATTGGTGACCAAAAAGGGGTCTATCTCACCATTTTCCATCATGCTGCCTATCTTCCCACCATGGAAGGGCCAAATGACACAAATAAACTTTTTGCTGTGCATCCAAAGATGAAAAAAGTTTCCACAGAATCCCTCAATTTCCAGAGTCAAAAGTTTTAGCAAAGTTGATGAACACCATATAAAGATCAGTTTTATTCCAGGCATTTTTCCTGAAGCTGACTAGGTATGAATATCTATTGCGCCCTGTCCAGAATAAAATCTACATTGAGACTTGGGGAAGATAACTGTCTTGTGCAAACTATATTTATTCAATATCACCCATGCAAAAATTTTCCCAGCAAGAGAGAGTAGGGAAATGTTACAGTGATCATCACAGATTGCACTATCATCCTTACATTTATAGAGGTGGGCAACATTTGCATCCTTGTATCCCATGATCCCACGTAATGTGGAGGATTCATTCGAGGTGCCTTCCAGTTTGATAGCCATCTTACTTATAGGTCTCTGCTGGAATGCCATGTGGTCTAGGTGCTTGCATCTGGGGCCATACAGAGCATGAAGGCCAGCAAAAAAGCTTTGGGAGTCTTTGCAGTCTGCTACTAGTTGTAATTCCAATGCTTTCTTTTCCCACCACTGGTTTTTCATTTGCTGAAGTCTGGTCTGAATCATCTGTTTTGTTTGGTGATATTCGGCCTTCCTAGCTGCCAAATCCTTGTTTGACACATAGGCTCAGTAAGCAGCATTCAGTGAGTTCAAGAGCTTTCATATTTCAAGGTCATTCTCATCAAACCAGTTCTAATGTTTCCTCTTAACTAAGTTTAGAACTTCAGCAGCCATACTATATCCTGAAAATGTTTCCAGGGCTTCTCAACACTGAGGCTTCCAAGGGAAATGCTTCCATGAGTTTCTGCTGGAATTCAAATTGTACGGTTTTCCAGGCTTGAAATACTGATTTTCTTCACTATCTTAAGTTGTCTGTTTATTGTAAGCAATACAGAAGGCCATTTGACTTCTTATAAGTCTATGGTCTGATCAGCAGTCGGAGCATCTCATGACCCAAGTGAGCCTCACTCTGCAGAAATCTGTCACAGTCATGTGCCAGTGTTTTGACTAAGGGTGCAAACAGGTTCTTATATTTGTTGACCTGTAAAACATTGTGTTGGTGCTGAGTTGGTTGGAGTCAGCGCATGTGGAAAGTAGAAAGCCGATATGAGCCGGCAATACAACTCCAGGAGGACGGATCATGTTGACCAATTATCTATAGTTATAACCAACTCTGGCACTGAAATTACCTAAAATGATCAACTTCTCATTACATGGGATCAACCTGATGATGCTACCAAGGATGTTATAGAAGTCTTCCCCCTCCTCACCTGGAGGGATCATTGTCAGGGCATATGAACTGACATTAGCAAAATAACTTTTAATAAGGCTAACATGGAGGACCGTAAGTCTGTCATTGACACCCTTCAGCAGCGACTCGAGTTTGCAGGCAATTGAAGAATGGATGGCAAACTCCACACCAAAGCATCTGAGTTCATCCTGAGATTTGTCAATCCAGTGAAAAATATAATCCGCATCCACTTCTTTTAGCTGCCACTAACCAGTAATTCTTGTTTCACCAAGTGCAACAATGTGGTGGATATCAGTCCTCACACCCAGGCCCACAGGTCTCCTGGCAGTGATCAGACTGTGGCCACCACCTGGCAGCTCACTCAAATCAGTGAAAAATGGAGCTAGCAAATCTCTAGCTCTCAGAAGGTCCCATTCATGAAGCTCCTGTTTGGGGGACATCTCCCACCTCGTCATCTGGTTGGGATGCACGACTTAACCCAGAAAGAAGCACAGGAAGTTGTCAGAGCAACTAGGAGACTCCTTGGCTGGTTGTTACTACCGATGCTGCCTACTTACCTAACTCCTAAGCCCTGCCTTCCCACCTGTGCCTGCTCTCCCTACCACAAACCCTTGTCTATTCCCAGTTCCTGCTTTATTCCAGGTTCTTTCTCCTCTTACCCTATCCCTGACACTAACTTTGGTTCTGATCCTTGGCTTGATGCCTGACTCCAATCCTGGCTCTGATTTCTGGTTCTAACCATTACACCTGACCACCAACACCCAGTCCCTACAAGCAACAGCTACTTGGTATTGCATCAATACTTTGAGGGTAGCAGTTAATGCTCAGACCAATCACCTCTGGCGAAGAGTGCGTGAACTATCCAAAGTTGCAAATTTTATGTGGGTCTTCCTTATATTTAGACCCCACAAAAGCTGGATGACCAGTCTGGGTGCAGCAAGCACTTTTCAAGGTTTTTTCTATCCTCCTCATTTGAGGAGAGCAGTGCTGGCCCTAGGCAGCCCTGCTATCATACCTAGGAAGGTAAGAACGTTGCATCTGCTCCAGTCTGCACCCAACAATCCTCACTCGCAGGCCACCTGTGTGCAGGACTGTGACTAAGAACTTTCAGCAGCACCCTCTTAGCCTGCACAGTACTTGGATTAAGAGGTCACAGTATCACGTCTGCATTGCTGAATTACCAGCTCTGACTGGTTTATAGTGGGAAAAGTGCATGCAGTTCCACTCCCATTGTCTTATCCATGCAAGCCATGTGCCGACTGATTGATGCATAAATTGCAATAAATGTGGATTAAGTTCAGAGTTCCTTCTCTTGGCAAATGTCTGACTTCTTATGGTTCCTTCACACTTCCAGTTTATTTCTGGAAGAACAATTAGAAATTATACCTCCATGGGGGGGCGGGGGGGAAAAGGATGCTGGTACACTGGGAGAAGTGCTAGACCAGACAGAAAATCACGTGCCAAGCAGTGAGGTGGGCACCAAGCCAGACAGGCACTGAACCACGAAACCAAAACAAGCAAACAACAAAATCAGCATGGAAGCAGCTTACCAAGAACTGATGTGCTCAGTAGTCACAAGATCACTTAAAAAAAATGTAAATGTTGATGGGGAAAAAATGAAAGAAGAAACATGAAAGCACCGCTAAGGTACACAAAAGTGCTTCAACCAAGGGCCTCAGCAATTTAGAATTCTGAACTGGACTTGACTGAAGGCTGGGCTGGAACTGAGAGATACTTCATCCCTCCCCCTTATCCCAGCAAAAGTCTGTCCTCTGCTGAATATGGGAGGAAATGTCTGGAACACGGGTGGAGTACAACATTTTCAACAGCAGGGTAATGTGAGATAGCCTGTCTAGGGCCAGCATCATGTTCTACTCTGATACAGCTGCCCTCCAGAGCCAAACACCTTAAAGGAATTATGCCAATTCTAAACTAATCCTAATATCTGGGAATGAGAATCCTGCACAAATGGTATCTTTAGAGAAAATAGATGTTCTCCTAGTTATGTTTATCTTGCTGAATAGAGCATATGAAAGATACTAATTGCTTCCAGGCCTGTCATGTTTAAATATGAAATATTTCCCTTTCACAATGAACAAGTTCTTATCTGACAGCAGTAAGTGGCTAGAGAAATGCTTATAAATAGAACAATTGTTGGTTGATGTGTAAACCAGTTCACTGGGTGGTGTGGTTAGTAACAAAGTATTTATATAACAAGATGTGACTATGAAGAAAATTGTTACAAATACCAAAACTGTGGATTCTTTTTTAACCCGGCCTTAGTTACAATAGTACATTTTACAATTCTAGTGGAAAAGTGCATGAAAACCAATTATTCAATTCCATAGTACAGATATTGTTTTGAGAATCTAAAATGTATTTAATGATACAAAATAAAACCGATATTTAATAGGGGCACCTTATTGTTTTGATGAAGTCAGTAAACACATTTTGTGGTAATTTACAACTAAGAATGATAGGTCTGACAAATCAGACTGAAGAGTTTCTCTGGCTCTAGTACTAATGTATTTCAAGATCTAGAACTTACCCAGAGTTGTTATAGTGATTATTGCATGCTCGTGCCATTAGCACCACAATCATTGGTCGAAAGGCTTTCCCTTTCCCATCAAAGTAATATTCACACATTTCCCGAAGTTCTGCAGCAGATACAAGCAATTCCTGTAAACAGAAACGTGTATTAATTTCAATTAATGTATTCAACCTGGATTACTAGTCAGGAACATGCATTCTAATTCCTTAAGCTGGTTGTCTGGTTTTCTCCCTCCAATTATGTTGGTCTTGGTTTTTCTTCCTGACAATTTGAAAAAGAAATGATTAAAAACCAGTAAGTACTCGAGAGTGTGTAAAATAAGAGTCATTTCTTTCTGCTTCCATCAGTTATGTAATGATTCCTCTTCCCATTTCTTTTAGATTGAGGGAATCACATGACAGCAGTATAAGTAGACTATCAAGAGAAATCTTCCTCCAGTTATTTTGTTTAGAGCTTGGTAAACTTTAAAGGGAACCAAATGGCTATATTTAATCTTTTTCAATGTCTGAATCATTACTCTGTCCTAAAGCATTCACCAAAATCTCTCACCTTTTTAATATCCTCATACAGATTCTTCAAGTCTTTCCGACCAAGTTTAAAAGGGTCCTTGTATCTTTCATCACTAACTGTTTTACTACAGCTGCATGTTCGTGGGGTTGTTGTATGATGAAGTCTGGTAACAGTATGGTTCAAAAGAATTAAGATTGTTAAAAATGAGCTTTTTATTCTGACTTTTTACAAAGCGGTAACAATTCATCAAGGCTCTTGTCTCCCCAAAATACACTCTCAACTAGCACAGTGAGGAGTTTAGCATGGCTATATGTCAGGATATGTTAAATGTAACACACACTTTAGAGTACTGTTTAAAATGCAGCATTTAAGAAAATGTGTTCAGTAAACTAGAAAGGTCTTTTGCAATGCAAAGTTAATTTTTCTTTTTCCCTCTTTGACAGCCTATTTGCAGGTGCAGTCAACATCTCCTGCAATTTGGTGTCAACAGAATTATTTTACCTTCCTTTTTTTTTCTTAAGGTAGGTGATTTCTATTTTGGATTTGAATATACCCTATGCTCTATGTCACTCTGGCCAACTATGTCTACATCAAATTCATGCCTCCAAGGTAGATCAGAGAGGCTGAGCAATACAAAGCATCAGAGCCTCTTCCTTGATGTGCCAGGATCCATAGGGAATTAGCCTAATTTCCTTAGGAATCTCTGAGATCCATTGGATTTGAGGGTTACAACCACATCCAATATCTCCTATAGTTAACCTCAGGGTTTCTCCTGAGCTTTTTTCATTGCTGCAAGTTTTTCAGGATGGAAGCATTTTGATCTACCTCAGAGCCATATGAACAGAAAATATAATATATAACCTTGATTAATTTGGTCTTGTACACATTAGGGTCTCATTGAATAACCTCATTTACAGTCTGTTTTAACAAGCATTAAAGTTTAAAATCTACAACTTCAACTATGCAATCCTACTTAACAAAATTACTTCTTGATCTCCTGTAGTTGGTTACCTAGCAATATGAATCTTGAACTTACCGCCAGAATATAATACGAATTTTTGGAAATGAGAATACTGAACTTCTCCCCAGAAAATAATGCATCTGCAGAAAGAAAACAGTTTAATTTAAAAATCAAAATCTTTAAATTCAGTGAAAACATATGATCATTAAGAAATGCTTCATTAATATTTTGTTCCAGTAGTTCCTCTTGTAGATAGAAAGCTGTAAAAGTCAGTAACCAAGGCAGTATTCCAATTGTTTCCTTACACATTGTGGTATGTACAAATATATTGCCAGCTAACTACCTATTTGATAAGCTGACTTTTGCACACAGTGATGCTGAAGTACTCACCCCTTCTAGGAAGAAGAGGGGAGACACGTTTTATCTAGCTCGTGTTTGAAAGCTCTGCTAGCAAGACCCAACTTGTGCACTCGGGAGGCTCAGTCTCCTTTCAATGGCACACTATCTTGTAGGTAGATTTGGGTGGAGTTGCCAAGGGGCAAAGGACAAGAGCTGCTGATATGATCCACGTTAGTACTTCTAGGAACTGGAAGACTTTTTTTTTTCTTTTTTGTGTGCACATCCTCTGTTTTAAGATGTTTAAAAAAAAAAATGCACATCCTCTTTGTCCCCTCAAGAGGTTTTAATTTAGCATTCCTCCTAACTTAATCACCACCTGTACCCTTTCCTCTCTATTAGCTGCTGAATATTTTACCTCCTAAGTCAGCAGTCTCTCCAAGATCTTTCCTTAGAAGAGGAGACAAAGGTGTTTGAGGAAGATTCAGTTACAACAAAACTATGTTGAAAAGTGCTCTTCCTCATGACAATCACCTGACCAAGACCTGCAGGTCTGAATAAGAAGATCTGAACCTGAGTGTTCTGACTCACTGGCTCAGCCAGCCTAAGGCTGACACCACAGCACAATGCACTTGCTCATTGCACTAGTCACTACTGAGAGCCCATGGAGAAGCAACATTCAAACCCACAATTACCTGAAGGGAGAGGAAAGTCAACTCTCCCACACGCTTCCTATCTCCCACCAGTCTCCCAGCACATGGCAGAAGGCACCTTTCTCCTCTCCTTGTGCACAAGGAATAAGAAAAATTTTTCCACACAGACCTTTTCACTATCCCCCACCCTTCCTTAAAAAGCTAAAAAAACAAACAAGAAGCCAGGACTAGACAAGAAGCAAACATCCAAACTAGCACACAATTCCTGCTGATAGTCAAAATACTACTGCCTCAGGACTGGCTGTGAATCCCACCACTCCATAGGATCTCAGCTGGGGAGGCAGGCCAACTCATAGGACATTGCAGCAGCAGTTGGAGCTGCGGCTACGTTATATGCATGATTTGAGTTTCTTTCAATGGACAACTGATGTCCCATTTCCTCGTCAGTGCCACCAATATTGGCTGGAAAAAGGGAAGTTTTGCTCTCCTAGCTCCTCAAATTGCACTTCAGGAACAGTGCATGTAGCTAATTATGTATAGGTTTTCCTTAAAATGCACCATGAAACAATGGCTATTTAGTAGTTTATATGAGAAAATAGGTCCTGGAGACAGTATATTTTTTATATTTTAATCTCAGGACACTCACATGCTAATTAATCAATACAGCTCACATTTCTTAGTGCAAGTCAAGCCAACAACCTGACCTTGAGGGATAGACCTAAAACATAACCATAATTAACGCGCCCCCCCATCTATCTCATCTTGACTACAAAAATGTGTCAATTATATTTTCTTGTCAAACTCAAATTAAAGGTGGTAAATGAAAACACTGTTTCCATAGCCTAGTTCTCCTAACACAACCTTAGGAAAATCGTAATAGGGTCTTTCCCCACAACATAACAAGCCAATCCCACAAAATCTTTAATTTAGCATATGTGTAGTCTTGTTTCAGGGCATAGTAGGGAGCATCCAGGACCAGTAAAAATGAAAATCCCCATCCCTGTGTGGGGAAAAGAAAGCTGAAATAATTAATTCAGGCTGTAAGTGCAATGGGACTTTTCATGCTTAAAGCTTGTGTGTTTGCAAAACTGGGGCTTTTGCATTTGTGTCTAATCTACTAAACTACTTTAAAAACAGTCTAATTTTATGTTAATGACAGGTGTAAGAATTACAGTCCACTTGTTCAGAATGCTAGAAGACAAAATTCCTTTTTACTGTCATCTTCATTTTCACCTGTGTTGAAATGTGGTCTATCTCAACATATTTAGTTAAAGGATAAACGGTGTACTGAGGCATGTCTACCCTTATGGCGTTGTGCAGAATAAAAGACACCACACACCCAGCTAGCATAGGTATAAATACAGTGAAACCTGGATTATCCGGTCCTCAATTAACTGTACATTCGGTTAACTGGGATCGCGGAACCATGGGGGATCGGGTGGCTGCAGAAGCTCTGGCGGAGCTTCTGCGGCCACCCAAACCCCTGGACTGTGCTGAGGGACCGGCTCCGATTCGAGCCGGCCCCCCAGCTCAGCTCCGGGGCTCGGCTCTCAGCAGGAGCTGCGGCGTTAAGCCACCGCAGCTCCTGATGA
>ML685840.1:9338459-9360921 GCA_007922175.1 Pelusios castaneus | reverse complement strand
GCTCCGCCGGAGCTTCTGCAGCCACCCGATTCCCCCAGCTGGTTGGCTATCAGCAGGAGCTTCGATTATCCGTGGTTTTTGATTATCCGGATGACGGGTGCCGGTCATTAACCCGGATAATCGAGGTTCTACTGTAGCAGCAAAGATGGAGAGGCATCACTAAGGCAACTAAAATACAGACACACGTGGAGTATATACCTACATCAGTGGTTCTCTACCTGTGGCCCACTGGCAGCCCCATCAGCATGCAGAGGTGACCTATGTAACATCTTCAGGGCCATACAAATACTACAGTATATATATTGTGCAGTTTTGGCCCACATAACAGAGAGCTGCATATGCAGTGCACAACAGTAAATAGGCTGAGAACTCTTGCCTTCCACGATTCTCTATATGTCCAAGCAGTGCTTCCCACCTATATGCTGCTATGTCTAGCAATTTGGTGTCCCACCGCCAGACCCTTAGCCCACCACAATACTTCCTAAAGGGAAAGGCTCTGGTAACTCTGGCTGCTGGAGATTTTCCTTGCCAGACTAGCTGCGATTGCTTATAAGTATAACAGACTGTCAGCTGTCTAGCTGGCTGGCATTCCCCAGAAAAGGTTGAGACTTGAGATTACCACATTCTACAAATTGTTTCGTAACCAGCACGTTTCTGCTCTTGTTCATATTTCTGACTGCAACCAGGCTGACCACCCTACCCAACCCCACTGTACAACCCTGAAACATGTTAATGTACTCCCCATCTCTTCTGAAGCCCCTACACATACATTTCTCCCTCCTCCCCTGGTCCCCCTCCCACGCCATGGCCCCCAGCCAACTAGGACAATACCCCTTACACCCCATGAGACCTTACCCTAGTGCCTCTTGGACCTCAGACCCTACACCCACCATTCAACCGGGACTCCCATGGCCCCCACGCCCGTGCCCTTTACACCCCAACCTCTCCCATCCTTCAGCGTGTTCCTTGCACCCCATACCCCACCTCATACCCTTTACATCACACGTCCACCCCACACAGCCTCTAGCCTGATGCCTTGTGCACCTCATGCCCCATCACTGAGCCCAGTGCCCCCGCCCCCCACATCCCCCAGCCCGGTGCCCCCCGCCCCCCACATCCCCCAGCCCAGTGCCCCCCGCCCCCCACATCCCGCGGTCCCATTCATTCCCGTGACCTCTACTTGCCCGCAGCCCCAGCCTGCTCATCTCGGCTCCCGCCGCAGCCCGGCCCGCCCGGAGCCCGGAGAGGGGTGGCGGCCCCGCGGCCCCCAGCAGGCTGCGGAAGAAGCCGAACAAAGCGGGACCCGCCCGGGAAGAGCAGCAGCGCCCCCAGCCCACAGCCATGGCGGCCCCTGCACCGGCCCCGACTCCTGCCCCGCCTCCAGCGCCGGCCCCGCCCCGCGACACACGGACACGGAAACGCCGCCAGGCCGTCCCGCGCCTGTCTGCCGCGAGCCGGGGCCGCTTCCGCTTCCGGGGCGGAGCCTCATCGGGGCCGGAAATCCCGAGCCGCGGGCGGGTCCCTGGGAGCGGGGCCGGGGAGCGCCCTGTCCGTGGGCCGAGGCCGAGCTACGGGCCCCGCTGGGGGAGTCAGTTACCGGCGGCACCATTCAGTCCCCGCCGTGCGCTGCGCTCCCCGGCTGACGGGCCGGCCGGGCCCTGGTTTGGGCCTTGGCTGTGGAGCGTTTCCCCGCTCGGTGCTGCTGCTGTCAGGGCCGGGCCTGCCTTGGTGCTGGGCCTGTCTTCTGAGAGCTGCGCTGAGGCCCGAGCCTGCCCCGTGCTCAGGAGAGCGAGCGGGTGGTATTTTTTAAATGTAAACCTTCCCCAGGCCAGGCCTGTCGCTGGGACAGCCGAGACACCGGAAACAACAGAGTCCTGTGGCACTTTTAAAGACTAACAGATTTATTTATCGCATGAGCTTTCGTGGGGGAAAATCCCACTTCATCAGACGCTTTGAAGATAGGAAAGCTACAGAGTGGGGGGAAATTAAACAGTTTCTGAACAATGAGCAGCGTGCCGCTGTAGGTCAGACTGCAGAGATGAGGAGGAGAGGAAAAAAAATCTCTAGTTTATAAATTCATAGATTTAAAAACTTTAGAAAGGACCGTTGCAATCATCTAGTCTAATTTTAATGCTCTGTCTTCCTGGCTGTAGAGTCTTTTCTACAGAAAAGCCTTGGTCACATTATTACTGTTTTTGCCCTCCGGGACCTGTACGGATGTTGGCAATCTTAACAGCAAAATTCCAGAGTTTCAGTATGTTGAGGCACCATGTAGTCTCTCCACTGCTCACTTGCGTGATGCTGATCTGTCACGCCAGATGCTGCCTCCTGGATTCTATAGGTGCAGCAGAAAGTTTCAAGCACGTGCATCATTTCAGCAATAAATCAAATCTTGACCACGGTTATTGTGAAAGAAAAATAAAAATGAGTAGTTTTAGAGCGTGGAGCCTTTCTTCAGAAAGCTTCGTAGGTACATTGTGACTCTATTGCATAAATATTTTTGTTGACTTGTGATCTCTGTTAAAATTATTATTAAATTTGCCTGCAGCTTTATGGTGAAAAAACTGGATTGGGAGGTTGATGGTTAGGGAGAGAAAGCGTCAAGCTTATTTTCTTCTTTCAAAATTACAACCAAAATTGGCTACAGCAAGCTGTTTACTCCTTTTATCTTTGTATTAGAGACTTGTAGCTGGGTTAAACAGTATGACTTGTCCGGTAAGAGGGTAGGGCTCTCCCAGTTCTTTGATCATGCAAAATTGGTTGTGACACTTTATTTTAAACATATAAAATGCTATGAGTCTCATGTCTTGAGATCTGCATGTAATAATGTAGTGTAACAATGAACTGCAACAGTAACTTCAGATACTAAAATTCTGTGTGGTTGTAAAAAACCAAAAGTATACTTTTTGACAGCACATTTTTTGGTGACATTTTGAATGGAATAATAGAAACTGGAAGGAACCATGAGAGATCTTCGAATCCAGTTCCTTGATCTCATGGCAGGACCAAGCACCATCTTAAGCCATCCCTGACAAGTGTTTAACCTGCTCTTAAAAACTTCCAATAAGGGAGTAATACTTTTGGCAACAAATTCAAAGAGTTACAAATAGTTTATTAACAATCACAGTATTTTTGTTATGAAAATGTATATTAGTAAATTTAACACAGGTACATTTAGCAAAGGATTGTTAAATCACTGTAGCAAAAATCCATGGGAAATGTTAGATTATTACTAATCCTACTTTGCTGTCATAAAATATGCTACTCCTGCATTTTTGTCTCTATCCAGGATGAGAAGTAGCTCTGAGGGAATATTTGAGTTTGGAGAGGACAAGCTGTGCTGTAGCAAGAACCATGGACTGCTCTGTTAAGGCTGCTTTGCACTACACAAAATAGTCTTAAAATTGGCTAACTGGAAACTTGGGGAGTGCTGTTGCAGAGGAATTTCCAGATGGGTATACTGATTGTATGCCACCTGTGTTCATGCACTCTGTAGGGGGCTTCAGTTGTGTTGCTTCATTGCATAGGGGACTTTGATTATGGGGGAAAGAGCCTGTGCTACACTTGGACAATTCCTGGCCCCCCCCCCCCCCCACCTCTCTCTCTCTCTCTAAAGGAAAACCCGTTGTTGGACCATGCCAGCCAACTTCAGCTTGCAGGGCTCAGGTTGCAGGCCTATATCACCTGGCAGGGGCCAGACACAAGTTTTTCTTTGCTGTGTAGATGTACTGATGCTGTGTCCAGTCCTTACTGTTTAAAATATGGATATGTTGCAGTTCTGTTTATTTGGCCCAGGGTTTCTATTTTTATTTTGACGTTAGGAAAAATATCTAATAATGTGGTTACTTCATAACTTAAAAAAAATGTTCATTGCATTTTTTTACAGCTACACTGCCCGTTGATCCTATTAGAGAAAACTCAGTACGTGAAGTGCGAGACTGCATTTTTTCAGTAGCCTTCCCTGCTCCTTTTACATCCAGAGTTTTTCTTGTAGCAGTTTCAAAGGTTAGGTTTTACGTATTTCTTAGAATAGAGTGTTCCTGTTTTATTAGTATGTATCTTTAAAAGTAATAGAAAATTTTGAACACAAAATGTGTTACGTATACCCTGCACCTTTATTTTAGTGGTGTAAATTACTAACACAAAAAAGAGTCTGAACAAAGTCTTAGTGCCATTGGAACTTGGGGAATGTTCAAGTAATTCTGTTTTTTCAGGATGTTCTGGAAGATATTTTGGACCTTGATGTATCTGTCAAAGAAACAGATGATTTTCTCCAGCTTGTCAGTGGTGGGAAAGTGGTATTAGGATCTACTCCGCTGGCCCATAGATATGGAGGCCATCAGGTAACAATAACACCAGTTCTCTCCCATTCTAATAGTCATTATGTGCTGGCCTTCATCATTTGATATATCTCTCGAGAATCTGTTTTAAAAAAATCAGAGCTCATTAAGGCCTAGATTGTAATTTTACGTTCTGTCTTGTGTAAGGGACAGCAGTTACCTGCACCTTCTAGGACACCCCAGCATTTCCCAGTCAACAGGGTTCCTGGCATAACCCCGTTAATCTAGGCACCCCAACCTTTTCCTAGCCTTTAGCGCTCTAGGTGAAAGGTACCTACCCTTAGCCAAATCATCAGGCTCAGGGCATAACTAACCATGTTAATTTAAGTACCCCCACATCCTTTCCCAGTTCGAAGGACTCGGGGTGTGTACTTCTGCATGTTTGCAGGACCTTTTATCAGTGAAAGAGCCTTGCACAGTAATAAACTTAACCTCAATTTATTAACAATTACCAGACATAATACACATGCTAAGCATGCAATGCTGTGCTCACCAATCCTGGTTAGGCAGGTGGACTTTCCTGACTGGCCAGAAAAAAGCACCTTTTTAACAGCTTGGTATTACATTGTCTTGATGTAATTTAGGAAGAGTGTTAAGAAGTGACTCTGCTTCCTAGCTCATGGCTACTGTGGTCCTAATACAATTGCTGCTGCTTAGCCCAAGAACAAGTCCTTAGACCTTACCCAGCATGCAGACAAGGGAGGGAATTGTAAATCTTGGTTACAGTTTGCTCCCATGAGTAGATCCATTGATCTCAATAAATCTTCATCAGTAAGCATTTGCAGAATTATATTGAAACAGTGTTTGTGGGATCAGTCCCTGAATGATTACCTGAACAAGTATAGCATTATTTGTATCATATAGGTCATGTTAAGATGTTTGTAAATGATTTCCCAACATGGACATGATAGCAAGGAGAAATTGACTTTATTTGTTTATTTTTTTTCCGTTTCTGTTCTTGTTAGTTTGGTAGCTGGGCAGGACAGCTAGGTGATGGAAGAGCCCACTTGATTGGAGTGTACACAAACAGGTACAGCCGGCTTTATTTTAAAATGAGTATGTAGCATTTTATGTGATTTGGATATAATGTGTATCGTTATAAGTACTAGTGTTATTTTTGTAGGTATGGTGAGAGATGGGAGTTACAGTTAAAAGGTTCAGGAAAGACACCATACTCAAGGTACAGTACTGTTAGTTCAAACAGACAAAAGTTTGGTTTTTTTCTACTTATTTTAAAAACAGAAGACAATATTCCCTATTTTCTTGTTCTCTCTAGAAATGGTGATGGAAGAGCTGTGCTTCGCTCCTCTCTGAGAGAATTTTTGTGCAGTGAGGCCATGCACTACCTTGGAATTCCTACAAGCAGAGCAGCTAGGTATTACCCAGCTTTTCTTTTTTACTGCATTTATTTTATAGAAAACATTAGGTTGAGTTTTGGGATTGGTTTTTTTTGTCCTGAGATATGCAATGGAATAGCTAATTTTTTAGAGAGATTTTTTCTGTGTGCACAGTTACTAGTGCCAAAATACACTCCTCCAGTTTTCTTAGATTGGTAAAACTTCTTAATGATTACTAGGTTTGAGAATTCTCTTTATGAATTAATTCATTTTTGCCTCTCAAGTGATTTGCAAATATCTTTTAGGTAATGCTACTATTTGCTATAACTTTTCTCTATTTTGGGATGAACAGCTGTAAGACACTGTGATAGATGGTTGTGTTTTAAAGGGACACCATCTTGAAATTTACTCAGATCTCAAAAATGAGTTAAAATGAATTTGAGAAACTACACCTGCTGCTAACTTCCCCTTCTAGTTTTATGTTGTATTACAATCACACTTTCCATTTTAAATAAAAAGTTTTACTCTCCCCTGTTGCTGTATGAAAGACCCACATAAGGAGCAGGGTGAACTAACCGACTCAAAATCCCACTCCGATGAATAATGTGCTCACACTTTACATATATGAGTAGTTAGTGGGACCCACTCATCCATAAAATAAACATTTATGAAGTTTGCAACATGAGTGCCTAACTAACTATGTATGAAAAAAGTGAAAATGACTGTAAGTATTGTCCAATACACAAAGTAAACAAATGATAAAAATAGAACTATTTTGTCTTCCATATCTTTCAGTTGCAATAATCTTAGGGTGTTTCTTTTAACTTTGATAGGAAAATTATCTTCAGCTAAAAGTGTGCATTTTAGGTTGATAATGGCTCTTTGAAGTGATCAGATGCTTTCCTAATTATAGAATTTTTTTCAAGTTGTGTTGGAAGTAATTTACTGAACAAAATTTGAGATGAGAGCAGAAAACAAGTACACTTGTCACTGGTGCACCTCTAGAATGCAAAACAAGCAGTCATTTAAAAAATCATTTAAATATCAGATCTGCTTGAGTTACAGAAATTTAGTAAGCATACTTACCTATTTTCTTTTTTAGAATTCTGTAGATTAAAAACTTTCAAAGATGTCTCTGGTTAAAATTATGGCAATTATTTTGTATTCCTCATGAGTTGGTCTGGAGGCCTTGTGTGTTTCGGAATCCACTGAAAAGTAAATATTCTGCAGGAAATGCATTGTACTCAGCTGTAACAGTGCAAACTCTGGTGGTTTCTATGGTTGCAGCATGACTGTGAATCTCTCTAGCATTAGTTTTAACACATTTTCTCTGCTGGAGTGCGATGTTTGTAAATAACATTGGAAGGTCTGTTCACTCATTTCAGCAAAAGGTCCCAAAGTGTCAAATAACTGATGCAAAACCACAAATCTGTCTGGACATCAGTATGAAAGCTTATGGCAAGGTTATGTCCTTTCTTTACTGTTGTCTTGACAACTTGTTCACTTCAGAGATAGTCAGACATTATTCCTTTACTGGGTGCTAATTCTGCCATGTACAAAGTATTCCTTGGCAAGTTGGTAAAATGTCATTGAAATGGTTGTTTAAGCCTATCCTGTAGACTCTTTCCAGGTTGGAAAAACAGACAAGGAGTCCTGTGGCACTTTTAAGGATTAACAGATTAGTTTATCGCATGAGCTTTCGTGGAAGAAAATCCCACTTCGTCAGATGTTTTGAAGATGGGTAATTTACAGAATGGGAGGAAATTAAATTCAGGAGAGTGTATGACATAGGATCAGGTCAGGCTGTAACAACAAATCAAAGTAGATGTTAAGATTCAAACACCGGGGAACAGCATATAGAGGAAGGTGAGGTCAAATCACCTGTTGTAATGAGAAAAAAATCCATAGTCCCTGTTTAACCCTGAGACAACAGAGTTGAATTTACACATGAATTCCAGTTCTACAGTTTTTCTTTGAAGCTGCGATTTGTTGTTCATTTTTTAGAGCACAGGTATTAACAAGTCATCCATGGAGTGAGCAGGGAGATTAGCAGAACTCCCAGAGATTTAAATGATGGGTTGATCATGGATGATAGTGCATGTCTCACTGAGCCACTGCAGCAGTCCCCAGAGGATGGAGGGTGCTAACACCCCCTGCCCCACCAAGGGTGGAGTGAGCTGCTGGTGCTGGGGGAGGCTACTGGGTGAGTTGGCTGGGTGCATCACACAACGCCATGCTGCCACTTCCCAGAGCATATCCCCCATGCGTACCTGTGCTGGGGGGGGAGGGAAGGAAGCTTTGACATCTCCCATGACTGTGCCAACCCCAGCTCAGGCCTGCCAGCAGCCAAGGGTTCCTGCTGCGGCGGGAAGCAAGCGTCCTCCTGGCCCCTCTATCCTCACTGAAATCAAAACACAAAAAGTTGTTTTTTAATTACGAGCAATAATTCAGTTCAGTTTCTTTGTATGATTGTGATTGTCTGTGATTTTAAGTATTGCTATGAGAAGTACGTGAGGAAGGGGTTGCAGATGCAAGCAGTGACCCCCCCGGACATCAGAGACCTATGATATGCCACTGTTTTCAGTACATCTTCAGCAGCAATAGTGGGAATAGAAGCATAGACAAGGCTCTGGACAGCCACTGTCATTGTGTCTACTCTAGCTTCTAAACCAGCTCAGATTTTTATTTGGTTTAGTTTTACTTCTGTTGTGTATTGTTTTGTTGTCCTGCCTAGTTTCCTGTAGCTAACAGAGCTAACCTGTTATTGGGTAGCTCAGCCAGGCTGTCTATTAGAGTCTGTGTTTCATGCTGGCTCGGAGTGCAAGTAATTTTGAAGTATCTGAACAGACCGATGTGGCAGTGAGGAAGATGTACCTATCCCTGCACTATCACCAGCAAAAAAACTAAAAGAAAACACAACCACCTTTTGCTTTTCTAGGTGGCCGCGCTGCTGTTTGTGCTGATGACGGAAACTGAAGTAAAGCAGACAGTTTGGGAAGGGGGAGGAAGAAAGCAGCGCTCGTGAAAGGAAATTAATAGTAAACCTGTCTGAATGATCTCTAGCACAGAAAATTAAAAGACTTGGGAAAAAAAGGCAGCGATGGCTACATTTGTGAGCCTCTGGGCAGAGCAGTCCCTAGCGGGGCAGGGCCCAGGGCCAATTGACCTGTGCGGGGCCCCAACCCCCCCCCCCAACGCTGGGGGTGCGGGGCAGGCTGGCCCAGAGCCTGGGCTCTGCTCCCTGCCCCACCCCTTGCCTTCAGCCTTGCTGCCAAAGGTAGCAGGGTGGGGGGCAGCACGGCAGTGTGGGGCCTGCAGAACCACAGGGCCCAGGATGGTTGCCCTGCTCGCCCCACCCTAAGGCCGGGCCTGCCCCTGCGACATTCTGATGAAACTATAGAGCAGTGGAGCTCATACACTGAGCGTTTTGAGTGTTTTGTTGTTGCAAATGGAGTTGCAGATGATAAAAATGTGACAAATTTCTGAAGTGTTGTGGGAGTCAAAACATTTTGTTTGCTGTGCAATTTAGCGAAACCTGATGAGCCAGACACAGTCTTACAGTGACGTTGTGAAGATCCTGGAGGCACGTCTTTCCACCAAACCACTCGTAATTGCAGAGAGATTTAGGTTCCACAAAAGGAATCAAGACGAAGGTGAGACAATGGTGCAATTTGTAGCAGCTCTTAAGAAGCTTGCTGAGCACTGAATTCAGTGGTGTGTTAAATGACACCCTGCGTGTGGTCTGTGCAGTGAAGCCGGACAGAAGTGCCTGTTGCCTGATAGACACCAAGCTCATCTTGTAGAATGCCATTCACATTGGAATTTCCATGGAACTGGCAGCAAAGGAAGCAGAAAAATAAGTGCATCAACCAGAGTGCGTAAGGTGTCACAAGCACTACCAACAAGATAGTGGGAAGCTGGGAATGTTACCGCTGTAGAAAGCCTGGTCAGCAGGCATCAAAATTCTGGTGTGAAGACCTAGTGTGTTGACAGTGTGGCAAAAAGGGACACATTGAGCGTGTCTGAGAACATAAGAAAGAGTCAAACAGAACAGGCAAGCAGGAAGAAAAGAGGTCCACTGTCTGGGGGACCAAAAAGGAAAATCTGCATGTAGTAGAGGAGACTTAGAATGTTTAAAGCTACACCCAGTCAGAGGAAGAAGTGCCACTCCACGTCTTCTCCATGGCAGTCGGCTCACAGTGAATACTGGGCAACCCCACGGTTGGAAGGTGCGCATAGAACGGGACACAGGAGCAGCTGTTTTGCTAGTCTCATACACTGTCTATAAGGAGAAGCTAAAGCGTCTTTCACTTAAGCTGACAAAAATTGTTCTGGAGACATACATTGGAGAAGCTTCTCATCTTAAAGTGGAGCTCAATGAACATACTGCAAATTTGCCACTCTTTATGGTGGAAGGCAATTACTCTGCCTTAATTAGAAGGTCATGGCTTAAAAAGATCTGGCTGAATTGGGCAGAAATGCACATGATGGCCAAGGCAGAAAGAGGTCCGGCCATTGTAATAAAGAAATATGCTGCTATTTTTGGAGAGGACCTGGGATGTCTTGAAAGGAATTACCGGTACTATGAGGACAAGGTAAAGGTGAAACAAAAGCATTTTGCTAATAGGCTGTAGCTTTATCTTGTCACCTGCCTATATCGTTTGTAAAAATTTAATCATACCAGCACACCAATTATTCATCTTTTCTTTCTTTTTAAAAATGAAGTATGATGATAAAATAACACTTGGATTTGGGTATAAAACATTTTTTCTGAGGCAATTTTCATGGCTTTTTCTTTTCTCTTGCAGCTTAGTTGTAAGTGATGATGATGTGTGGAGAGACCAGTTTTACAATGGGAGTATTAAAAAAGAGAGAGGTAATCCATGCATTTAAAAATATTCTCCAATGATTTTTTGCATTGTATAGTTTCAAAGTGTGCTGTATTTTAGAATATAAATATTAACAAATCATCTCATTTCTTGAGAGTCCTTATTTAGATGTTACATTTACTCCTGAAGAAGTCAGCCCCCAAATCCTTCTTAATTTAAAATTCCTTTGGTCAGGGCTGCCATTGATGTAACATACCTGTCTCTTCTTTTCAAAATTTGATCCCAACAGCCACAATAAAAGAGGTGAAGGGGGAATTTTGATGGAATGATCCAGTACAATCTATGTCTAATTTTTGTAGCCTTTAACCTGGGTTGGTTGGTTGATTTCTTTGTTTGTATGTTTTGTGAGGGAGAGGGGAAGAGGGGCTTTCATAGTCGAACAGATAGAACCTTAATTAGGATTACCCTATGTCTGAGTTTTCCTGAACATAGCCTCTTTTTCAACCTCTTTTAGTTGCCTGTTCCTTTTAAAAATGGGCTTATATGTCTCAGTTACTTTCAAGCAAATTAAACATTCAGTGTTAAAATATTTGTATGGGAATTTAATGATACATACTCACATTTGATTTGTATTTGTTTTGTGTGTGTGTGTGTATAAAATTTTTGTTATTGCTGCATGCTGATCTCTATTTACATTTAGCATATATGTTGTTTAAGGTGCAGTAGTCCTGCGTGTTGCCAAATCGTGGTTTCGTATAGGCTCATTGGAAATTTTAGCTCATTCTGGGGAACTGGACTTGCAAAGGTTAGAGTGAAATCTTCCAAGTAATTACATTAATTCTAATATCAATAAACCTATTCAAACATGTACGTAAAGCAGTAAGTTTAGGAAGATCATTTACTGGACTGATTCTTCTGATTTTGCTATTTACTATAAGGAAAGAAGTACTATTTAATAAAGATTCAAATGCAAGATATTCATGGTAAGGGCTGTATTTAGTTGTTTGTCCTTGACTGGCAAAAACATTTGCATATGCTGAACTTTACATGAGTAGTCACATCACCTAAGTAATTGTATACTTTTTTTAGGATTGGGGCTTCGGTTTATAAAAGGCTAGTTCAAAAGGGTCCAATTTTTGTAGGGGCCTGTGTGCGCTACCATAATATAAATATGAAATATAAGAATAACAGAAGTATGTCCTGCAATATTTTCCATGCACATGCAGATTAAAAAGGGAACAATGCGTATCGGTAACGAACTATTGTGGAACTATTACAGGCTTTTTAACCATACAATAGTTTTCTAATAATTGAAATATGTTGTCCCTTCTTAAGCTGTTGAGTTTCTCAGTTTGAGAAAACTGTTTCTGATCTTTATTCAAGTAAAATTCCTTGGATCTTCCTCCTTTGAAACCATAGATGGCTTGCTAATCACCTACAGTAGGGACTCATGCAGGTAGTGCTCAGAGAAGAAATCACAATTACTTATCATAGTAATGTGGTTGTTCAACATGATTTCCTGCCTTAATGAATGCTGCCTCTTTCCCCTTTAGTTAGGCCTGGTCTATACTTATCAGCAAATTGGGTGGGAGTTGTGCAAGCTATGTAAAGTAGCTTGGATAACTTACATCAGCTTCCTAAAGGCTGTTCTGCGTGCCATCTTCACTGTGGTGTACTGATAGAAAAAGCGTACCCATCGATGTAGAGCTATGCTTTTTGTGGAGGTGGTTTTACTGAATCAACTTCTGGATCGATTGAGTGGGTCTTCACTTCACTCAACTGATCTGGATAAATTGATCTGATGGCAGTGAATTGGCTGCTATCAGTGAAGACATACCCTTAGCAATCGAACAGCAGGTTTTTGATTTGTGGAAGGAATTGCTTTATGGTTGAGGCTGTGCCATGTTGTGATTTTAGTTTGTGTGTGTACAGCCCCAGTCAACAGTTTTTGAGAAAATTACAAGCTAAGGCATTCAGGCCCTGCATGTCACTTGCTATCAGCACCCATGTAGAAAGTGCTTGAAGAACCACAATTAAACTGTGGTAAAATTATTTTTATAATGTTTAGAATTCAGCCATAAAAATTTTCTGTGTGGAAGAACTTGGGCCAGAACTTCACTTAGGAGTGATTTTTTTTCTTTCAATAATCAAAACAGTTTGTCAGCCAGTGTTGTTATATAGGCATGTAAACAAATATCGTGCTCTAATCAGAGACTTTGATACTTGGAGTTGTTTTAATACCACATGATTAATTCTAATCCTATTCTGTATGTGAAATACTAAGTTTTATTGCTAACAATTTTTCTAGGGTCTTACCCATTGCAGTTAATGGGTGTCTCTTTATTGACTTTATTGGGCTTTGATCAGTCCCTTAGTGTGGAGAATAAGAATGATTAGTCCTGTTTGGCACATCAGTCCTAAAAATACTGGTTTTGCTTAAAGAGCTCTTGATTCTTTTTTTCAGGACACTGCTAGACTTCGTCATACAAGAACATTTTCCTTCAGTAAACATGAATGATTCAAATAGATATCTGGTGAGCATAAGAGGACTTTTATCTTATATGTCTATAGTGAACAAAACCAAGTTGTATTAACAGTCATAAAAATGAAAGGTTTCAAAGATCACTGAAGTGAGCTTATGGTTTTTAATCAAACAGATATTTGCAAATGTTCTGCGGTAGTCTCCCAGTTCTCCTTGCAACACCAAGTATGCGGATAGTCTTTTCCTACCCTTTTACCTTACTCAAACATATTATGTTAATCCCATTCTCTGTTAATATTTGTTCTGCTTATGTTCATCCTATGCTAACCTGTAATGGAGACTCGTAATGGCATCAAGATCATGCTCTGCCATAAGTAAAAGCAATATATTTTATTATTACTGTAACACTTTTGTTTTAGTATTATTGCAAATGCAGCTGAATGCTTGTATTGTCATACAATTTTGAGTGTTCTTGGATAAGACAGATAACCATGCAGCCAACTCATTGAGAGTGCCTTGTAAAAGTTCTGATAGGTAGGTGCCCAAACAGTAAAAAGAAAATAGAATATAGAGTGGAAAATGTTATTTTAAAATAAATTATGTATTTGGTAACACAGTTTTTATCTTCATTTTTTTATGAAAGGATTTGAAGTGAGAAATGTATTTGATTTCAGGACTTTTTCTCTAGAGTGGTATTGGAGACTGCAAATCTGATTGCATTGTGGATGTCAGTGGGTTTCGCTCATGGTAAGCTCTGATAGCTAAATTAAATGATTGGCGTGGTAATTGTAAAATATTAGGGTCTGTTAAAAGTTCCTTTACGTACGAACTCAAATCCTTTTGGTTTGGGTTTTTATTTTGTTTTAAATTTCCCTATAATGTATCACTTCACTACAAAAATTAAAGATTTATAAATGGTGTAAAAATTAACTTCACCATTTTCTGAGTAATTAGAAGAGTTAATATTGGACGACAGAAAAAAGCAACATAAAGAGAAAAGTAAGAGTATTGAAATTTAAAGCAGAGTAATACTGTGGTTTAGTTAATGTCTCATACATTAACAGTACATACGTATATGCATGTGTATACACGCATACGTGTGTATCTTCCACTCTGTTGCCTTAGATTGACAGTCTTACATTTACATTTAGATTAATTTATTATTAATATAAACACATCTAATATAACACCTTCGATTTCCTTAAGCTAATCAGTATTTTCATGTACCTGAAGGGTCCAAAATTCAGGTAAAACCCCAAAAGTAGCTTTTGTAAAACCTGGAGATTTTTCAGTACTGATCAGTAAAAAACCAAAAATGAAGGTACTCAATGATGGCTTTTGCTTTGTCATGTTTAATTCTCCTCTTCTCTTCCTTTATTCCAAAACTTCTTGGCATTTTTGCCTACAACAATACTTTTGTTGTCTTTTAGCATGTCTGCAAGGTTTTTTTCCACAGATTCAAGGGATGTTTTTTATTTTCAAAGTGCAGGCAGTTCAGGAAGCGGCAAAAGACTGGCATAGTACGTGGGCTTCTCTGAATGGGTGTAGAAAAAGATTCCTTGAAAAGGGTTGATGGTTAGTAGCAAAGAACACAGTTGTATCAATATTACTTATTTGGGTCAGTCTACTGGAATTTTTAAAGTGATTATTTTAGATTAAGCAATACCGTGTTTTTTGGAAAGATAATTGAACTGACACACTGTTATATATGCAGAGACCACATGTTGGTGTCATATAAGGGCATGAGTTTGGGATGCCTCGTTAGATTCTGTCTTTTAAATAAAAGTCAGTCGGTGTAATGGTGGGGCCATATCAGCACCCTGGATTCACTTACAGATGAATTTATTCTTACAAAATCATGGGAATACTTGTTTATTTGAAAATCGCTTTACTGTCAATATGCTATGAAACTTTGTTTCAGGCTTCAACTCTGTGAGTAGGAACATCATGATATTGCTGATATAGCACAAACTCAACACACAAGAAAAGAAAAATAATTAATCAAATGTACAAGAGGTAGTCCCAGTTCCACAGTGTTGCCACTGAAAGTAAAAGGAGATAGTGCCACCTAGGTATAGAAATAAGATGAGATATCACAGAGCCACCCAGAGTTTTCAGTTTTGATAAATAAAATGGCTGTTAGGTTGGGAGCAAGGGAATGAGCTTGATATCCAGACTATCATCTCTTGGGCCCAACTTCACATATTGTAATTTAGTTTCACTGCAGTCTAGATATTTCAGCAAATTTTCTGCTCCTGATAAATTAGCAGAATCCAAACAAAAAAACCCTATGTTTTGATAGTTGTATTTTTGTTGTTGTTTAATTTTAGGTGTGTGCAATACAGATAACTTCAGTTTGTTATCCATAACAATAGATTATGGTCCATTTGGTTTTATGGAGTCCTATGATCCAAGTGAGTATAGCACAGGTATTTTAATATATCTTTTATTTTGTTTGAAATAAAATTCCTTATTGTGTTTTTATATTTTTGTTTGTTCAGAAAATTCTAAATGTTATTAGCATATGGATCCTGCATGTGTGTACTGCATGTACATTGGTCAGAATATAGATTTTGGGTGCAGGTTTATTTAAATCAGAGAACAGTTGTACTGTACATTACACAAGTTATATTTTAAACTGTACTCTAAAATACTTGCAGGTAGTGTATGTTACTACTAAACCTATTTCCATGAAGAATCCCTCATCCTTACCTTCATCAGATTCACAGATGCTATAGTAGAAATTCAGAAAATTCTGTAAAATTTAAATACAGCTAAAAGTAGCCAAAAGAAAATCCATATATGAATTCTTATATGTCATCTCTTATCATTTTGGCTTTGCAGTCATAACTATAATTTCGGGGGCGGGAGGAAATCAAACCTACCCAGTTATGACACTTTGCTGTAAATCTTTCAGTGGAAGCATGAATTACATTATTCCCTCCATCTGTTGTTAATAGATGTAGGTCCAGAAGATGGTGTTCTGATCTACTTTACATTTAGGCTAGGGTTTAGAGGCCAAGTCATGACTGTGGGTCAGGCTCAGTGGTGTTGAAATCTCAGTGTCTGTTTTCATAAGCGTCCAACCAAATCTCCTAAAATCTGATTTTGTATGCCTTGAGCACATCTCAGCTGGAACCTTAAGATAAGTTCCTTCTAGTTTTAGTATTTTCCCTGAAGCCAAAACAAAAGAAGTGGGTTTAGACCTGGGAATTCAAATTTGAATGTGTGCCTTGCCTCCCAAAATTCAGAGTTGTGTAGGTTGGTTGAGGAGGAGGGTGGGGTTGCATTTGAAGTAGTGGTTTGGGCCCACTTCTAATAAAAACAAATTATTAGATGAAAATGAAATTTCTATTTGACACCCATTCTGAGATGCTGTTCATAATTACAGTGTTTGTTTCCTTTTGAGGGCTGGGGCTGATCTCATTAGTATTGCTGTCATCCTGGGTCCTTTTTTCCAAATAGTGCAAAAAATGACCCAGGATGACAGCCCTGCCCCAGCAGAGCTGTCCCTGTTCTGCATGAGAAGTACATGCTTACCCTTTGCTCTTGGATGCATTATCCCTCTCATGAAGGGTATGTGTTTGCCTAGTCGCACCTTTCTGATATGGCCTTTCTTGTAATGGAACATTTTAGCCCAAAATGTTCAGAAACGTGTATAATATATATTTTGAAATTATTTTTATGTTCAGATAATTAGTGTAATGTGGCTACTTAAAATGAATGCATCTCACTTGCTTACATTACATTGCAAAAAGATATTGTTTGGAAGTCAAGAATCTCTAATCATATGATATTTAACAGTAGCATTATTTATATTAAACAATATCAAATGTTATTACAGGTAATAAAGGGCTGGTCTAGATAATGCTCGGTCCTACCATGAGTTCAGGGGACTGGACTATATGATCTCGCAAGGTCCTTCCAGTCCTATGGTTCTATGAAAAACATTGTTCTTAGTGTAAAATCATTTGGCTCTTTAAACATCTGAATTTATTCTGTTTCTTGAAGTATGAAAACAACACTAGTGACCATCTGGGAACTTGTATTCCTTACTTTGGCAAATGTTAGCTCTTGAACTAATCCAGCATAAATAAATATTCTTGAGTTTGTAGTAATGCAAGTTAATATTTAGTGCTTGCAGGACTTTTATTAGTTTGCTGTGGAAATATGAAAAATGAGCCTAGTTTAATATTTTAACTTTGGTTCTTCTAAATCTGTTATAGAAATGTAATGTTTTGTTTCAAACAGATTTTGTTCCAAACACATCTGATGATGAAAGAAGGTATAAAATAGGAAATCAGGCAAATGTTGGGATGTTTAATCTGAACAAGCTCTTACAATCTCTAAACCCTTTATTGGATCCCAGGCAAAAGCAGCTGTAAGTAATCCTTAAAAGTATCTTCATACTTAAAAGAATTAGTGAGATGAGATATATTATAAATTACTTTATGGGTAGCAGAAGAGGTGGCTGTTTTTTTAAGAAGTTTGATTTCTAAACAGAAAGTGTTTCCTGGATATGTTACAAGCCAAACAAGACCATTTTAAATTGCATCGAAAAAATATCAGAATTGGGATCAGAGAGAAGTTTTTCATAAATAGATAGCAGCCAGAGGAAGATTTCACCTTTTAGTGTGAAGCTGAATTGTGCTTTTGGTATTACAATTGGTCAATAGGATTTGACATTTCCTTACTTTTATAGAGCTTTTCAGATTTTGGAGGGATACTCTGAGCATTATTATACTCGGTATGTACTTCTATAACTCAGATTTTAAAGAAGCATATGTTATATTTTCAGAACAATTTCTTTGCCTTCATAATTTCTGTTACTACTTTCAGTTTCACAGAACTATTTAGAACAAAATTGGGTCTCCTTGGGGAGAGTGTGGATGATAACTATTTGATTGCATTCCTGCTAAGAGTAAGTTTGTTATTGGTCATTCTTTTGGGGATATTTGAACTGATATCTAATAATTTCAAAATATTGATAGAAACATTTAATTTCACTAGCTAATGGAAGATACAAAAGCTGATTTTACCATGGCATTTCGACAGCTCAGTGAGATTACTCAAGACCAACTAAAAGAGCTCCGTATTCCTCAGGTATTAATTAATATGTAGTATTTTAGGAACATTTTACTGGGCTCTGAGATCACTTAGGTAAGTATAGAATGAATAAGTGAGTAATTAAGGGTAAATACCATAAACTGCATGCATCAAATTTTCAGTCACAGGCACAATGTGAACACACACAACTTCACTTGCATGAATGCCTGCATATATCAGGTATGTCTTCTGAATGCTTTCAGTCACGTTAGATGAAAGAATTGCCAAGAGAATTCCATTTCCTAACCTATCTCATTGCTCTTTTCAGTGTATATTTGTAAACAGCAATATTAATGTGAAAAAACCACACTTGTTAGTGTAGAGATAACTAAAAGCAGTTCTTCATAAAGTATATACCATATCTTCAAATTTATGTTCTACAGAAGTGCTGCTCAACCGTTGTCACAACACAAAAACGTATCATGGCACAGTGTCAAGTGTGTCGTGTGGGCTAAGCCCCCCATGTGGCTGGTGGGCTGCAGTAGCGAGCTGCTGGCTGTTAACACTGCAGCCTCAGGCAGGCTGCTGACTCATCCAGCCAAGGAGCTGGAGGTGGGGCATTTTAAAATCTCCCGCCCTGCCTGCCGAGCCCAGGGCGGTGGAGAAGGTTTCTCCAACAGCTATGGGGCAGGGCCCCTTTGTTATGATGAGTGGTGCAGGGCCGCCGACACGGTGGGGGCCAGAGAAAGAGCAGCAGGGCCAGAGTGGAGGGGATGCAGGAACAGGGCAACGTGGCCTGAGCCAGGGTCGTGGTGAGAGTGCGGGCTGTGGGAGAACAGACTTGGGTTGCAGGCTGCTGGGAGGCTGGGGGAGAGATGGGGGCTGCCAGGGGAGAGGGAGAAGAGACGGGGGGGCCACTGGGAGAGAGGGAGAAGAGACGGGCTGCTGGGGAGAGGGGGAAGAGATGGGGGACTGCTTGGGAGAGGGGGAAGAGATGGGGGGATTGTTGGAGGGGAAGAGAGGGGAGGCTGCCGCGGGGAGAGGGAAGAGACTGGGGGCTGCCGGCGGGGGAGATGGGGGCTACTAGGGGGAGGGGGAAGAGGCTATTGGGGAGAGGGGAAGCCTTGGTGTGTCACGAACGGCTGGCAACTCTCTGAGCTATGTCGTGATTCCAGAAAGGTTGAGAACCCCTATTCTGCAGACTTTACAGAGAGGGATCCTGCTTCTGCCTATGCTTATGCACAGTAGTAGCTTTATATTTCTTGTTCAAGAAGTGTCTTGTGGTGCTCACACCCTGGCACCTTTAATTAGAATTTGGGTAGGCATGCCTGTTGGTCCGTGTATGTGACCTATGCTTCCTTGGGCGCCGGTCCAAGGCTATATAGGGCCCTCTGGGGGAGAACTACCCCCAGTTCTTTCTCAATCTCTTGGGCCTGAGGCAGAGCATTAATATGCCTTACTTTTGAAGTTTCTTAGCCTAGTTACCTTTCTTTAGTTTATTGGTTTTTCTTCATTTTATTTTATTTTTTTTTATATAGGGGGAGTTTCTTTTGATCCCTTTCCTCTTGGGGGAGGGAAAACTTCTCCCTGTTAGAGTCTGTTGCTTTGAGGTATGCCAGGCTTTCTGGGCTTCAAATGGTTCATCTGTTGCTGGGAGGCCATTGCATTCAGTGACTGGCATTCCTGTTTCTTCTGCTTGGGGGAGTCTCATATTCCACAAAAGTGCACCATCTGCTCAAGGGCAGAGGCCCTTGCCCTGCTTTTATGGCAGGGCAAGAAAACATGGGGGCTAAAACTGAGACTCTTAATGATGGTGCATTCGCTTCAACTGTCCTCAGATCCTGGTCAGGAGACTCCTGGTAGTCAGTGAATGAGTAAGACTTCTGCGGAGACCTCACATCTTATCTTGGGTATGGCCAAGGCTCCAAATGCTCTTGGTGCTGATCCTGTGCCGTGGGCTCCAGGAGAAGCACAAGAAAAGCATGCTTCATCAAAGCATTTCACTTCTCAGAGAATGGTACCCACAATTCCTTTGATAAAGTCTACATCTAAGTTGTCCACTAATATGGCATCTGTATTAGAAAGACACCATGCCTCTCATCCAGTCTCAGGACCTCCCAGGGCATCCTCATTAGAACTATCTACTCCAATCAGAGTAGACTTGTCAGAGCAGCATATTTCCTCAGTACTAACAATAGGATGCGGCCTCGTTTTTCAAGCAAACCCAGTATCAATAAGAGTTAAAATTCTCAAGGGATTTATTAGTTTCAGAGGAGCCAGTTCCCCTTATTAATTAGTACCAACCAGTATCAGTACTAAGCACTAGATATGGCCACTGAGATGGGACTTTTCCCCATTTGTATTTGCTTTGCCAACATGTTCAGAGACTGCTGGTGCCTCCCCTCTTGAAATGGAGGAATTTTCCTCCAATTTGAATATTTTGATCCAGGGTTCCACAGCACTTATAACACAAGGGATTTCCATCATGACACTTAATAAAGAGGTGAGTTGCACCAAAGATGGGCCCCCAGATCGGGTTCTAGTACAAGTGGTTGCCAACCTTGAGATCTTTTTGTCCTCCTTAGTGGCCTGCTGGGATCCTTAGGCTGTATGTCATCAGCAGTTTCCCCTTGCTCCTACTCTTCTTTTGGGTAATACAGGGGGGAGAAGCTCTCCTACTCCAACAGTTCCTTCTCTGTTATCTCAGGCACAAGAACCCTTTGAAGAGCAGGAGACCAGGCAGATAAAGAGGTCACTGCCTAAACAAATATTTCTTAGTCTTCCCCGATGAAGTGGTTATGCCTCTCCCATTGACTGTGGCTGATGACTTCCAACACTTCTAAGAGTTAATGAAGCACATGGCAGAGTCCATACAGATCCCCTTGGAAGAGATCAGTGAGTCACAACATAAGCTCTTGGACATCCTCCACTGGGCTACCTCTACTCGAGTTGCCCTGCTTATTAATGAGGTTCAGCTGGATCTTGCCAAATCCAGCTGGGAGACCCCTTAACAATTCTGCTGACATGTAAATGGGCCGTTAAGAAATATGTCCTGGCTAAAGACTCTGAATTTCTTTTCAGCCATCTAATACTAAAGACCTTGGTTGTAGAGGCAGTAAAGTAACATGGCAGGCAACAGAAGGCCACACCGGATGATAAGGACAGAAAGACCTACTCATCCATAACTCTTCAATTTAGGATCATGAACTATCAAGCTCTCATGGCTAAATAAAATCACTCAAATTATGCCAAATTCATCACCTTTATTGAGTATCTGCTGGCTGATGAACACAACCAGTTTCAGGCTATTTTCAGTGATGGTCACCTGTTAGCTAGAACATCACTACGGGCCTCTTTAGATGCAGCTGTCACTGCAGCTCAATCCATCTATATGGCAGGACTCATGCAGAAGGCTTCCTGATTCCCACTGTCTGGATTCCCAAGGGAGTTCCAAAACATGGCTGAAAACTTTCCCTTTGATGACTTCAAACTGTTTGCTGAATCCACTGATAATTCACTGTGTACCCTTAACAATTCCGAAACCATGTTGTGGTCCCTTGGGATTTATACGTCTATAAACAAATGAAAATTAATTAGATCCCAAACTGCACAAAGATCCCTCCCCATTTCGTTCTCAGGATTTCAGAGACAACCCAGGAAAAAGTCAAGTTTCCAGAGGAAGAGAGAACCTGCTTCTTTGTCCGCTAGTGAACCCTCATGATCATCTAAGTGTCAGTTTTGATGGGCTGGTCAAGGGCCCCGAACTTTCTCACAACACCAGGCTACATGTACACCATTTTACCCACTATGCACTGTGATGAATTTGGCATAATTTGAGTGATTTTATTTAGCCATGAGAGCTAAAATTGACAGGATTGTTGTTCAGCTCCATAAAGGTCCACTTGGAGGCTACAATAGCCTTCTATTCAGTGATTGAAGGCTCTATAAAGATCAGCTTGGAAGCTACAGCAGCCTTCCATTCAGTGATCAAAGGGTTCTCAGTCTTCACCCATCCTCAACTGTAAGATTTCTGAGGGGATTGGGAAACTTTTTGGTTAAATTAAGGAACTCATTCCTCTTTGAATTTAGTACTTAGATGCCTTTTGCTCCACCTCACTGTCTTTGAGCCAATTGCTATCTCTTCCCACATTGTTTTAATTTATCTCAGAAGTCTTTTTGGTGGCTATGCCCTCTGCCTTTGAGGTTAAAGAATTAGGGACTCTAATAGTAGATCCTCCATTTACAGTATTTTTCAAGAGCAAGGTTTCATTGGCTATGTCTACACTGGCAAGTTAGTTCAAATTAAGGAGGCTTAATTCGAACTAACTAAAGCCATGGCTACACTAGGCTTTAGTTAGTTCGAATTAAGGGCTTCCTTAATTCGAACTAATAAGTTCGAATAGGGTATTCAAACTAAGGGGTTAACCA
>ML685840.1:9222896-9328459 GCA_007922175.1 Pelusios castaneus | reverse complement strand
GTCTTACTTTTGAAAAGAAGGATTTTGCATAAAAAGTAAACCTTGCTGTTTATCTGTGCAAGAATGCTTTGCCAGTGGCAAGTTATGTTCTTAGAAGCCAGCAGAGCATATGCATATTTCCCTCCAAATGCACACACAAACCAATATAAACACATGCCAGAGCCCAGCAGGAATATTGCAAGAACAGCAACTAACACCACTGTATTCTCAGCTAGGAGTACCTCTATTCCCTTGGTTAAGCCATTTACCCTCATGTCCTCATATAGGAACATTGAACTTACACACTCACACCTCCCTTGCACAGGATGGTGGCTCAAGCCAATACTCCTACCCAGTCACTTTCCCTGACTTTCACTTATAAACTTAAATGTGTTTTTCATTGTGTTATTTTCGCCATATGTTAATAAACACAAAAATATGACTCTCCTTTGTTTTTTCTTTCTTTTCACTTTCCTTTCTTTGCTTCACTGTTTCCATCTCTTGTGTTCTGTGGTGTATCTCTTTGTATATATCTGTGCCCATTTCCTTAGTCCAGTGTTTTTTCTAATGTTTGTGCATTTTTGCTAGTAAGCTCCAGCTTTTTGTCTCACACAGACAGTGCAAAGCAACTGTAAACCCAATTTAACCAGTCAGTGAAACCTGTTTCTATCCACTTTGCATCACTGAAGTGACTGTGCTGAATCTGGTTTCTCATCTTGCTCCTTTATCAAACTTCTTTCTCCTTCCCATCTTGCACTGTTTCCTCTCTTCTTTTCCATCCCCTTTCTGAGACTTTTTACCTCTCACCCCCCAGGCTTTCAGTTCCTCTCCTTTCTCAGTCCCTTCGTGCCTTTTTTCCTTCCCTCACAAATACTTTTCAATAACCATATTTTGTGTAAAACAAGTGATTTACAAAGGGGACTCGCCTGAGGTGCACAGACAAGGACAGCACAGATACCCTTGTAGCCTCTCTGTGGGTTAGTTTGAAACAGAAGACAAGCAGATTAAAGAAAAGTTAAGGGTCAAGTATTGTGGCTCTTTCCTACTCCGTCCATGTTGTAGGGTCTTTCATAAATCGGTTCACTTTGTTCTTTGCTTGAAAGTAACAACCTTCGGCATAGCTGTCATTAACAATACCTTGTCTTTTAGGGATTCTGGGCTCTGCAGGACCTTAGTAAACACAAGTTCTTTTCCGACTGGGTTACTATGTACCTTTTGAGATTAGGACGGTAAGATAAATACATTTTCGAATTAAAAATAACAAGAGTATGTTTGGCAGTTGAATGTAGGTGGGGTAAACTTAATTTTATAATGCCCTGGGTCAGATAGTGCATTGTCTTTAGCCCATCCTATATATTGCCTCTGAGCACACTTTTATATGACATTTTAGCCTATATATATGGAGATATTATTAGCATCCATGATAATTATGTTCCAAAGGGGTAGCCGTGCTAGTCTATTGCAGAAAAACAGAGTCCTGTGGCACTTTTAAGACTGATGGATTTATTTATCGTATGAGCTTTTGTGGGAGAAAATCCCACTTTGTCAGACACTTTGAAGATGGGAAATTTACAGAATGGGAGGAAATTAAATGCAGGGAAGGCTGTTACAGCCTGACCTGATCCTATGTTATACACTTCCCTGCATTTAATTTCCTCCTATTCTGTAAATTTCCCATCTTCAAAGCGTCTGACCAAGTGGGATTTTCTCCCATGACAGCTCATGCAATAAATAAATCTGTTAGTCTTTAAAAGTGCCACAGGACTCTGTTTGTTTTTCATGATAATTATATTGCTGGAATGTATATTTATTCTGTCTAATTACAATCTGGTATGTTCTGAAACACAACTGTGTAAAAACGATGTTATGGGGTTCAGCATTTCCTGTCCCTCAGTGACCCCATAGCAGATTTACTCACTTCACAATTATGGGTGTTTTATTAAACTGACAACACAGCAAACTCAGGCTGGGATTTGAAAGTCAAGCTGTTTTTTCTCACTAGTATATACACTCCTCTGGCTCAGGGCTGTTCTCATATACACTTGTGCAACCCTGTTGCCTTGGACATGGGTATCTGCACAGATGTCTCAGTGTATAATTGAAAGACAATGGGTTTCATAGGTGTCTGCCTCACAGTTGGAACCACCTGAAATTCTGTTGTTTCATAAGCCAAAAAAAGAACTCCATTTGCTCTTACATAGTTGTGTTGGCTCTGCAGGGCTGACAGTGGTAAAACATGAGAAATTAGACGTTTTAAAAATAAAGACAATTCTCAGCAAATGTACATGAGGAGCAGATCCACTGAGGGGGAAAAAATGCCATTTTTACATAGCAACTTTTCAAAGTATAATTGCATTTAGGGGGTTAATCCTGTTCTCATTGAAAACAATGGCAAAACTATTAATGTCAGTGGAAGGAGGACATAATATTTTTAAAAGTCAGTAAAACCTACAAGTGCAGGGCAAAATTATGTATCTAATCTGCACATGCATTTGTCATATTTACAACCACAAATCTGATATTTACATTGGTAAATGTCCAGTCAGATTGTAATTTGCTATTTTTGCCTGTGAATAAGTGTTTGCATTTGATCATAAGCAGTTTAGGAAATGAGGTCAATGGTGTCAAATGGAATATATTTAGAATATATTCAGTGTGGGAATTACACTCAGCCACTTTGCACTGGCTGCATTATTTTCTGAGAAACCTCGTGGGAGTATATGTTCTTCAAGTGTCTGAACAAGTGGAGATAGAATATTTTCTGAATAACGTCTGAGAAATAGGAGAGGGATAAAAGAGACAGTAGGTGTGCCAGTCACATTTGTTTAATTCTTGCGGTTCAATGAATGGCATTATTGATTTTTTTTCTAAATACAGGAGGATAGGAAATTATAATGAAAGGGAAAAGAGGGAAATGTGGTATCAATAAGGGAAGTGAAGATGCATAGAATTCATGTAATATCTTTTTTCTTTATCTTGCCCATATAGTAACATTGGTGATTCAGACAGTAAAAGAAGGAAAAGAATGACTGGTAAGTAAATTGATTGAAGAATTTGGAACTTTTCAGGCAACTGCAAATTGTTAGGTCACAATTTAGTCACAGAAATATGCTGTCCATGCACTGAGTAGGATTAGGGGGCTGGGGCACATGACTTATGAGGAGAGACTGAACGAACTAGGCTTATTTAGTCTGCAGAAGAGAAGACTGAGGGGAGATTTGATAGCAACCTTCAACTACTTGAAGGGTTGCTCCAAAGAGGAGGGAGCTAGGCTGTTCTCGATGGTAACAGAGGACAGAACAAGGAGCAATGGTTTCAAATTACAGCTGGGGAGGTCAAGGTTGGATATTAGGAAAAACTTTCTCACTAGGAGGGTGGTGAAGCATTGGAATGGGCTATCTAGGGAAGTGGTAGAATCTCCATCTTTGGAGATTTTTAAGGCCCAGTTGGACAAAACTCTGGCTGGGGTGATTTAGTGGGCGTGGTCCTGCTTTTTAGCAGGGGGTTGGACTAGATGACCTCGTGAGGTCCCTTCCAACTCTATTATTCTATGATTCTGTGATTCTATTCATTTAAATAATTACTCTGGTTGCATCATGTCACTGGTCTGAAGAAAGGAGCAAATCTTTCAACAGTTAGAGTATCAAAATGGTCCACTCGAATTAGAAATATGTACATTTGCTTTCCTGCAGGTTATATAGAGCCTGGGTCTGTGACTATTAGGGCACTGTGCAGCTTCTTTTGTCAGGGAGGAGGGACTGCGTAATTGTTGTTTTACAGGAGTCTTTCCAGTTTCCAAACAAAATCCCCAAACAACCCAAGAGAACTATCACACATGGAAGTGGTACCTACCAGCACCATACATGTTTTGTTTAGGGCTAGCGATCCCTTCCTTTCAGAAGCACTAAAAAGTAGATTTTTATGAAAAAAGAGAAACAAGGGGCAGATTTTGGTCTCAGTTACAGTGGTGTAAATTTGGAGTAATCCTGTTAGTCTTCAATATAATTGTTTCAGATTTACATCTGTGTAATTGAGATCAGAATCTGGCTAACTGTGTCCCGACAGAATTGTACATACCTACTTCAGTTGATCAAATGGCCGTAAGTTCATGACTTAAAATGAAGTTTAATACTTCTGTGATTACTGTTTTCACTCCTTTTACACAGAGTTTTCATTAATTAGATTAAAATGATCTGCACATCCTCACATCAGACTTTTTCCTTGTGTAAATTATCAGTTTCCCTTACTTTAAATATCTCTTCAGAATTACTGAGAATGTGAACAACTAACTGTTGTTATGGCAGTTTAATCTAGGTGGAAGATATTCATAAACAAATATTAACTGATGTTTCTAATCTTTCAAAGGTCAAGATATATCACATCGTTCTGCGTATTATTATTTGATTAAAGCCAAAGATACTGCTCTGAATGCTTATCTAAAACTTGTGAATTTACTTCTGTATTTTTTTTTAAAAATGTATTGATAAGGAATTAAAATGCAGCATCTGTTGCCATTGTCATAGAAAAAACTTTGAACATGTTGAAACAAAAATCCATTCTGATGTTTAAAATTGTTGCTTTTATCCTTTTTTCCCCAACAGTCTCCATAAAATGAAGTAGAAATTAAAAATACTTATAGCTAGCTTTTGGGAAGTCAGCTTACGGAATCTATGCTTCCTTTGGTTTTTACACTCTTTGAAAGTCAAGATTAATTAAAGTTTTCATTTAAAAATCTGAAGTTTCTAGCCCTTGCCTTTGTGGGGGAAGTCTTCTGGATGTAAGTTGACTGGTAGGACTGAACTGTGATTTGAGATAATGGGCTGAAATCACTTCTGTTGGTTCAAAGAGAGGAGCAAATTGCACATTTCTGCACCAGCAAGGAGCTTGAACTGTCTGCAGCATGGAATTCATCTCCTACCAGGGCAGGTAGGATCAGGTAGGCTAGATTCTCTCAGGCTGTATCTTAGATATCAAATAGTGGACTTTGATTCTGATAGCTGGATTCGGTGCACCTGTCACCCTGGATTGTCATCACTCTCTGCCAGACAGAAACTTCCTGGTGGTGTTTTGGGAGAATTAGTTCATGTGTGCTCCCTGTCTGCGGCCTGTGCGTCAACACTTCTTGTTTGGCTGCTCAGCCCTCCAGCTGAGCACCTGTCTGTATTCCCCCTTTCCAGAGGAGGTTTTATTTATTTATTTATTTATTTATTTATTTATTTATCCTGGCTTTGCCACTCCACCTGTCTGTGGTTGCCACAATTCTGCTGCCGCTCTGCTGGCAGTCTGAGGGATCAGGGAGGGGCCAAGGTCCACCCACTTCTCCATGCCCCGGCCCAGGGACCCTATGTGCATCTACCTCTCCACCGGTGCTTCCCCTATCTCCTCAATAGATTCCCTGAGCTGTTTCCCCACAGCCTCAGTACAGCCACTGCCCTGTAATGGGTGCTGACTCCCAGTCTTTCCTCCCTGAGCTCCCAGGATGGACCGTCCATCTCCCTTTTATATAGGGCTTTCAGGCCCTGATTGGCTCCTTCACTACTGCTATCCTAATCTTAGTAGTTCACAGCTCCACAATGAATTGGCTGGTAGAATTGATAATACACACTAGGAATCCTAGCTCCCTGCTCCTGATAATTACCAGATCACACTCATCACACTTTGTGACTAGATTTGCATTTAACGTTATAACTACACCACTGTTCTGTATCAAAAGGTCAATTCTGTTGTGTACATTGTATTGAAATCTCACTTATGCATCGTTTAAAGATAACATAGCAATACTGACAAGACTGTGTGACTTCTGTTAGTTCCTAATCAGCCTGCAGTTTTAAAAATTATATAATTATTTCTTATCCTAGCTTAAAGTTTTACACTGCTGCTCCTCACCATAAATCTGAGTGTCATCCATCTAAAATCGTTAGCAATAGCAATCTCTGTGGTGGATTCATGGAGTTTCTGTCACTTTTTCCTTTTTAAGGTAAAATCTCTACTAGGCGTAGGGTATGTCGTTTTGATTTTTTAGATTTTTTTTTTATTGTAGAAAGGAGTAGTTCAGTGTTGTGAATGCCATATGACAGAAGGATTTTTCAAAGAGGAAGGGTTTGCATCATTTCCTAGAGATGGTCAGACTCTGGATTTGCCTCATCTCCTCTGGAAGTCTACTCAGTAGCCCTATCTCCTCAATTTGTTGTTACTATATTTTTAATTTATTCCAGAAAAGCAATTTAATGGATTAAATCAAATGCTGGACAAAGTAGCTTACATTGCCCTGGAGGGGAGGCAGTGGTTTAATGGTTAAGGCAGGATTCAGGTATTGGCAAAGCTGAATTCTGTTCCTGGCTCTATCTTTGAATTGCTGTAGAATATTGGGCAAATTATTTCACCTCTTTGCCTCGCTTTCTCCATGCCTAAAATGAAGAAATCACCTCACTTGGAGAGTGTTAGGCTTACTTAATGATTGTTTCTAATGGATAAAAAGCGCTGAATGCAGGCAGAGTAATACTGTCTAGTTAAAGGTAAAAAAGACTGTGAGAAGGAATGTTCTTAGTAAGTATATACTTTTAAGTCTTAAGGAAACAGCACTTGAGACTCACCTCTGGACACTGATGAAATGTACATTTTAGGAGCAGCATTCGATCGCTGTCTAACAATGTATTTATTTGTGAGGTGAAAATCATTTTGAAGTTGGTTCATGAATTGTAGTGCCTGAGATTTCAGACTGCACGTGAAGGAGAGCTTCACCTCTGCAGCGCTGCTAGTGTGCTTTGTCTTAGGCAAGCTTTAGGGCTCCGAGTTCAAACCAGAGTCCCTACTTAGTTGTGTAGCTCACTCCTTTTTCCAAACAAGACAAGGTATCAGTCTAGTCTGCTGTGTTGCCTATAGTGAGTCTCGTTGCTTCACACTGTATGTCCGATTCCCAAAGTAAGGAATATAATAAAATTGTGATTCGCTGTGTGGTGCTAGGATTTCTCTTTAACCTACTGCATAGGCAGTTAGCGCTGCAAGAAATACTATTAGCTGGTTTAGTTGGGCTTTTTACAAATTTGGGCATATTAATAGGGATGTATGTTTATTGTCCTAGGCCCTAATTCTGCAAAGGGAGCCATCAAAAGTTAATGCAGTTCTCCTGGAAGGATGAACCCCATTGATCTCTTTGCAGGATCAGGGTCCATCTGTTGTGAATTTTTAGTTGCTGACCTACTGCCTACACGGTATACATTTGCAAGCAAACAAAAGCATTCCATAGTATCAAACCATTACAAAGGGCAGAAGAAAACAGCATTGTAGGAAACTTAAAATGACAAAAGTTGAATTTCTTATCAGAAATACTATTTCTACCAGCTTCAGTTTCTTGATTCCTAGTTCTGATATGAGAGAATATGTTTGGTGTAGTGATAAATTTGGGTCTGAAATAAGGAACATAATGAGGGACAAGTTGAGAGGGTTCAAGTTTTCTCAATAGTATTTTGTCTGTATTTTTTCCTTCAAACAATATGCCTTAGGGCTATTTCCAAGCATATTTTATAAGGTCACATTGATATTTTTCCATTCTATAAACATTTTCTATTGCTTGAAACAAGTGCTATTTACAGAAAAGTACTGGGACATCAACGAGAACACCTACCCTTTCAAAATAAGGCTGATTGGAACAGATGAGCCTTAGTTCTGTGAACAAAAGACATAGACCCTTCATGTGAAGACTAAGGCTGATAGTGTGTCTGATACTTCTGATTGCTCTCACATGGAGGACTAGTCAGCTATAGACTGTGGGAAAATACACTGGTCCTATGTCATGTAAAGATTTATACTGGGAGTTTAACAGGCTTAAGAAGTAGATTTAACCTGTAGACATTCTTTTGCTCATTAATTGAAAGAGAAGGAGAGGCCCAGAGATAACCACCAGAAATTTGAAAATTAAAGTCTAAATTTGCTTACAAGAATTTTCTTTGATCCCAAGATCCAGGATAAATTCCTTTGTAGTTTATCATTTGTTCCTTCTGGAAGAGAGATGCTGGGCTAACAATTCAGCAGTCTCATTTGTAAAGTCTGTCGGATTGCTCCTTGTTAGATATAAACAGCTTGGGACATGTCAGAGAAGAAATGTGGCCCTGTTGGATGCTTCCAAGGATTTTGAAAGAAAAGGTGTTTTAATGTGGCACGTTTACAGTTTTGACTAGATTAGGGTTATTCTCCTCTTGGCCTTTATTCAGCTTCTTGGGCCGTAACTACATGATGACAATGGAAAGCAGTAGATGGCTTTGTTTACTCACAGTAAGAAAAGACAACTGTATATAAAGCACAGGAAAGACATGCAAGACTTACAAACCCAAAGAGTTGGGCTGAAACCATTGCTATATAAATTGAGCTTTCAAAGCTTTTTGGTGAACATCTTTATGTGTGAACCTCAAGAAAAGTTCAAAAATGAATATCTGAGTATAATTTCTCACAAATATTATGCAGTCCCTTTGTCATTAAATAATATCATGATGTATTAGCATAATAAATTGTATAACCCTTAAAATAAATTGACAGTGGTCATTACCTCTGCAGTGAGCAGAGACATCCAAGCTGTATCCCCCTCACTAGAAAATGGAGGGAGCCAGCTGGGAAAGTGTTCTCCGTGAATGCTCCAGGACTCTGGAACTTGCTTCCCCTGCCTCCACCTGGACCCACAGCAGGAGATACCTGCTTCATAGGGTTTTAGAGAGGGCTGAGGCTCTGCTTCCCATAGCGGTAAAGGAGTGGAAAGGAGTTTATATAGAATGATTTCAGTATTGCTGGAATTTCATTGTATTTAATGATTAGTGAAGGTGTAAAGGCACCCAACACATTGGGATAGACATCCTTTTTATAGTTTTAAGTCTAAATAAATACATTTTTTTCCAAAGATACTAGCCTATAAAAGATAATTTATGCAGACTCACTTCTCTAATTTGGCTCCAAGTCACCAGATTTCAATATGCTAACCACTAATGAAAACAAATTAGTGATCATCACTGAGGAATCTTCTTTGCATCATAGTATTTAATGACACCCTTTCCTCTTTTTGGTTGTAGCCTGGTTGCTTACAAATTAATCAAGATCATATTTCATATTAAGTGCATTTTGCAAGCCCCATTAAAATAAAAAACAAATCTAAATATCCCTTTGTAAGTATTTTTTATTGTTAAACAAAGAGCAATGGTTCTGTAGCATCACTAGCTGTAAAAATACTAGCTAATAAATTAATTCCTTTCTTTTGCAGTTATGCTGTTGTTTTTTGAATTGTATACTAAACCTTTCAAATGACCTTTTATCATTGAATTCACCGGATTTTTTCTTGGATTTCAGCTGTCAATCCTAGATATGTACTTAGGAATTGGATGGCAGAATCAGCATTGCAAAAAGCTGAAATGAATGATTTTTCAGAGGTAAAGCTACCTATTTACTTTCTAATGATATTTATGTAACTAAAAAAATGAGTGATGTATTCATAACATTGTGACCAGCACTACCCTCCGATAGTAGTAGAAATAGGCAATTAGAGGACTAATTCCCTGAGCGAGTTCAACACTTAGCATGTTTTCCCCCATGGAAGTTACAAAACAATTTTGTGTGGAAAAGTTTATCAATTTTATTTGTTTCTAGGTTCATCTCCTGCAGGAAGTTTTACGACATCCCTTTCAGAGGCAATCAGCGGCAGAGAAAGCTGGCTATTCACTACGTCCACCTACTTGGGCCAGAGACCTTAAAGTTAGCTGTTCATCCTGATGAAGAGAGGCGGAAGCAAGAGAAAATGAGTAGGAGTGGAGCTCAAGCCTTCAAAATGGTGTGGGAACCTAGGCAACGCTACCTTCTCTCCCCTCTCTTTCACTGGAGACTTGATTGCTATTGATGTGATGTGAGATCTGGACAAGGCTTGTCTGCATGGAACTCTGGGTGGTTCTATCAGTAGGTGATTTACTGGCATTTCTAGCTTTGACCTTCATGTTTGTGTCCTAAAGAAAATGGACTTCTGTCAGGCTGTCACATTAACCTCCCAAAATCCATTCCTATAGTACTCTGTCTGGATTAGTTGTCTCTCAACAAGTTTAAAAATTGCCTGACATAGTTTTTAATCATAGAATATTTTGATTAATGTCCCCAGTAGGTGTGACATACTGTTCAAATACAACTACATTTTGTTCTGAAGAAGGGATTTGCAGATTTGGAGCAGATAGAGAATCCAGATCTTAGCTGGCGAGGATTAGTATTGCAGAAATGGTGACATTAATACGTTTTATTTAGGAGACCTCATTGCTTCCTGTTAAATTGCAAAATAGTTTTTTTAAGGAAATTAAATTAAATGGAGAACAAATTGATCAATAGCACAAGATGTCCAAGGCTAAAGCGGGACGTTCTTTATATACCTACTTGTCTGTGAGCTTGGCTCACTCCCCCTACCCCTTTCCATTTTTACCATGTGACAGCAATATTGAGATTTATTTTGTACTGGAATAATTCCTGCTGGAGTGACATGGAAAAGAAGCTTCTTGAAGACATCTCAATATATACATTTAAATTAGATCAAGGTGTCTTTTGTAGTCAACTTCCAGCAATGCTATGAAGGTCTAGCAAAAAATGCTACCAAAAAAAAAAAAAAAAAAATGGAGATACAGCTGAAAGTGTGTCACTTACCACTCCAATGGATGAATGTGGCGTGACCATAGCCTTCCCATCTTCAGGGGTTGAGTTTGCCTTCCATGATAAGCCTTTAATTTCATAAATACAACGTTATGGAAGGGTAGAATTTTTCAGGAAGGCTTAATATAAATCAAGTCATTTGGAAGATCTGAAGATTCAAGAATGAGGTGATCTCACTTCCTGAACTACTTCTTAACAGCAGTTCGGATTTTCTTAAATTCAAAATGGATAGGACTAGAAACTTCAATTTTCTTTAACATCTTTTAAAATGATCATATAAAATGATGGGGGTCTAAGTTAGCTATTACCACTCAAGAAAGAGATCTTGAGTCATTGTGGATAATTCTCTAAAAACATCCATTCAGTGTGGAGCAGTAGTCAAAAAAGCTAATAGACTGTTGGGAATCATATGTCCTTTGATAGAATAACCAAAACCAAGATTTAGAAATCCAGCATAATTTACAATACCATATCGTATTGCCTCTTTATAAATCCATGGTCCACCCACATCTTGAATACTGGATGTAGATCTTGTTGCCCTATTTCATAAAAGATATATTGGATTTTGAAAATATATAGAAAAGGGCAACAAAATTTATTAAAGATATGGAATAGCTGTTATATGAGGAGAGATTTTATAAGATGGACTTTTTAGCTTGGAAAAGAGATGATGAGGGGGATATTATAGAGGTTTTTAAAATCATGTATGATGTGGAAAAAGTAAAGTGTTACTCCTTATAACACAAGAACTAGGGATCACCAAATGAAATTAATAGGCATCAGGTTTAAAATGAACAAAAGGAAATATTTCTTTACACAACGCACAGTCACCCTGTGGAACTCTTTGCCAGAGGATTTTGCGAAGGCCTTAGACTAGAACAGGGTTCAAAAAACAACTAGATAAGTTCATGGAGGATAGATCCATCAATGGTTGTTCATCAGGATGCAAACCGTGCTTGGAAGTGTCCGTAGCCCCTGTATGCCAAAAGCTGGGACTGGTCGGCAGAGGCTGGATCACTTGATGATTACCTGTTTTGTTCATCTCCTGTTAAGCACCTGGTTTTTGGCACTGCTAAAAGACAGGATATTGGGCTAGAAGAGGTGTCAGTCATTTAGCCTAGGGGGCCATTTCTGTCAGCAACTCAGTCTGGTGGGCCACAAAAGGATATAAAAAAAAAATAAACCTCATAGCAACTACTACAGGGTCTGTAGTCTCTTGATTGTTGATATGAAAAAAACCCAGTTACTCTAATGAAGTTGGGTAAATCTTTTTGTATTTTTCAGTTGATATGATCAAATATAACTCATTCTTAACAGATTTACTTGGGGAAAATTCTGGGCTGGTACAAGCAGTGCGGGCCGCATGTTTGACACCTGTGGGCTAGATGGACCATTAGTCTGACCCCATTCTTCTTATCTTGCAGCTTCTTTGTGATCACAGGAGTCTGGCATAGTAAGGTGGAGATAGCCAAAACTATATAGGCAAGAGGATACCAGTTGTCATATATTCATGTCATTGCAGCCCTCATTAGTTGAGATCTTGGATGCACTGAGCTCTTTCCTAGTGGAATTCCAGCTATTGATTCTACAATAAGAATGAATTGGATCCAGTATGTTCTTCTGATTTTCAGACACTGAAAATAAAAATCATATTAATTATAGAGCATTAGAATCATAGAAGAATAGGGCTAGAAGGGACCTCATGAGGTCATCTAGTCCAACCCCCTGCTAGCAGGACCACTCCCACTGAATCATCCCAGCCAGGATTTTGTCTGACCAGGCCTTAAAAGTCTCCAAAGATGGTCTAGGTAGCCCATTCCAGTGCTTCACCACCCTCCTGGTCAGAAGCTTTTCCTAACATCCAACCTCGACCTCCCCAGCTGCAACTTAAAACCACTGCTCCTTGTTCTGTCCTCCATCACCACTGAGAATAGCCTAGCTCTCTCCTCTTTGGAGCACCCCTTCAAATAGTTGAAGGTTGCTATCAAATCCCCCCCCCCCCTTGGTCTTCTCTTCTGCAGACTAAATAAGCCTAATTCCTTCAGTCTCTCCTCGTAAGTCATGTGCCCCAGCCCCCTAATCATTTTTGTTGACTCCACTGGACTCCTTCTAATTTGTCAACATCCTTTCAGTAGTCAGGAGCCTGAAACCGGGCACAACATTCCAGATGTGGCCTCACCAGTGCTGAATAGAGAGAATAATCACATCCCTCGATCTGCTGACAAGATTACAAGAGAAGAGGGAGGAGGAAGAAAGGAGGAAGAAATAGAAAATAGGAAGAGCCAATAAGGCACCAAAGATGATGCCTTAAATTATTTTGAATGAGTATATCAGCTGCCAGTAAAGATCCATGTTTATTAACTTTGACACTGTTTGTGCAGATATGAAATAGAAGAGATCTTTTATTTTGGAGCTAAATAACGAATACACCTTAAATAACCAAGATAGAATTACGGTGAAGCACAAACGAGGGCGGAGATGTTCACACACAGGAATAAGATACTAAGCACAAATGAGGACAGATATGTAGGCAGAGACGTTCACACACAGGAATAAGATATTTTGGAAGTTTTTATGAGATGAATATTTTTAGATACAGTTTATGACAAAAATTATTAATTTAGGGAAAAATGACATCTTAAAAGGCTTTAGTCTAAAATTAAACACATAAATCAAGTTAATAGACAACAGCTGATTGCTGACCAAAGCAATTTTAGTTGTATATGGGGACATTTGAATTTAAATCATTTCAGTAAATGTCAAAGTGACCGATTGTTGATGTCATGGCACAGGTGTCCAAGGATGTAAGTGAGGAGCTGCAAAAAGCCGTATCCCAACTGCATCCTAGTCAGAGCTGGTTGAAAGTTTTTCATTAAAAAAAGTCGTCCTAATAATAAAATTTAAAAATATTTTTGGATGAAACAAACAAACTGAAAAAGATTTAGTTGAAAATTTCCATATTTTTGATGAAAACCCCAGACATTGGAAAGAAAAAATGGTCAATATATAAAAAATGAAAATGTTTTCCATGAAAAATTGGCTTTTTTCAACCAGGTCTAACCCCACCACAGAGACTCTACCTCCCCTCACCAAGTGAAGGGACTGATCTAGGTTAGTACTGCTGCACCAGATGGGGGGGAGGGGTTAGGCCACCCTCTCACCTTAGCTGAAGTGCTGGTGTGGCAAAGCAGGGGTGCACACTACCCCAGTAGGAGTGCACACTACCCCAGCAGGGGTGCACACTACCCCAGCAGGGGTGCACACTACCCCAGTTCAAGTTGTGATGGAGCTATCACCCCCGGCACGCTCTTCTCTGGAGCCCCCAGGAGGAATTCTGGTTCAGGCAGAATTCCTCCAGGGGATTCTGTTCCAGCACAACACTTCCACGGCACCCCCACAATGAGAGCTGTGGTTTAAAGTCCATCTGTCCCGTAGACTTCAAGATGTGTTGCCCCTTTTCTTCTGTAGGGCTTTCATGAGATCAGACATAAGATCTGGCTGTCCACTTCCACCGTCTGATGGAGGCAGCCCTGCTGATCTTGGTTCTCTTGCGTGTTCAGTGTTCTCTTGCCTTTTTGGAGGAAGCGGCACGGGTTTCTTTGTCATAGGCCGTGACTTACTAGAGACAGAGGCTTGAGGAGGTAAAGGTGGAGGGGGCGGTAGTAGGTCGTCACTGCTACAGGAGGGTGGTGGAGGGGGCACAAAATCAGGAGGATCTTCACAGAAGTCGGGGGGTGGTGGTGGCAAATCATCTGTCATTTCAGGTGGTGGAGGTGGAAAAGTGACTGGATCTACTGCGGAAACTGCATTTCCAAGTTTGGGTTGGACAGGCAGAAGAGGTGTGGAGCTCACAGCTGAAGATCGCCTTTGAGGCGGTGGCGGGGGCTTTCCTGTGGTACGTTTATTCTGGTTTGTCTGCGGCCAGGTGGTTGGCTGCAGTGACTGACAGCTGTGGACATCATTTGGTTTCTTATCCTTTAATAAATAAAACAACACGGTTGTGATGACTGGTATTATATTAAGAACATTTATGAACTAATGTTGTTGCCAAATGACATAATTTGAATTGGCATAAAAATTCACAAGCTGATTTCAGTATTTGTCACTCTCAGAATTAACTCCTTGTTTCAACAGAACCCAGGATTCAGTGCTCTAACCAGGACTCCCCATCCTAAGAATCACAGTGGGCAGATAGTGGCTGACCTTCAGAGGAAGCCTTATACTAGGTCCTTGGTATCTGAAGTGCGTATCTCCCTCGAGGTGCCAATGTTCCAGTGGAGATTGACAGAGGTCAGCATTAAGGATTATTTATTTCATAGTGATGCAGGAAGAGCCATGGGAGTGCAATGCCGACAGGAGAAATATGGATCACTTGATGATTAGCTGTTCTGTTCATTCCCGCTGAAACAGCTGGCATTGGCCACTGTTGGAAGACAGGGTACTGGGCTAGATGGGCCATTGGTCTGACACAGTATAGCCACTCTTACGTAATGAGTACACTGCAAAGTGGGTTAGGTTCAGAGTCAGCCCAAAGGATATTTTGGTTTTCTTTCCCATAGCTGCCCGTGGAGCTTTGAAAACTCTATTCTCATTGCAAAATACTTGTTTAGACTATTCACAGAGGCCCTTTGAGCACTGCCTACCACAGTGAACGCTGTTAAAAGCTCAGAGCCGTAGCAATTAGTAAACCTGCAAAGCAACTTCCATGAATATTCTTCCCAGCTCCCCTTCACTGAAGATGTAAGATTATTTTTTGAAATCTCAATAGTGTGTGTTTATCCTCAGAAACTAAAATGAACAACAAACTAAATTTGCACAATGGAAATTTGACCCAAAATCATCTTTGGTACAACAAAGCTTTAGATCTGTCTGCAAGGTGGGTTTTCAAATATAATACAACTTCCATTATGCCAGCACATTCTGTCATGGTAGTAGAAGCTTCCGGTTCCTTTCTGTGGGGCAGAACGTCATTATACAAGAGAAAATGCCAGCTGAAGTGTGAATGAATATTAGGCACAAAGTCAATTCCAGTAAGTACAAATTAATTAAATTACAGTCTTAGAGCTAGTGGGAGACTCATCCATTCAGATAGCCCACGTTTTGATAGCATAAAAAACGGGTGTGGAATTTTTTTGGCTCTCCTCCTCTACATTATATTTTATACCACCTTCGTGGGTCATTGCTACTGTATTTTTAGATTATGTTAAAAGAAGGAGGAAGCTACATTTCCTCAGTGAAGAGTGGCATTTAGCCATGGCAGCCCTGAGCAGGGGGAGCATGGTACCACATCGTTCCCATGGAGTACCAGGGCTGCATTGTAACCCTGGACTTGCAGTCTCTCTTAGTCCAGGAAGTGCATCTCTTGGCCTGCTGCATTGTGCTGCCTGGGGTGTGGCTGGCCAGCTTTGCAAGCTGGTGTGAAGGCGCGGAAGGGCTGTAGGGCAATATGGACCCTGGCAGCATATGCGGAGCAGTCCTTAGTTCATCTGGGACGCAGAGGTGAGGACTAATTTTGCTTCTCCTGCAGCCGAACTAGGGCCAGGGACAAATTGTGCCAGGAACACACACCTTTCCTCAGAACAAAACGGTGGTAAAAAAGACCACAACCCATTCAGCTCTTGTCACACTCAGCTACAAACAGAACAGTCTTTCCATCATCCTAGGATCCCTGGCTTGGAACCCACTGTGGAGAGGCCCTGGGTTCCCCTGCCAGCCGCTGGGAAGGTGGGAGGAAACACTATTGTCCCCCACCAGCCTGAACGCAAGGTATTAAGGACCATTTCAAACCCTGAATTAAGGGTGAAAGCAGCGCTGTCCCGTGGGGGGAGAGGGGCCCCGCCTGTGGAGGTGGGGGGGAAATCGGAGCCTGCTCCTGCTCCGGCTCTGGCGGGAGCTGGCTCCGGTTGGGAGGCCGGGGCCGCCTGTGTGGGGGGGTGGAGCCAGAGCCGGCTGCGCGGGCAGGAGCCGGCCATGTGTGGCAGGCTGGCCCAGAGGCCGGGCCCCATGTGCTCTGTCCTTGGACCTGTCTGCTCTGCCCTGGGGACGGGGAGGGTCAGCCCAGGGGCCGGGCATAGCCCTCCTGCCCCGCTGCCTTCGGCTGGGTGCCAAATGCAGCAGGGCGACCGTGGGTGAAGGGGCTGTGGCGCACGCGCATGACAGTGCGGGGCCCACGTACCTGTGGGGCCTGGGGCGATCACCCCGTTCCCCCCCCCCCCCAGGGCTGGCCCTGGGTGAAAGGCCCACTGGGCCAAGAGTCAGGGATCAGAAACCTGGCACAGGTACTGAGTTGGATTTTAGTAATTTGGAAGGAATGGAAACACGACCTGGCCAAGGCAAACAGCCAAGGTTTTTAGCAGGGGTGCTAGATCAGCCACAGGATAATAAGAGGTCAGCAGTGAGTAAAACCCTTCCACAGTATTATTATGATTTATTATTGACTGACTGTGCTCTGAGCCAAATCTAGCACGCAGTTCTCTCCTGCTGAATTTCTTTTGCTGAAAAGGAATGGGAGAATGGGACACAAGGAGGAGTGAACCATTGGCAGAAGCTAGTTAGGAGGCAATGAAGACAGATTTACGAAGTGCTGTGAAAGTGTGTGTCATGCAGGGAGACAGTAAACAGAAACAAGTGCATGTGATCTGAGTGGTAGTCCTGGAGATTTATACTTCCTTTTGTCCTGCCCTGCACATTATGTACCATAGGGTGAAATCTATTTAAAAACACAGGTCCTGCAAACATCAGAGTCTCTTTCTGTGTGAGTCAGAGCTTCAGTACTGTTACATACTGCTCTAGATCCTCAACAGTCCATTGGACCGGAGTGGGCAAGAATATGGGCATAGCTAAAGAGCACGTAGCCAATGAACGCGTGTGTCGGGGGGCGTGCGGGTTTAAGTATTTTAAAGATGTAAAGTGTACGGTTGTCAATCACAGTTAATGCAGGTGATGTACTATTGGAACTGAAATCAATATATTTGAAAATATCCAAAAAACTATAAATTTCAGTTGGTATTCTATTGTTGAACAGTGTGATTAAAACTGCAATTGATCACAACTATATTTTTAGGCTTGCGATTCTTTTGTTTGCCCGCCCTATTAAAATGTTCTGTGCCGTGCGCATGTCTTGCTCTGACAGAGAGTGTCTTATTGTCTGAGAAAGAAGGAGGTACCAAGTTTTCAATAGAACAGACCCTTTGAGGGCCCTCTCTGGTGGATGTCTCTCCACTGTGCCTGTACACGTACTCATGGCTGTGTGCTCTGTAGAGGGAAGGCAGGTGCTTTGGCTGTTAACTTTATGTCCCTGTGTTTCTTTGGCTTCTATAGCGCGGCGCAAATGAAGCATGCACATGGGGGATGAGGACCTGCAAGGAGGCAATAGTCAAAGGAGTCAGTCATCCACCTCCCTAAATGGCAAACCCGTCACAACACTCCACACTTGAATTGCTCTAGTGCTTTGAGGGGACAGAGAAGAGGTGAGATAATTTAGCTGTAGAGCCCCAACAGAAACCTCTGGTTTGTACCTTTGTCTTCTCGGTGTCTTTCCGAGCCTCTGAAAACTCCACTCTGGCATGAGATGTGATCTGGGGAATCTGTCCATTTGCTTGAACTGTAACTGCTATAAAACAAAGCAAGGCAGGAAAAACACAGGAGTTTTCAATGTGCAGAATTAACCAGACCTTTGGCAATGAAGAATATAACAAAAACCTGTTCATTTTACAGCAGGGCACAAAGAGCTAGAATTCTCAGACTGTAAATACATTCTCATGGATTTTACGTCAAAAAGGACCATACAGAATTACAACATTGCCTTTTGCTTGTTTTCCACTTATTTGTTCAATTCTGATGGAAAAATTGCTACAAAAAATAAACAAGTGAAACCAAACAGCTAAATCAGTGGCCATATGAATTCTGCCCTTAACTGCAATTGGCAATCCTACAGGAAACAGAATTGCAAAGATTACTGGAGTGGAATTATCAGTGTGTCAGGTGATGGAGGAATGAGGATCTCTAGATTTAACGGTGGAAAAGGATGGCAGAGGTCTAGGGAAGGAGGTTTCTCTTTAGTCTTCAGGGTGAAGCCGGGGTGGAAGCAAGTGGACAGAGTTAAGGATGGTATTTCCTGACCTTTCACCAGTTAAATTCTTAATTACAGTGTAACATTTTGCAAATGCTTTTAGTAGGGTTTACTCTGAGAATTTAACTGTACAAACAATACATTTTTTGCTGAATTTTTTTAATGGAGCCTGCTTAAGTTTAGAGACACCAAGTATAATAATCCCGTATGGATAAGGATGTCAGATTTGAGGACCTAGGACGTAATGGATGGGTCATTTCTTTTCATTATTAACTTAGTTCTCAGCTCTGAATCTTTGTATTTTCTCTAGCAGGGAGTTATGGGAGCTTCTGAAACTCAGTGCACTGCAGACTAGTAAATGTTTACTAGCTGGCTGAGCTAAAAGCCTGGAAAAGTTTTGCATGCTGTGTCCGTGTGTGAAGGGGCTGGGTATCTATGCCAAACTGAATGATAAAGCAGAACATGTGGTTACTGCAGGCCTTGACAAATCTGTCGCACAATTAGGGCCCAGCCCAAAAACTGAGGTGCCCCTAGGTGTGCGACAGTGAAGGGCCCCCCGCCACCAAAAAACCACTACAGCTGCCGATACTCCCCCTCACTGCCAACAAAAAAAGCTACTGCCAGGGAACTTGAAGTGGCAATGATGGGGGAGGGATGTGGGGGTGCAGGGGGAGGGGGAGAGAGAGAGAGAGAATGCCGCTGGCTCTTTATTTAGGTGCCAGGAGGTGTTCGCCTCCCTAGCTGCTGTGGCACTGCTAGGCACCAGGGGCAAAATCCTGAGTGCCATGGTGACCGGGGATCCAGGATTTGTCAAGCTCTGGGTTACTAGAAAAAACAAACTAAATAGTTTGATTAAACAAATCTCCAGTTTACTCTGGGGCCTTTAGGAACCGCGGCATGTGAAAGTAGACACACCTCCCTGTGAAAACAGGCATACCTTGATGTTTCTCAACCCCAAACATGGTCTAGTTTTCTTAGTATAATTTATACTATGCTGAGACCCAATGCAGATGGAAGAAAGGCTTTTCAGAGTTACAGTATCTCTGTGGATTACAATTTCAGTTGTGCCAGCAAGCACAAGCCAGCATGGAGTGCAAACATTCTGCAGAGAGGTTGGTGGACAGGCTGGGTAATATAATCCAGCTCCATAGCTAAGGGATACCTTTTCCCTATTCTGTGCATATAGTCTTTCTGTGAGTGACACTGAAGATCCGTTTGTGGGAGCTTTTCAGTAAGGCTGATAAAAAAAAAAAAAAAAAGTTCTCATCTCCAGTCCTGCTGAACCTGGAAGAGGGGAGAGACGAGCCACTGGTTCCTGGCCCTCACCAGCTAGGCCCGCTAGTCAGCTAATAGCTAAATTGAAACCTGCTGCTAATGCCTCCTGGCATTAATGGATCTGTCTCTATTTTACAAACTGCACAAGACCTAAGGGCACCATTTGACACTTGATCCACATGTCGCTATACACAAGGTCAGTCAGCCAAAGTAACCCCGGTGACACCAGTGAAAATCCAGAGGAACTCCATGCTTCCTTCTCACCGTAATTTTGTTTTATATTCTTTCTAATGGTCACACAAAATTAGCAACAGGTTTTTAACTTAGCAAATTTTTGTCCAAAATATAATACAAAATGTCCCGTATGGCAACAGTTCCAGTGATGAAAGAGCAGCAGCTCTTTGTCTCTGAGCACCCTGATGTTGTGCTGGTACAGCTGTATGCTGTGTGTGTTCAAGCATATGAAGATCAGTGTAGTGAGAGATGAAAACAACATATTGCATGAGATTAGTTTGGCACAAAGGACCCTTAAAAAACCACAGACTCTACAGTTTGGGTATTTGCAGATGCCACAAATGTTGGCCACAACATAGCGATCGCTCTATATGCTACAGATGAGATGTGAGAACAGGAAGCTCCACCTGCCATCTGAGCAATGCTTCGGCTGTTATTGAGGCTGATTAAACAGAACTCCATCTCATGTTAGTGCAGGATTGCAGATTGCTGCTGTTAATTCCAGCCAACATTGTGTATGGCAGGTTGAAAAAATAGTCAGCCCCCATTTTAGAATGTCAGCCAACAGCTGCTCCCAGTGAGACAGATATTTCATATGATAAAAAAGGAGCAGGGGGTGCTAAATCCTGGTCACACCCAGTTCTCTGTATTTTATGAAGGGTTAGTGTGTGGTTACATATGTTGGGCTAGTGTGATAGATACTAGCAGAGTGTGTACACACACATACCAGCCTGCACTAGAGTGCTAATAACCCTTAATGGAAAGTCTACAGTGGTATCAGTTAATAAGATCTTTCCATATGAGCCAGTATTTCAGATCAATAGGCAGTGACTCTTGGCTTGTTTTACTGCTTCTATTCTGTATTTGAACATGTTATAATGTCTGACATTAATCTGTAATGCCACTGTAAGTAATTTATATTTTGATTGTGTTCAACTAGGTGTGTAGCTATGTATATAATTTGCACACGAACATTTATATAAATGTAAAAATGAAAAAAAAAACCCCAATCTCATGATTTAAAATTTCTGAGTTCCTATGGCTCCCCCTGAAGTTATAATTTAAAATGGCCAAAGCCTGTCCCCCTTACCAGACATACCCAGACTCAATGTATAGTCTAGAGCAGTGTATTTATTACTTTACACGGAACACAAAAAAGCTGGTAACAGTGGCAGGGAGATGAATGCCTCAGTCACAACAAAGCTTCCAGATGTGCATCAACATCTGCCGTCGCGTACCTGGAACCTCTGCTGCAGCTGGAGCATTAAATTGCTCCTCCCCCTTCAGCTGCGGGGCGCGGGCAGGGTGGGCGACAGAGCGCCTGCACTATGTGTGAGGAGCACCAGTGTTCCCCGGAACAGCAGTTGAGAAACACTGGTATAGAAGACTGCTGTTCTTTTGCTGCGAGAGAGGTGCGGTGTTTTGTGTGATCACCTAATGACCTATGCCTGGATTCTTGTCAGTCAAAACCCCATAGGTGTATTTGCTCAAGGAAGCCCTGTTCCTGTTCTGGGATCTGCTAGTGTGGACACGCCCTGAAGTCAGCCATTGCTTTAAATGTACTCCCCATCACAACACCAAATCCAACTCAATCCTCCAGAAGCTATCCCAGGCCGCACAAATGGAGCAGCTGGAAGGAGACCCTCTTGACTTTGGAACTTAGTCCTGTTGTTGGTTGCCAAGAACTGGAACTTTTCTGGACATGCTGCAAAGCTCCCCCCCCCCCCCCCCCCGGCGTTTGGAGAGAGAGAGAGGTAAGGAGGGTGTTTGGAGAAGTCTGAAGATGGGTGATTTTATTTATTTGTTTTGATGGGGACATGTGGAAGCTGACAAAATGCTGGTGGGGTGGAGGCAGCTGGTTTAATTTGATTTTATCTGGTTTTTATGGCACTGTGGATCTTAGTTATTTGAAGGGGGCCTAGAACACTTTTCACAGGAAGTAGAACGTGTGAAGTAAAAATAGTGCAAGTTACTGCTATTGCTATATCCTGCTTTGTCTTTGCAGCACACTTCTCCAGGCTGCCCCCTCCCTGCAACACCGGGCTCCCCAGGAGTCAGAGATGTGTTTTGGGAAGACTAAAAGCACAGAAACAAGTGCTGGTGGAGAGTCCAGGAAGGTGGCTGGGTGCTGCCCCCAAGAGGTGGAAGGTCCAGGATGGGATGGGGGGGGAGAAATGAGTTGCATGATGAGGCCATTGCCCTACTCAACCCACTGCAGCAGCTCCTGGCCCACGGAGGATGTCTGAGCTCATTTTTTCCCCACTTGAGGCCTTGCGACCTGGCCTGTGGTACACAGGGCCCTGCTTCTCTCGGGGGCTGGACGGGGGGCAGCCAAGCCAAATCTGAGCCAACCTAGCCCTTGGTGCACGGGCATCACAATGCTCAGCATCAGGAGCTGAGCACAGCCCGCCCCACAGAACAGGAGCCACTTCAACTGGGAGGTATTCTGGCTTTCTTGCATTTTCCTTTCACCACCGTCCCCCTTTTTAATGTCTTGTGACTTCCTGTATCCTTTCATGACCCCTAGGACCTCCCCAGTTTGGAAAATGTTTCTCTATAGGTATAAACGAGCAACAGATCTACTGTAAGTAAAGTAAGAGATCATGCCACGCTCCCCCTTATGGCTGTGCTGTGATGGCAGAGAGTTTGGTAAGACTGTGGCCTCCTGTTCCATGCTGTGATCAAGAGTGTATTCTCTCTTCCTTATCTCATTCTCATTCTTAGACTGAATGGCTCATCCTTGTCCTGATCGCTTTTGGAGTGACATAGTCCTCCTCAGAAAAGTCTACTCCTGCAGCTTATGCCCAGGAGTAGAAGTGCCAAGAGTGACAGTAAAGAGCTGATGAACATGTCTCTCTCTGAATGACAGACTAAAGAATCCTGGACATTTAGTCAAGACAAGGCATAGTGAGCAAGCCGTCAAAAAAAGCATTCTACTGAATGTGCCAGGAATGCCTGTTAACTCTGTTCTGCCCTGAGAGACTTATGATCAAAGCTGTGAACTTTCTGCTACAGGAAGCAGTCCGCAGCTTGGGTTACCGATGTGAGCTGGAACAACAGGTCGTATTACTAACGTAGGCAATGGAGTATACCCAGCACTTCTGCCTACGGTTCAATCATGCTATGAAACGGTCACGTCAAACAACGGGGTTACCTGTCACGGATGATTCCCCAGTCGCCAGGTTTCCCCATCGAGAGGCCAAGCTGGCTCTCTGTACCGCACGTTTGTAGTTATCATACAGTGTCTTGCCATACTGGGGAAAGAAAGTGCATCCTTAGCCTTGGGTCAGGGAGTCAACACAACTGTCTGCATGTCCAAACACACATTTGCTGTGAGCTGCATTTTTAATCCTTTTCACAAATGTTATTTCGACAAAGAATGGCCCTGCACGTGTGGAGTCTGTTGATCCCTGCACCCTACTGATTTCAATGGATTCTGCCCTACTGCCACTCAGTGCAAGACAAGTTCTTAAAATAATACCAGAACGCTGTCTATTTCAAAGCACTTTGTAAAGGGAGCGGGAAGGAAGCATCATTGTTCTTATAACAAACTTGGGAAACAAGGGCCAGAGGATTTTGCTGACTTGCCCAAAGTTGCTCAGGGGGTTTGTGATGAAGCTTGTGGGAGAACCCAGGTGCTCGGCCCCACAGCGTATGTACAACTGCTTCCTGAATAAGACCATTACATTACTCTTTCCCTGCCAGGATCTGCAAACAGCCCCAAGGCCAGCTAATCCTGGAGCAGGCGTTCCAAGACTGAGGTCTAGGTCCACAGAAGGTTCTTGTTGCAGCTTTAGTCTTCACTGCAATCCACAAAACTCCTGCCTAAAGCTGTTCATGTTTAAGTTTCTGCCTCTGGGCATGGGCACTGTTGTCTCCCTCTAGGCACCTAAGCTACAAAGAGGGACCCAATCCTATGCGTATCCTCCGAGACTGCCTACCAGATTAGGCCCCATTGAAAATCAAGGAGAAGGGGGTGGAGGTGCCAGTTAATAAATTTAAGCCCAGTGGCTAGAGCACTTGCTTGGATGCAGGAAACCCAGGTTCAATTCCCCAGTCTGCCTGGTGGGAAGAAAGGATTTGAAGAGGGGTATCCTGACATAGCGCTCTCTCTCCTTCTCTCTTCACTTTGAATAAATAACTAGTCATGGGAGCAGGAAGCCTGGACTGTGGGTTTCCTACATGGGTGCCTAGGCATGAGACTGCACAGTCACTCCATCTCTCTCTCTCGGGCCCAGTGACTGTTTAAGAATTTATCCACAGGGGGAACAGCTTCCCCGGGAGGGAGAGGGAGGCCCTCATCAGACCGTCCCATGGCTCAGAGCACTCACTTGGACAGGTAGGTGACCCTGTTCAAAGCCCTCTCCCTCCCTGGCAAAGAAGACTAGAACATGGAGCCCCTGCCTCCCAGTCGAATGCTCTAACCATTGGGCGAAGAGGTATCAGCTGGGCAGTAGCACGCCACCGCCGCCTCCTGCTCCGGCTGTTTGTGTGGAGCAAAGCAGGCATTTAACTCATCTTCATACAAAACTACTTAGGCATCTTAAGTGCCTGACTCCAGGAGAGTGACTCTTGGTATTGGGCACAGAGATCAGAGCCTAGCTCCTAAAGAGGGCCAGGGCTTCGGCCGCCTCACCCTCACTGATATCTCCCATCGGCTATTTTAGATTGTTCCCCTCCAACCATGCAGGCTTATGAGAATCACATTCTAAGGCGCCTCTCTCACCCTATTATTGTACAGGGAGCCGAGGCCCTAACTTGGCTTTGTGAATTGTAGTGGTGTTCCTTAGAGGATAGGCACTGTAACATGCAGCGCCTACATTCCTTCATGGATCCAGGCCTAGATCTCCTGCGTATCATGACAGACTGAAAAGCATAAACAGGGCCTTGCTTGCAACATGCTTAACAAGTGCTGATGCCCAGGAAGACAGGGATGGAATGTGATTCCTGTTCCCCAAGCTAGTGGAGATAGACTTTATAGTCTTCACGTCACCACTATTTGGTGTCAGCCCACAACAAGGAACAGTGGCAGTCATGGGCGCAAGGATCAAGCCACTTCACACTGACTGGATGTGGTGAGTCTTGACGACAGCCAGCTGGCCAGAGGAGGGCGAAAAAGAAAACGTTTTCATTCTTACCTTGGCAATTCTTATTCCTGTTACCCACTGCTGTAGAATCCACTGGTCATCACAGCATAAGTACTTGATATACTGGGACTCCTTTTGAATCTGGGGATGCTGGAATGAATAATTCTTGCAGTTAGAAACCTATGTATAGTATGCAATATGGTTTTTTTTTGTTTTTTTTTTAAGTTCCAGTCCCATCTGGTGATTGCAATGGGACCACGTCCTTTCTAGGGCATGGTAACATGAAGCTGACAATTCTGTGTGTGTAAAAAGAGTGAAATCAGAGAGTACAACACATAATGACTAACATCTGTAGTGCTTGCTCTTAAAGGGAACAGGTTGGAAGAGAGGTCTGTGATGTGAATCCCTGAGTGTTAGAAAGCTAACATGTGACCTACAACTCAATGAAGTTTTGAAATGTCCTGGTTCAAGGCCCAGTGCTCAGCGTGTAAGCAGAGGAAGTTTGTAGCAATCTAAAACATGGAGCTTGAAAGCTCATGATTGCCATTCTAAAGAGCATATTCAATTTGGATAAGCAAAAGTGTTCAGCTGAAACCGATTTGTCTTTAGACACATTGTTTTCCTAGGCATCTAGTTCTTTTCCTCCAAGTTTTTGTTCTATTCCCCTTTATACTTTGTACCCCTCACCAACAGTGGTGCAAAATTCCAGCAACCTGTAGCATTATATATAAGGGACCACCACCAAAAGTAGTCCCCTTTTCAAATACAATTACATTCTTTACTTCTTTGAAGCAGTTCTGGGCACCTTCCTGCTATTGCTCAGTACTGATATAGCCCTACAGTTCAGTCTGTTACAAAATTCAGTAGGAATGCTTGCCTGCCTGGTAATTGCACCTAGTGATATTAGATTGTGAAGGCACTAGCCTCCAATCCTAGAGTAGACTAAAATGTAAACCTGGGCAGTCCAGAAACCCCAGGGAAGGAGCTTTCTATCTGCTGGTGACCCAGGAGATGAGACAGAATGAGCCGACCTTAGCTGCATGTTTGTTATCCTCTCTCCCAGGGTGAGTATTTGGTTGTTTTGGTTAAAATTAACGTGCTGGAAATTAAATGTTACCTTATTCTGTGATAAAAGGGCATAAAAACCTCTATGTGCCCTGAGAGGAGTTGCCATAACTAAAACCATTGCAGGCTGGGCAGAGCTGCTAGTTCCATCTGAGAACAGGGTTCCTATCTTAGTAAATCTTTTGTGGGTTGGCCTGTGTTCAAGTGTCCTGTATCACTGACAGAACGGAGGTACGGATCTGTGCCTGGTACCTACATAGCCTCGCCATGGCACTAGGTTAGGAGCAGGATAAAGTATGATGCAGAGGTAGAACTAGAGCATTTCTTCATAGACGCTAGGCAGTACTTCCTCCTAGGAACAAAAGATGGGCCTGCCTGAATGTATTCCTGCACGCCAGGACTCATGCACAATTTGCTTTGTCAGTGCTGGGTGGGGTAGGTGGGGTGCACCAATGGGGAAGTGAGGTGTTAAAGGGACATATGTCCATCAGCTGGTCCCATCAGCAGGTGGGGAAACTGAGGCAAGGGATTACTGCCAAAGAGACTGTGTGGATGCATGTTTTACCTACTACTATAAACATATGGGATAACGTATGTTGTTGTGTTTCCCCAAATTAAAGCTGTGTTCCTTTCTCTCCACTGACATTTCCTTTTCCTTTTCTTTTTTTTAAATTTACATAGTGTTTGTGCTTGGGAGGGGAAATGCTGCCAGTTAAAGGTGCAGAGAGTTTTCCCAAGGTTCTGGGTAGGGGTTCAAGTGGTTGTATTGGTTAATTCTATCAGGACCCCCTAGATATTTGAACCTGGCCAGCTTTGCTGTTGACAACAGCTGGCAGAAGAATTATATCATCACTGGCTTGTTTCACTGTTTCTATCTAAGTGCACTGTTGGTTCTTTATTCAGAACATCCAAGGTTCAATTCAGTTTCGTGGTGTGAAGAACATTTCCAGATTAGACTGCCCTCTCATTGGGGAGTTAGAGGGCACATGGATATTTTCAAATCCTCCTTTCACAAGATACCAGGGAATTTTTGCTCTGACTCGTAATATTCTGTTAAGTCCAGCAGATGGCATCAAATACTTTTCAATGGTGTTACAGCGCTGGCTGATGACAATACTGCCAAATGGCTGGGCAACAGTGGTTCTCAACTTATTTACCAGTGCAGATTGCATATGCAGCTGTGTGTTATGTGGGCCGCATCCACACACTACCTGTATGGCCCTACAGATGTCACATGGGCTGTAGCTACTTCCTGCTTGAACTGCAAGTGGCTGTGGGTGAAAACCACAGGTATGTACTGAAGAGAGAGGGTTCTAGCTTTCCTCTAAAATGAACAGCAGTTCAGTGATTCCATAAATCTCCCTCAGTTTTTCAAAAAGCATATTGAACATTGCAAGGAAGTCCTGACAGGAAATCTGTAATTAAGGAAAATAACTTGGACGAACGCTGGAAGAAGTTTGCTGTGCTCGCTGGAATAAACAATGACCGAGATGGGAGGAGTATAGCTGGGCCAGCTAGGCAGTGCCGTAGGTTGGGAGTGATGAAGAGTCCTACTCTTCGAGAGAACTCAGAAGGACTCAACCTCAGGAATTCCTCAGAGCGTTACCTAGAATGCAGCAAACACTCTCAAGGCTCAGTGCACTCAGTTATGGCCCCAGCTTCTTTGGGGTTTATTGCATCCCACGGGGCATGGAGGGAGCCATCTCTGCACTCCTGGGAGCGCAAGGACAATGTGCCTGGCTGCTGCCTGGGGTGCCAGCTCTTTACTCTTCTCACCTCCCTGAAGTCCAGTGAAGGTGGTGGAAATGCTCTCATTGCATTTTAATGGATTTTGGACCAGGCCCAGAGCTCAGTCTAGAGCAGCGTTTCCCAAACTAATTGGGCCACAAAACACTTATGGGCGTGGAATATATTAATGGAACACATACATGGTGGTCCAGACCGGGGAAAGGGGCAGAGTTTCAGACTGAAAAATTGCTGCAAGCATTGCTCAAAAGTTGATTTAAAGGAGTTAGGTTTTTTGGGACGTCTTATTTTACAAAGAACATTTTTGATACATACATAATTTCATATTTAATATTTTAGAAGGAAAAATATCGCTAGCATCAAAATTTTTGCGTGGCACACCTACTCACATCGCACGGAACACCAGTGTTCCACAGAACACAGTTTGGGAAACACTGGGCTAGAGGATAGGCATTGTAGGGGCTGGAGCCTGGGACCCCCCTTTTCAGCCAGGGCCCAGGGCTTCATCCCCTGTAACCCTGTGATGATCTGGCCCTGTCTTTGCAGATCTCCTTGCTGGAGCAATGTTCTTCAAGATAATCTGTCACTAACACACACTGTATTTTCACAGGTTTCTAGATCTAGAAACAGATAACCCCTTTCGTTACAAGGTGCACACTGCATTCAAGAAAGGTCACTGCAATCATCAGCTGGGAAAGCAAGAACATCTTGCTCCTCTGAAAGGTTTGTCCTTTCTCCTTGAAACATCCAGCCATCAAGTGAATTATAAAGGACAACAATTCAAAAAGCAACGCCTCAGAATCTGTGGCTCCAGTGAAAAGTGATCACATCCGAGCAAATGCCAAAGAGGCAGAAAAGGAATTCAGGCTTTATGTTAAAAGCCACAGAAACCCACTCTGCTAATATAGTTCCTGGAAAATAATCTCTAAGGTTATGTCTACACTAGAAAAGTTAAGTTGACTTTATTAAGTCGACTTAATAAGGTCAACTTTAAGTCGACCTTATGAAGTTGACTTAACAAAAGTCAACAATTTTTTTCATGTAGACATTGCCCCTTTTTGACCTTATTAAGTCAACTTAACACTTTTAAGTCGATTTAGGCGTTAATCCCTGTCCACACTGGTTTAAGTCGACCTAATAAGGTCGACGTAAGCATTGTCAACCTAAAACGAGGTGTTATTAAGTCAACTTAAGGAAAGCCCAGTGTGGACGCAGAGTAGTTTAAGTTGACTTAAGCCTCCTTAAATTGACCTAACTTGTAAATGTAGATGCACCCTAACAGATTTATTAAATTTCAATGCACTATATTTATATAAAGCTTTTCCTCCATAGGTCTCATAGTCCTTAATAAAGGCAGGGAGGTCGTATTATCACCATTTCATAGATGGAGAAACTGAAGTGCATGCTGGGTAAGGGCCTGATTTTCAGAAGTGCTGAACACCCACAATTCCACATGGAATCTGAGACAGCTGCAGATTCTCAGCCCCTCTGAAAATTAGGCCTTTAAGTCGCTCAGAAAACCAATAAAAGGGTCAGGTCTCTTGACCCTGGGTTCTCCACACCAACCCACTGGCTTCTTTCCAAGTGTCATCTAACACACTGTGTCCCTCCCAAGTATCATGTATAAAGATAAAGAATGAGAAATTACTTGAATATAAAGACATTATTTTTTGAGAAACCTAACACAACCAAAAACATTGTGTGCAGATGAATTTTTAAGATATAAAATAAATCCTATGCCTAAAAAAACCAAGACCGGACACACTGGAAGTCTCAAGAGAAATAGGAACAGAAAGATGTGGTTTTTATGTGTGACATACTGCATCCCCCCTTCACACCCTAATCTACATAAGGGATTTCAAACACGTGGCCCATGGAGTTACTTCCTGTGGCCTGCAACAACACCTGGAATTTGTAAAATAATTATAATTTATAATATAAAATTTTAAGTGTGTTTATTTGCTTACTCTTTGTCTTTCTGATGATTCCACCATCTTGACTTTTAATAGCAAACGGTATTATATTACTCTTCTTTTTTTCATTTTTGACTATACTTTTGTGTCATTGTATGAAAAGGTTTCAGTGACACGGCCCTTGGGCCAATATCCTAGTCCTCATGTGGCCCTCGTGGTGATTTGAGTTTGAGATCCCTGCTCTACATTATGGTTATGATAGCATGTTTCCTACAACATCATACATATATACACACATGAAACTCTGTTGTGTCATGACCCCAAATGAAACACAGAATTGTATTTCCATACCCCGGAGAGACATGCATAAAAACAATGCAGTTTAAGCACCTTTGCTCAGTGAGTGAAAGATCATGACACAAAGAATCACCTAACTGCAGGTGGGCCTGAGGAGGTTTGAAAAGAAAAAAAGACACACTTTGAGCAGTATAAGGCTCTTCCTATGGATTCCAAGCAAGTGTAAGAACTGGAAACCTACTTTTATTGGATTGTGAGATCTCCTTGACTGAATTATCTGATTTTATATTGATTTGACTTATATTCATTTAAAATCATATTGTAATCAATAAACAGGTTTGTTTTACCTGAAGCAGTGCATGTTGAGCAAGAGTGTATAAGGCCACGAGAGCAAAGTTGATCCATATCAATTTCTTTGTTAAACTGATGGACATGCAAAGCCCAGTGAGGGTTCACTGAACCTTGCAAGATAGAAGTTCCTGGGATTGCATCTGGGACTGGGGGTGTTTGCTGGGGGACTATCCCAGGAGAGGCTAGTGAGAGCACTCTTCCACTGGTCTAGGGACCAGTGGCTGGATGTGAGCTGACCCAGGAGTGGGGGTTCTCACAGCAAGGTGGGGTAAGTCAGGGCTCTGGAGTGGAGAATTGGGTAGGCATGGCTGCACACCAGTCCAGACTGTAGGAAGGGAATGTCACATTCCATGGCTGTTGATGAAACAACTGATTTAAAGGAGTTGAGTGAGTGTGTGTGTGTGAATGAGTGAGAGAAAGACTCTCAATAACATTCTTACTTCACCTTCTTCTAACAGTGAAAATGAAAAGTAATCTGTAAATATTCAGGCATCTGATTGGCTTCCTTGCCCAAAAATGTGGCTGATTGCTCTTTTGACAGTAACACCACACAGGAGCTTTGAATAAATAACTAGCTTTACACAAACTGAAGGCTTTGGAGTTAAGCTAAACATTTCAGAAGCAGCTATTGGTTTGGAGTACCTTTGTTGGTTTTTAGGTGCCCATTCTGAGATCTCTTCAGGTGTGGTTTTCAGAAATGCTGAGCACCGGCTACAATTGAAATCAATAGGACTAGTGGATCCGTAGCTCTTTGGAAAAAAATCAGCCCCAAACTATCAAGATGGACACCCAGAAAACTGAGATAGAAGCATGGCTATTTGTTTCTAAATTCAGTTACATCCTGACTCCACATGTTCCCCTACCACCAGAGGACCAGCCTGAAGACTTGCCTGATTTATCTAAAACAAGCAGTGCCTCACTATAAGGTAACTATGCTTCTGATCTACACTTCTCAAGTGACTCAAGCAACATTTTTAGTTTCGCTATTTTAAAAAAATCAATAGTTATTGTTAACTAAAGAGAATACCTTTTCAGAGACAATAAAATGCATTTGTTATCTCCCTTCCCGTACTCTGTATATTATTTAGGCCATCAACCCTACAAAAACTTAAACACCTATTTAGACTGTATGTTCTTCAGGGAAGGGCCCTGTTTCTCTATGTGTCTGAAACATTTTATTAATGACAAATAATCTGTCAACATTTGCTTTTTTCAAATCACTGGTGGAGCCCTGACTTTAATTGAAATACTCACTTGAAATGTTGACTCGACAGGATTCAGCTGTTTCTGGTGAAGAGGCAGAAATGCTCCCTTGTTCTATATCCTTTTCTTTTCCTTTCTCTCCTATCACCCTCTCTCTCAAATGCACTTACTTCTCACTTTTACAGTTTTAAATGTATGTCCTACAGAAGGTATTCTTTATAGGCATCTGTGATGAGCTATGGGAAGTGTGGGAGAGGAGAGAATCAGCTGTGGACCAAATTATCTGCTGGAGTAACTCCATTATAGAAAACAGAGCTACTTGAGCAGAGAATTTGGGAAACATTAGAGATACGAGAGAGACGTGGCAGGCTCCAGTGGATACCAAGAATGCTTAGCTAGATAGGCTACAAAGGGAAATGTACCCAGCTGCAGAAATTAAGTATGATGATGCCCTTGTCTCAGTTTATCCCCAGGAAACCATTTTGTTTCCTCCCAGATTAATTCAGCATTATGCACCATTACCTTCAGATTACTCAAGCACAACCAGCATCAATAAACCATAATTCAATTCGCTCTCAGTCGCAGACACATCAGACTGACTAAACCAGCCTATTTGCATATAGATTACCTTGCCATTTGTCTGCTTTTGAAGGGTTTTTCATCATGGGGTGAGACAGCTAGTTTCAGGACTAGTGAATACCCTCGTCCACGCTCACACAAGAAACACTATATTTCACAATGTTCAAGGTTTCTGTTAAATAATGATGGGAGATTTTACTGAGAAGATAAACTGACCCTTCTTGCCAAGGTAGGTTCTTTTGGCTTTCAAAGGTTTCCCACCTAACAGTATGAAATGGATGATGATGTACACCCTTTCCCCAGTGCACTCCCCAGGTGACGTAGGAGGGTCATACTCCTAGGCCAACTGCTTCTAAAATGTATACTGGAAAGGTGTTATCCTGTACTGTGCTGAACAACCCCAGCTTGTGCACGCTATGGGTGTGAAAGGTAACTTCTTCCTGTGGGTGCTGAAAGTGGCTCTTATGGAGAAGTATGAGCAGAAGTTTTTGCTTCCTCGTCATTTTTGGCAGCAAAAGTGAGTGGTTTGGAAAGCTGTGCTACTGTGGAGGTTGTTCCTTCTGACATGATCTGCATGACAACGGGAGAGGTGTCCTTGTGTAGACACTGGTTTAAATGAAGTGCTTCTTCCCTTTCCTCCTGTCTCGATCAGAGATCAGGAAATCTTCCTTGAACCATGTTATTAGTGTCCTGTCATATGCACAGGCGGCCAGAGGCTGTTTAGATTATTGGATTGTTTTGATAACACAGCAGCCCATCTTGGATATGGAATGAGAGCCACGGATTAGATCTAAAGGGTGCAAAACCCCCGTTTGACTTCGAAAGGGAAAAGGTCTGATAAGAGAAAAGGCGATGCCCTTTAAATTTTGGTCTGTCTTAAGGAGTTGTTCAGCTGAGCAAAACATAAGCATCAGCGTGCTTAGATGTGCAGCCCCTCCAGGGGTTCATTTCCAATGTTTTATTTTTTAATAGGTAGTGGCGTTTTTCTTATGTATTACTCTTCTTTAAGGAAGGTAACTCTGGTGGGATGCCTGGTTCACACTTAAAAGGCCTGTTCCAGTGGTTAGTCTCATTTTATTGAGAGTTATAGCCAAACATAGGCCAGGTGGGTAAGGGGGGTGAGGAGGAGGAAAATGTTTCTAGCTTTATGGTTCCTCACATGCCTGAGAACATTTAAATGCTGACTCCATCCATAATCCTCTGCCAGAGCCCTTTCCTTAACCTGCATTATCTTCATAGAATTCCAGAAACATTAGTTCCAGTTTGCTGCTCAGGAATTGATAGGGGCAATGAAATGTGACTTCAATGTTCTGGTGCAGGCTGATTAGCCACCTGTGCTCCTTTCAGTTAGCTCCAGCTGGGTAATAATTGTGGGCATTGGGAAGTAACTGTTCTGTCACCTTAGAGTCTTTCTGAATCATCTGGACAGGAAACTCCTGAATAAGAACAGCCATACTGGGTCAGACCAATGGTCTATCTTGCCCAGTATCCTGTCTTCTGACAGTGGCCAGTGCCAGGTGCCTCAGAGGGTAATCAACAAGTGATCCCATTCCCAGCCACTGGCAAACAGCACTCCCTGCCCATCTTGGCTGACAGTCGTTGATGGGCCTATCCTCCATGAATTTATCTAGTTTCTTTTAACCGTTTCACTGCTGGCCTTCACTGTGTCCTCTGGTAAGGAGTTCCACAGGTTGCCTGCACCGTGTGAAGAAATACTTCCTTTCGTGCATTTAAACCTGATGCCTATTAATTTTGTTTGGTGACCCCTAGTTTTTGTGTTATGGGGATTAAATAACAATACTTTATTTACTTTCTCCATATCAGTCATGATTTTATAGATATCTATCATAGTCCTCCCTCAGTCAGCCTTTCTCTAAGCTGAAAAGTCCTAGTCTTATTAATCTCTCCTCATATATTAGGCGTATGGAACAGCTGACAATTTTTATGCCCTTTTCTATACCTTTTCCAGTTCCAACACATCATTTTTGAGATGGGGCAATGAGATCTGCATGCAGTATTCAAGATACTGACATACCATGGATTTATAAAGAGGCAATACTATATTTTCTCTCTGATTATCTAGCCCTTTTCTAATGATTCCCAGCACTGTTAGCTTTTTTGACTGCCACTACACAGAGTGGATGTTTTCAGAGAACTATCCACAATGACTCCAAGATCTCTTTCTTGAATGGTAACAGTTAATTTAGATTTAGATCTATACATTTTACATGTATAGTTGGGATTAAGTTTTCCAGTGTGCGTTACTTTGCATTTATCAACATGAATTTCACCTGCCATTTTATTGCCCAATATTGTTATGTTGTCCAGGTTCTTCACAGTCTGCTTTAGGCTTAACTATCTTGAGTAGTTTTGTATCAGCTGCAAATTTTGCCACCTCACTGTTTACCCTTTTTTCTAAATCATTTATGAATATTTTGAACAGTACTGGTCCCAGTACAGACCCACAGGAGACACCACTATTTACCTCTCTCCATTCTGAAAACAGCTTTTATTCCTACCATTTGTTTCCTATCTTTTAACCAGTTACTAATCCAAGAGAGGACATTCCCTCTTATCCCATGACCACTTACTTTGCCTTTGGTGAGGGACCTTGTCAATCGCTTTCTGAAAATCTAAGTACACTATAGCCATTGGATCACCACTACCTACATGCTTGTTGACCCCTTGAAAGACTTCTAGTAGAGTATGAAGCATGATTTCCCTTTACCAAAACCATGTTGATTCTTCCCCAACAAATCATGTTCATCTAAGGGTCTCATAATTCTGTTCACTATAGTTTCATCACAGTTGTATCAGAAAAGATTCTCCAAACATAAGAGATTATAAATAAAGGGGCACATCCTCCTTCAAGGCAGTAAGAGATAGAAATTCCACCTTCTCTTTCCAAAAACTCTTGACAATCTGACACACACAAATAGGAAAACAGTATGTGTAGCAGATTGCCATAGGCTCACTACCCTTAACAGTCCTATGGGTGGGTCCCCCTTCTTCAACTGGACTCACAGGTGTCACCCAGTACAAATACCTGTGCTGGTTTATTTACAGTGCACTGATACAGTTCCCATACCCAAATCAGACTTAGCCTGAAGCTCTGGGCTGCTTACCCTTGCCAGTCAAGAGGCAAAGTCAAGCACCAAACACCTACCCTGCTCCTTGGCTTGCTTATATGTTCCCTCCAGCAAGGGGAACAGCTGTTCCTGCTTACCCCATTAAACTAGTCCTGGCTTGGGTTAATCAGTGCCTTCTGCTGTAACCCTTTTCCCTGCTGTCTGGGCTCTGCTGGTCAAGCTTGTTCTAGTAGGAAACTCTGCTCCTTGACTTAATAGTCTCTTGAGAGCCTTTCTCTCCTAAAGATACATGAGATTATGAAATAAAAGAAAGCAATATTTCTTCCTTAGTATAATATGTCCCACTGCTATTGCAGAGGAGGATCTGGAGTCAGGTATGAGTTCTATTGTTTGGATCTTAGTCATCTGGTAAGTGATGTTTTGGGGTTTTGTTGGAGGTGGTTTTTGGGGAGCCAAGTGTATGCATGTGCTTTCTTCAAAAGTAACACTTGTTGTTCTTCAAAGCGTCTGACGAAGTGGGATTTTCTCCCACGAAAGCTCATGCGATTAATAAATCTGTTAGTCTTTAAAAGTGCCACAAGACTCTGTTGTCTTTCTACAATAGACTAACACGGCTACCCCTTTGGAACTTGTTGTTTTGTTTATCCCAGGCTGTCTTGTTAACCATTCACTCCTTTGCATAAGAAATGACCCCTTTCAATAGTTTTAAGTAGGTGTAAACTTAAAAGGTGTTTGATATGAAACCAAGACAGTATCTCATATCTTAGTCTTACTAAAATGGGGTCTGGGGGAATCAGTTATCCAAAAAATAGTCTCCTTTCACTTACAGGTTAATAGCATTGTCTGTGATCACTGCACCTGACTGTATGAAAAAGACTACAAAACCCTTTCCATTAATTCATCTTGGGCACTTTATTTATCAGACAAGAAAAGAGATCTCATGTTGTGATTAGTCAGTGATCACAGAATCATAGGACTGGAAGGAACCACTAAGGTCTTCTAGTTCAGTCCCTGCACTCAAGGTAGGACCAGGGTAGACCATTATCTAGACCATCTCTGACAACTGTCTGTCCAACATGCTCTTTAAAATCTCTATTGACAAACACTGCAATGGCCATCTAAGAGGGTTTGCACTGCACGCCAGCCCCCATTAAACTGGCGGACCAGGCCTGGGCCAGAGTGCTTTCGGGCCCCAGCCACCCCTGCCCCAAGCAATGGGAGGACGGGGGGCAGCCCAGGGCCCCCGGGGCAGGTTAATCTGGCCCTGCTCCTCTACCACCATAACAAGTGATACGTGGGTGCAACATGTTACGCCTTACAACCAAGGTACTTTAGCTTAATAAATACTTTACTGCAGCAGTGATCATTGTAGATAAACTGGTTTTTTTGTGCCAAATGATAGCATCTTAGACCATAAAATTCCCACAGTGATATGAATAATTAAAAACATTGCTGGGCATTCTAAAAACCATGCTCCTTATGTATTTTGTTTTGCTTACCTCAATAAAATCGTTAATAAAATGTCTAGGAAGCACTGAATGTAGCCGAATACTAATTTGGACCACTGTTCACATTTTGAATGTTATACAGACACACAGTGGCAGTTAAATATGCTTACAACAGCTTTGAAATCTTGTACAGAGAGCCAACATCAATTTAGTTTAAACTGTTTCTCTTTTCTCCATTAAGTGTGCGTGTATTCTCAAAAAATAATAATATAAAGCTCTTGCACAGTATTTTTCATTTGTTGATCTCAAATTGCTTTCCAAAGGAGGCAAATATATTTGTCCCATTTTACAGATGGGGAAAGTGAGGGACAAAGAGGAAGTGATTTTGCTAAAATGGTTTGTGGAGGACTGCAGTGGAGTAAATCATTTAAATCTGCTGACAGAAAAATCAGCCTGATCCATACAAATTATTTGTGTTTGGGCCATGTGTAAACTAAAATAGCAAACACTTGAAATTGGACAGACATTTCTTTTTTGGATAACAAGTCCATTAAAATGCAGCTATAACCAGAAAAGTGACATTAAAATGGCATTCTGCTGCATATCTGCTTCTTGTTATCTTTTAAATTGGCTGAAGTTTGTTTAGTAACCTTTCTTGTTAGCACCGCAGGGCCATCAGAGGCGTAGAAGTGGAATTTGCCATGTCAGTGTTTCCGGATATGTTCTGATTCCTGAATCTCTCTTATTTTAGCTAGAAATCTAAATCCTATTAAGACGGTCTAGTGCTCTAGATGCTTCATGCCACAAGGCACCTCAGAGCTTGGGTGTCGCCCCTCCACTTGGAGTACAATGCTAATGGGGGATCTGCTTCCCTCCCTGAGAGGAACAGGCAGTTGTTTAAGGTAGATCCATACCCCACCAGGAGTGGCAGAAAGATGAGACCCAGTACTTTCTCCAGTAGCTGGATTGTAGCTATGGGTGGTCGGGCACGCCACACTCTTCTCCTCCTTCTGCACACAGTTCGGCTGTAAAGTGTGGCACACACTGAGCCTCATCCTGAAAGATGGTGAGCATCATCTTATGGGCCTCAGTTCAGCAAGCTACTTGGTGCAACTACCCTTAAGTACGTCCTAAGGGTATGGTGCTGAACAGAGTCAAAGTAAATAGGAGTTGAGGATGTACGGTACATTGCAGGAAGTTTGGGGGGATGCTGGTAAGGCAGCATTATGGCCAGACCACTGCTAGTAACAGGAACGCCGATTACCACACTTACTGCCAAAGCCAGCTAAGTTGGTGGGTCTTTGTGAAAGCCTCAGCATACTCAGGCAGGCAAGGCGGTTGCCCACAGGAAGGGAGCATGACGCTGCTGTCTTCCTTGTTAAGCTTTCTTTGAAACTACTGAAATCTGTATTTTTTAAAAACCAGGAAGTCTAGCTATACCTTTGGGCTGTTAGTGTTTAGAAATACAGCAGCAGGACTAATGGCTTAAAAGTGCTTGCTTAATGGTCTTCCTTTGTTTGACATGTGAATGTAACTGTAGCAGGTACTAACATAAAAGGGGTCGACAGATCTGAGGAATTTGGATTTGGACTTCTCTTGGAATCCCCGGCAACAAGCAGATAGCTGGCCAATTGAACCTTCTTGTTTGAAATTCCAAAGGGGTAGCCGTGTTAGTCTATTGTAGAAAGACAACAGAGTCCTGTGGCACTTTTAAAGACTAACAGATTTATTTATCGCATGAGCTTTCGTGGGAGAAAATCCCACTTCGTCAGACGCTTTGAAGATAGGAAAGTTACAGAGTGGTAGGAAATTAAATGCAGGGGAGTGTATGACATAGCATCAGGTCAGGCTGTAACAGCAAATCAAAATAGGTGTTAGGATTCAAAACACCTTGACGACTTGTTAATAGCTGTGTTGACACAGATGAATAACAAATCACAGCTTCAAAGAGAGTCTGCAGAACTCGAACTTATATGCAAATTTGACTCAGTTGTCTTGGGGTTAAACAGGGACTATGGATTTTTCTCGCATTACAACAAGTGATTTGACCTCCCCCTCCTCTATGTGCTGTTCCCCAATGTTTTGAATCCTATCATCTATTTTGATTTGCTGTTACAGCCTGACCTGATGCTATGTCATACACTCCCCTGCATTTAATTTCCTACCACTCTGTAACTTTCCTATCTTCAAAGCGTCTGACGAAGTGGGATTTTCTCCCACGAAAGCTCATGCGATAAATAAATCTGTTAGTCTTTAAAAGTGCCACAGGACTCTGTTGTCCTTCTTGTTTGACTGTGGGTAACTATTGTTTGGGGCACTCTAACCTTTTGCATATCTCTTTTGAAATCTCGTAAAATAGTAAGCTTGGATGAAAGTGCTCTGGATTTGTGCTAGTCAGACAGATGTGCTGTGTCCCCCTTTGATTTGTTCCTGTTATTGCCTCGCAAAGAGTACAATTACCCCAAGCTTTGGTTTGAGAAAACCCCGGGTAACAGAGGCACTCTGTACCTTACAAGATCAGGCCCTTACCATAGGTATATATGACAGCAGTAAGAGCACACATTAACATAACAGACTTCTCTTGTACATACCTTTAAGACAAAGCAGTAATCCGTAGGTGCCTTATATTTCAGTTTGTACTGAACACCATAATAAATATTCACATTCTCGAACTGTATGAAGCAAGCCAAATCCCGGGATGTCTAAAAATTGAAGACAAACATACAGTTGTTACAGGGAATTAAGTTATGATACCAGTCAGACACATTAAAAGGATCTTTTTTTTCAAATGACTTCATGCTGAATCTTGTTTAACTGTTGTGGATTTTACCGAAGTAGAGAGACTTTTAAATGTTTCTGTTGCTCTTAATCTGCAGTGAATTTTAAGACAAAGAGGTAAAGGTCAATATATCTAGAGAATCACAATGAAACATTTTACTATGTTCTATGTAAGTCTGAGTTTTGCTACATTTTACTCCTTGTTTTGTGTCAAAGTCAGTAAACTGTGACCCTTACTGAACAGGGTGATATCTAACAAAAAAAAAAAAATTATTTATTAAAATAGATGTAGACCTGCAATCATGTTCATCCAGTTCTAAAAAGGGAAATAGGGTGTGAGATTTAAATAGTTTTTATTCTATGAAACTGCCTTTTCTTTGAAATGTATAGTCAATGCATGTAAATGTACACACCAGAGAATAAACCACATTTTAATCGGTTTCTGCTTCAAAATACCTTAAAAAAACTATGCCAGCCCCCTTCTATCTCCTCTCCCTGGTACTTCCTGTGTACCATTGTAAGTTAACCTATTATTTATTCTTAGTGTGTTGCTGTGGCAACAAGATGTTTGCTAGCATATGTTGCTATGCTATGTATTTCTGGGTACAACGGATAACCTATATGTTCTTTTACACATGTTAATGCAAAAATGGTTCCATCTCCATATCTTACTGGACATGTCCATATACTTAGTAAATTGATATGCTGGAATCATCAAAGAGCTTCTCTTTGTGGGGGTCAGAGTCATATTTGAGTGTAACATGCTTGCCTGTTGTTACACTCTCATTAAGTTGCTTCCTTGGGGGTCATTTTATTCACTCCGATAATACATTTATGAACACGGCCATTAAGTAGTACCTCCAGCAAAATACCTGACATGAGGGGACAACCGTGTGAATTCTAGAATTCTGCTCTCTGAAACGCCTTGGTATTAATTATAAGCATCTCCCTATTCAGTAGCCCAACCCAAAGTTCCTACAGAAGTCTTTGTGAGTTTGGCCAATGACTGCAGTAATGCTAGTGTATTCAAATAAATGGAACTTAAGGACAGTTCTAACACCAAGCCTTCAGTGGGCAGGGCAAGGGAGTTCTTGCTTTTCTTAGGAATCAATTCATGGTTGAGTCCAAGCCAGCTACAATTATTTAAAGGGGAACATTCACAACAGCTAAGTAGGAGAAGTAGCAAATGATCATGCAGAAGATAAGTCATTTATTACAAGTATTTTGCAGTGCCATAATGTTATTCCTATTGCCTGGCCAGACAAAATGCCAACCACATAATTTAAAGAAAAGAATTTAAACAAGGAACTTGTGTTTGGTGCTGCTAACTTCTTGGACTTTCCATTAATATCAGTTTGTGGAATGGGGAATGGTACTTGGGCAGACTAATGGTTTGCAGAAATGGCTGGTGTGGAAATAGTGACACAATTCTAGTCAGACACTTTCTCAAAGTTTTAGTGCCTGACTTGTACTCACAAAACAAACATACATAAATATTAGGGTGTGCAAAATTAACTGCATGTTTGTTTTCATGGTCCTAGATGTATTCTGAGTGACCACTATAAAGCCATTGTTTTATTATTTTAAACATAGCTTAAGGCATGTCAGATTTTCTTTGTGTTTTGCTATAAAGAATGAGACCAAATTTCATAGTCCACCATTCTTGAAATGAGAGTATTTCACTAATCTGCATAGTGACTGAAGAAAACCCTTCCAATCAGAGTTCTAATCTTTATTTGGGAAGTGTGCTGTATGGGTGGGAGATTCATTGAGGAATGGAAAGCCTGGATGGCCACTGCCTTAGAGGTCAGACCTTGTATAAATTGCAGTAAAAGCAGGGAAGCCATCTAATTGATGCTGCATTTTGCCTGGACTTGGGTCTCACTCTGTTTCTGCATCTGGGTCATCTGAGCAGCAGCACTGCATGCGTCTGCCAGCCACTGGCTGGCTTGTCTTTTATTTTTTAAGTTGATCACTGTTTCTTTCATTGTGACTTATTCCGGCCACGTTTAAAAGAATTAAGTCCCGTTGACCTGGTGTGTATCGTTAGCTCTGGGTACAAGAAGGCTCAGTCAGTGGGAAAAACATTTTTATCCCACACAAATCTGAAGTATTAAGAGCCAGAAGTGGCAGTGCTTGTCAGAATATAAAACTGACAACCACTCCCAGTACCCAAAAGTCACTGCCAAGAATGTCACTGTAGAAATAAGAGGTAAATGGGCCCTTGCTCATCCACTGCAGGCTGGCAAGTCAGACACTTTCAATACCCAGCAACGGTAAATGTCACTGTATTAGATTCTGTCAACCTGAATGTCTGTCTCACCTTTTGTTCTAGAGAGGGCTGAAAAGGCACAACGCATTTTCTAGGCAAAGATCACTTCAGGGAAAATGTTTGGCATATAACAACACGAGACTTCAGAGCATTTCCACACAATGGCTGTTGGACTGGCAAGATGGTTACAAACACAGACTATAAAAGGCAAACTATAGCTTTCAGCTAAGTCTTGTTATGCACAGTGTCTGGCTTTCTGTACTGCCATTTTCCTACACACAGTGAGACGCTGTCAACTTTTAGAATTCCCTTTCGCAAGGAACCAGATATACGAAGTGGGATTTTCTCCCACGAAAGCTCATGCGATTAATAAATCTGTTAGTCTTTAAAAGTGCCACAAGACTCTTTTGTCATAATGGCATTAGTTGCAGCAAAACGCCAGCTGAAGGGCATGGGGTTGTTTCCCCCCACTGACTTTAAGAGGGGCAAGATTTCCTCCAATGCTTTTATCTAACTGCAGAAACAAAAATGGGGAAAATTCTACCATAGTCTTGTGACAACCTCCCCATGTTTGTATATTTGTTGCAGTCAAAGGAGAATCTCTGTGAGGTGCACCAGACACTGTTCTCAAAATGTCACTTCAGGAGTACTTCACAAATTGCTTAATTGCTAAAATAATGCTTCCTGACCTTGGTCTTTCCTTTGGGGACATAATAAATTCCAGAAGCCCGTAGAAGGAAATAGCGCCTCTTCCAGGACTTTTTTCCATCTTCTTTCAAATAAAGGGCACCTTCCAGTTCTGGGACAATGACAGACGTTCCACAGAAGCTTTCCTGTGCAGTGAGAAGTAATTGGTTACACAAAACAAATGGCGTCGAGTACCTATACTAAAAACTGCAGCAAATAGTTCACTTAAAAACAGGTATTTTCTGTAATAGCAACTATATATAGATGGGGAGCCCAGTTAGGGAACAAAGGAAGATTCAAACACACAAATATGAATTTTCCTTGTTAAAATGCTCATTTGAGACTTCGACATTCTGTTTAGACAGTTGCTCTAGCAAAGTGTCCTCACAGCAGAGGGCCACAGAGAGCTTATTCCCTTCTCCTAAGCCCCAGACTAAACATTTAAGGGATAGGAATCGTAGGCTCTGTGGTGGACTTCTGTTTCTGGCCACTCCTAGTCCTGAATCTGAAAGAGAAATTACTAAACATGAGTGAAGGCTGGACAATAACTCTATTAAAGACTTTAACCAGAGAAAGCATTGTCCCTTGAAGGGGGTAGAATGAAATGCTTAACATCATCACAGTCTCATGTTCTGGTTTTTAATTGTTGCAACATCTCTAAGTTGTGTAGGGAAATGCTTAATACCCTAGAAATTTCTGAGAACTTTAAAATAAAATCAAAGATAGGGAGATTTCTACTAATGTTTATTTTAGAGAACATATCAGCATTCACAAATGTGAAGAAATGTTATTGGCCATGAAGCACCTCCTGTTACGAGACATAAAACACTCAGGATAATCTTTAATGTCAACATACTTCATTTTCTCATTTAAAAGTTGTTATGGACACCTCTCTGCTTGCTGATATTTGGTGTTTTTTTTTTATCATGAATGAATTCTAAACAAGTTCAAAAGGGGTAGCCATGTTAGTCCAGTTCAACAAAACAAACAAGGAGTCCTATGGCACTTTTAAAGACTAACAAATGTATTTATCACGAGCTTTCATGGGAGATATGAAAGCTCATGCGATAAATACATTTGTAAGTCTTTAAAAGTGCCATAGGACTCCTTGTTTGTTTAATTCTAAAGTAGGAATCTCCAGACATCTGAGCATAGATTATTCTCTTTCTACACTTGTATCAAAGCCAAATGCTCACCACCATCTATAGTTTTGTTTTTTTCAACCCTTTAATTCTGTGATCATTGTTAAATGTTTAGATTTCTGTTTCTCATCACAGTAGACTGCCATGCCGAACTTTGCTAAGGCCCAATCCTGGAAATACTGAAGACGGTGTTTAACTGAAATCAATGGGAATACTCCCTGTAGAAAAAACTAAGCAGACGTGTAAATATTTTTAGGATTGGCACCTAAAAGACGACAGGAAGTGTCTGCACTGTGTTTTAGTGTTATATTTTTATTATAAGTGACGTATGTTCTTTCAGCGGTGAGCATCAGATGAAGTTGAAGAACATTTTACACAGTCTTAAATGCAAAACTCATAACAACAAATATCAGAACTTCCTGTCGCACATTAGCAAAAAAAGAACTAAGCCCTACTGCTAAAGGTACTAAAGGCGCTCTGCCACACCGCACTAGCAACATCACCTTCACAAACTGGCTTACCTCCAGTAGGAACTCTTTGTTTTTCTCATTCATTTCCTTGCTTTCATTTTTTCCTTTGTTTGCCAGGTAGAAATTCTGATTAAAATACAAGAGGTTGATGTTGAATAGGAAAGACAATGAATATAAATGAACAGTTCACTACATTATTATTCAGCCTTTCTGAATTGTGCACTGAGCTAGACACTGAGAGGCAGGTATTCAAGTATTGCTCTTCAAATCTAATTACAGGCAACCTTCACTGAAGCTGCCTACTGGAGTCAGTTTCTCAAACCAACATTCACTTTGCTCATACACATACAACCCCTCACCCCTTAGTTTAAAAAACGGGGCCCTTTTCTTGGTTTTGTTTGACTGCTTTTCTGGGTCAGTGGGTTTGCTTTTATCTTTTCCATTTGAATGTCGTAGGTTCCTAGAGATGAGTGTTACAGAAAATAACTGATGGTTATGGAGCAGATTAGTGGATGATGGAAAAATGTGTAGTGCCAAGAGCAGAATATATTATTTCTTAGCAATCAGTCTTTACGGTGTGTGTTGCTTCGGATTTTACAGTGAATTCCCTGGTTCTGCATTTGTATGTTGCATTATTTCACCCCACAGGAAAGCACTTTTTTCATTCCAGGTGTCATTTGAAGGTAATTTTGCTTACTTGTTGACAGCCACAGCACATCTAGTATCAAACTCATTGTTTTGTGACTTGGGCCCAAATTTTGAAAAAACGCCTCCTTCACTGTGAGTGCAGATATAAGCACCTGGAATTGCACCCATTCAGAAGCCTATATCCCTGCTTGCACCTTCAGACAAGATAGCTGTTTTGGCTAACGGGGGATACTTGTAGATACAAGAAGTTGCACTCATACTTAACTGCAGACTCAAAATTGTATCTGCAGTTGTGAAGGCCAGGAGATGCTCTTGGAAAAACCCAGGCCCCAAGCTGTTGGCAACTTCTAATCCTACACGTTTGCAGGCTGTGGACCTAAGTAGGGAAATATCTCTATACTTGTAGATAGTCTTATTGATTTTGGTTGAATTATGAATAAGGTTTGATTTATGGCCCCCATCCAGCAAACAATCTATTTCATCCAGGAAGAATTCTGCCACATTTTTTGAAAGCTGTCTACCTAAAATTACTCTTTTAAATACAGCATAAAAGGGTGGTGGATTTTTTCCCCCTCTTTTCACCTCCCCTACAAAACCCCCCAGCAGCCTCCACTGACTTCACTGGCATTGTGTGTGCTCAAGAACTCTGAAAGTCGGGGGACATATCTACATGCAGATTTATCCTAAAAAGCAACAACAGTGTCATGGATCTGTGCTGCCTTTTTTCTCTTGTGGTGACACTTGCCAGTGAAAGGAACATGCTGTGGTTATACCAGATAATGTAACCAAGTTCCATCTTCAAGTGCAAGCAGCTAATTAGACCCCCTTTGCCACCTGGCAGCATGGAGCACAATTGAGGAACTCAGCTTGACAATATAATTACATCTTGTTTCTCAAGCAGTGTTTTGCACAGCAACTTGTGAGAATGCAGCGCTTGTGGCGGGTGGTTTATTTTTCCAGGGGAGAGCAAGAAGCAACATTTAGAAAAGAGAAATGTACAATATCGAACAGGCAAACCTAAAAGCACCGTCAGCTGCACTTCACCGTACGCTCCTGCCGGGACCATAGCAAGTATCAAGCTTAATGAAAGACACTTGAACATTCCAAACTGAGCTCTTTTCTGCTGGAATCAAAATGCAGCTCAGACCCAGGACTCCCAGGAGCAGTGAGGACTAGACTGGCTACTAGTTGCCTGAACACATGGCTAATTTTTAGTCCATAGCTCAGGGCCACATTAAGGCAAAAGCATGTGTCTGGGTCACAGCTCAATAATGCTGGACTCTCACTTTTCCATTGAAGCTCCATATATTTCTAACCCTCTTAGTTGTGAAGAAAGCCTTGAAAATGTGTCCTGAGCCCTACTCCAGTGATGCCTGCCTGCGTTTGCTGACAGCCTGGAACACCGTCTCAGATGAGCTGAAGTACCACATTCATCTCCGTGCTGTTGCTAATGTGACATCGCCCGCTCTGAGCAGAAAACCAAACCAGCAGTGAACTCCGTGTCGCCACGCTATTGTGTCTGTGCTGCGCTGGTGTTGCCAGGAGCCTCTGCACACAGATGGGAAAATGTTCAAAAGTACTCAGGGAGTATAAGAAAAAGTCCCAGTAGGGCTCTGCTCACCTGGGTGGGATTCCCCTTCCTCAGGGATGGACAGCAGTCCACACCAAGTTGGAGTGTTCACAAGCTGAAGTTTTCTCCTTCTCTAGACCAAGACAGAGCAGTAGGAGGCCCCTCTAACTGAGTAAAAGGCTCCAGCATAGGGGCCCTGGCTACTTTCAGCTCAATAGGGAAGAGGCCACATCGGAAGCCCTGATGTGTGGATTGTCCTAATCAGGCCCTACTACATTCGTCACTGCAGACCCAGAATGACTGCTGATGGCATTACTGAGAAAACAAAGGTCCTCTGACTACGACTGTTTTACAATAGAGCATCTGGCATTTATTTAGGAAAGAACAGACCACCCTCTGCCTACAGTCAGTGTTAGAGAGAGAATTTTCAGTAATGACAACCAGGTAGCATCATGACTAAGGCTGCTTTTTGTCTGTGAAGTAGGGTTTTATTGCGCAATCCTATGTTATACAGATGTATCATTTGATCTTTCCCTTGCCAACGTTCACTTCATTTCTTATTGTTCACCTCTTGTATGTCCCCTCTCTTCCTGAACTCTGACAGTACATGATACTTCTTATCCTTCAGTGGATTAGGCCCAAAGGCCCAAACTGTATACTGTATCTGCATCACTGTGTTGTCTACAATTGATCACAATACCATCCCTCATGTGGTAGGAGACCACATGTATCCACAACAGGTCATTCCAACTCCAATAGTCGAAGGCCATATTAAAAGGCAAACTGTTTCCTGTCTGACATAAGCTAGGGGAGAAGTGTGTCAGGGTTGGGGGTACCAGACTGTTAATGTGAAGTAATGTGAAGGCTGCCTGCATTTGCTGGAGAGCTCTCCATCACCAGACACCTTCCAAGCACGAATATTTCACTTGTTTACAAAGGAGGATGTGTCTGTCTGTGGTAGGGAACTGAGATTTCTTAACAGATGCAGTGATTCTTTGGAGAATGCAACTCAAGAACAAAAACTTTAAAAACAGTATTTAAAGCAAACAAACAAACAGAGGAGGTGGATGAGGCGTTCTATGGACAACTAACAGAAGTTTCCAGATCGTCGCAGGCCCTGGTTCTTATGGGGGACTTCAATTATCCTGATGTCTGCTGGGAAGATAATACAGCAGTGCACAGGCAATCCAGGAAGTTTTTGGAGAATATTGAGGACAACTTCCTAGTACAAATGCTGGAGGAACCAACTAGGGGCCTTGCACCTCTAGACCTATTGCTCACAAACAGAGAAGAATTGATCGGGGAAGTAGAAGTAAATGGCAACCTGGGCAGCAGCGACCATGAGATGGTAGAGTTCAGGATCCTGATCAGTGGAAGGAAGGAAAGAAGCAGAACACACACCCTGGACTTCAGAAAAGCAGATTTTGGCTCCCTTAGGGAGCTGATGGGCAGGGTCCCATGGGAGGCTGATCTGAAGGGGAAAGGTGTCCAAGACAGCTGGCTGTATTTTAAAGAAACCCTGTTAAAGGCACAGGAAGATAACATTCCGATGTGCAGAAAGAACAGCAAATGTGGACGGCGACCAGCGTGGCTTAGCAGGGAACTCTGCGGGGAGCTGAAACATTAAAGGGAAGCTTACAAGAAGTGGAAGCTTGGACAGATGACAAGGGAGGTGTATAAAGATATTGCTCGGGACTGCAGGGATAAAATCAGAAAGGCCAAAGGACAATTGGAGTTGCAGCTAGCAAGAGATGTGAAGGATAACAGAAAGGGGTTCTATAAGTATATCAGCAACAAGAAAAGTATCAGGGGTGGTGTAGGTCCCTTACTGAATGCGGCAGGCATCCTCGTGGAGGATGATGCGGAAAAGGCTGAAGTACTCAATGCTTTTTTTACTTCAGTCTTCACAGGACGGGCCAGCTCCCAGGCTACTACACGGGGTAACGCGGAATGGAGAGAAGAGCGGCCCTTGGTGATGGAAAGTCAGGTTAGGGAACACTTAATGAAATTGGATGTGCACAAGTCCATGGGGCCGGATGAACTGCATCCGAGGGTGCTGAGGGAGTTGGGGGAAGTGATTGCAGAGCCGCTGGCCATTATCTTTGAGAACTCGTGGTGAACGGGGGTGGTCCCGGAGGATTGGAAAAAGGAAAATATAGTACCTATCTTTAAGAAAGGGAAAAAGGAGGATCCGGGGAACCACAGACCGGTCAGCCTCACCTCAATCCCTGGGAAAATCATGGAGCAGGTCCTCAAGGAATCCATCCTGAAACACTTGGAGGAAAATAGAGTGATCAGGAACAGTCAACATGGATTCACCAAGGGCAAATCGTGCCTGACCAACCTGATTTCCTTCTATGATGAGATGACTGGATTTGTGGATGCGGGAAGAGCCGTTGACGTGATATACCTTGACTTTAGCAAGGCTTTTGATACAGTTTCCCACAGCATTCTCGTCAGCAAGTTAAGGAAGTATGGGTTGGACGAGTGGACCGTAAGGTGGATCGAAAACTGGTTAGATCAACGGGCTCAGCGGGTAGGAATCAATGGCTCGATGTCTGGTTGGCAACCGGTAACGAGTGGAGTGCCCCAGGGGTCGGTCCTGGGGCCGGTTCTATTCAACATCTTCATTAATGATCCTGATGATGGAATAGACTGCGTGCTTAGTAAGTTTGCGGATGACACCAAGTTGGGGGGGAATGGTAGATACTCTGGAGGGCAGGGACAGGATCCAGAGAGACTTGGACAAATTGGAACACTGGGCCGAAAGAAACCTCATGAGGTTCAACAAAGACAAGTGCAAAGTCCTGCACTTAGGACGGAAAAATCCCATGCACTGCTACAGGCTGGGGACCGATCAGCTAAGTAGCAGCACTGTAGAAAAGGACCTGGGAGTTATGGTGGATGGGAAGATGAATATGAGCCAACAGTGTGCCCTTGTTGCCAAAAAGGCCAATGGCATATTAGGCTGCATCAGTAGGAGTATTGCCAGCAGATCGAGGGATGTGATAATTCCCCTCTATTCGACACTGGTCAGGCTGCATCTGGAGTACTGTGTCCAGTTTTGGGCTCCCCACTACAGAAAGGATGTGGACAAATTAGAAAGAGTCCAGCGGAGGGCAACAAAAATGATTAGGGGGCTGGGGCACATGACTTATGAGGAGAGACTGAAGGAACTAGGCTTATTTAGTCTACAGAAGAGAAGACTGAGGGGAGATTTGATAGCAACCTTCAACTACTTGAAGGGTTGCTCCAAAGAGGAGGGAGCTAGGCTGTTCTCGAGGGTAACAGAGGACAGAACAAGGAGCAATGGTTTCACATTACAGCTGGGAAGGTCAAGGTTGGATATTAGGAAAGCTTTCTCACTAGGAGGGTGGTGAAGCATTGGAATGGGCTATCTAGGGAGGTGGTAGAATCTTCATCTTTGGAGATTTTTAAGGCTCGGTTAGACAAAACCCTGGCTGGGATAATTTAGGGGGAGTGGTCCTGCTTTTTAGCAGGGAGTTGGACTAGATGACCTCGAGAGGTCCCTTCCAACCCTATTATTCTATGATTCTATAAACTCTGTGTGTGTGCGTGCGTGCGTTTGCATTTCAATGGCTGTTTGTTTAAGGAAGTTTGCTTCAGAAGAGGTGGATTATCAGATTCTTGGGCCTAACTTTATGGGCTGAATTCTTCACTGTGCCCTTAGAGAGCACAAGAACAGAGGCTGCTCGGGAGCCAACTGGAGCGAACGGATTGTGCTGTGCCTAGCTTCATAGCTTTCTGAAGCGGCATGTGCAGTGGCAGGAGCAGTAAGTATGTCACTAGTGTGATATTCCTAGGCATACTGTGGTTCCTTTGTGGGGAGGGAACTGCACTACCACTCACATTCTCTCTAGTGGATAAACATGATAAGCTTCAGCTACAGTAAATGGTGCAGAATAGTGTCATGCACACCTGTAATGCGTAAACAGAGTGAACTTTGAACACGGCAGAAACAATATCCCTGGTCTTGTGCTTTAATTCCCCGAACTCTGTGCACCGGGATTTGTAAATAGATTTTGGTACGAGCAATAATCCTGTCAGACCTTTCATCCACTTTTCACCCACCACAGAAATGCAATGCAGCATCTATTTGTTGAAACAAAGCAACAAATAGGTTGCAGGGGAATCTTTTTCTTGTGGTTATATATAATATCTTTGCCTAAATTGTGTTCAGAGTATTACAGTGGCAAAGTGAAGCTCTCAAAAGTCAGGAAATGCCAATGCCTGAATTTTAGTTCAGGCCCCTTGTGCAAGCGTACAGTGATTGCTTACAAACCCTTGCATCTGCCAGTGCACAGAATGGATGTGGTACAGTAATCAGAGCAGCCTCAGTATTGATCTTTATCTTCTCTGTTCAATAAATGGACCTATACCCTATTAATTTCCCATTATCTGAACCGTCAGCTGAGTGAGGCAAGGTTTCTCTGGATGACTGCCTCATTTTCCCACAGAAAAAACAGACCGTGGTCATAATTACAGACTACATTATAATGCATGTACATAAGGGGCTAAAGTTTGGTCTACAGGTAACATTAGCTTTAGGTTTGCTGCTCCCCAACATTCAGATTCTGCCTTTTGAAGTTTCATGTAATAGCTGTTTTTAATGTAACAGACCAGCTTCCCCTCCTCCCCGCAAGAAAGAAATCTCATTGTGTCTAATGCTGTGCCCTGCACAATATATACACTCCATGAAGCAAGGCCACATCAATCTATGCATCACTGAACATTACATGGAATGAGGAGACAAGGTTCCAAAATGTGTATGATCACAGAAGTTCTTCTACACATACCTGCACATGAGCTGAAAAATTGCACTCCACTCTCATAGCCATGCTAAACACACAGTCAAGAATAGGATGAAGCCCCTTCCTATGGAATCAGACATGACCTTTGGGCAGTACCAATGGAAAGCTGAGCTAACTTTGTTGGCTTATTTTTAAAATGCAACTCAGCACAAAAATGATCTTTAAACCATTATAAATCAACCAAATCTAAATGGATTTTCCTGGGTCTAGCAAATGGTGTCTGTCCAACCTAGGGACGACTACTGTACCACAACTCAGAGGCACTGGAGCAGTTAAAAAAAAAATTATAACATTTTAATACTAACAAGTGTCTTTTGTTTTGTGTCATTTATAGCACAAAATCTTACTCATTTGAAAACAGCTGGACTGTTTTGAGTCAGACTTTCTAAAACGCATTCTTTGACCGAGAACAGACTAAGAGATGGCCAAAGTTATAAGAAACTGAAAAAGTTCCTTTTAGAATGAGCTACCTAGATAATTGAAATTGTAGACACAAAATGAATTAAAATAATGCTGTCCTCAACAGCTCCCTGCTACTGTTTCTGGTCTGTATGTTCAAGCCAAATTGACCATTTGCTGAAGTGACGATGCTCTGTAGTGCAGCTGGTGCTTTTCATAAGTCTCTAGCAGACTGTATCACTGCAATGATCAAAAACAGGAACTGGAGGAGCCAGCCTCAGCTAAAATCAGAGTTCAAGCATCGGCCAGGAAACTGATCTTCAACTTGGCTTCCATCATACTGTTTAATACAGCTACTGCAATTCATCTATGTTTTAGGGCAGACTCTCCTCCACTTCTGTTAGTGAATAGCAGTGTAGGTGGTAAGTGAGACAGATTCATAAACATGTTCCATAGGGACAGAGATGTTAGTCTAGTTCAGCAAAACAAACAAGGAGTCTTGTGGCATTTCTAAAGACTAACACATTTATTTATTGGATGAGCTTTTGTGGGAGAAAATCCCACTTTGTCAGACGCTTGAAGATGGAGTCCATGTATTCAGGGTACAGGCATCAAGTCATCATGTTCTCAGTAGTAGCTGTCTCCCCTACTTTATCAGAGATAGTAGAACAGAAGCAGAGAGCAGCTACTATTTGAAGATATTCAGCACTTTGTGTAGACACCATCAATTAGTTTTATAAAAAACAAAGGGAACACGCACAATGTAGTTCATAGGGCCTGATTCTTTTCAACGATCAACTTCCTGATCGGCTGAGCGGGTCTTCACAGACCCAATCAGTCAATTTGGATAGATCAATCTGATAGTGGCGCACTTGCTGTTTTCAGTGAAGACTAGACCAAAGTCTTTCAGGGGTTAAGGTTTTCTTTTTTGTGTGTAGGCACCAGAGTATGAGTTAGCACTCAGGCTTTAGTCATGGGCTTAAAATTTAGTCACAGCTGTAGTTTCATGGAACAGCCCCTTAATGTGATTTTCATTGTGCAATAATTATATCACAAATGGGTGAACGTGATGATGCACAAGTCCTCATGAAAGAGTGGAGATCTGAAGATGAAAGCCCTTTTCTGTAAGTGTTTTAAAAATATATTATAGAAACAAAGCTATGGACAAGTGTTAGGAAGGACTTGCATTGTATGATTCACTGATTTCTCTCAATGAGTGTTAGTATTAGCTGGATAATATGTAGGTGGCAAATGTGTAAAGGTTAATATACCTTCTCCCCCAATATATATAAACTAAATTCACCTTTAGATGAAGTCAAGTTTAATAAGTTATTGTAAATGATTGTACAACTGTGTAGGAAAGGTTGTGTTCCTCTCTGGCAGCTGGTCCACCAAAGATAAAAGCCTACTACAAGTACCAGCTAATTCTCCTTTAGCTCAAGTGGCAGAGGTCCATGATGCAATGCTGATGGACTTGGGTTCCAACCCTGCTGCTAATTTGCCATCATCTTTCCAATTACACCTTGAAAAAGTACTCAATTATCTAATTAATTAAACTGTATTTGTCAGCAATAAGTAAGCACTGATTTTGCCTAACAACGAATACCGTATTAAAGACCACCATGAGGAAACCACTGGAGGACTTGCTTTATGTCATATTTCAGAAAAATCATCTGCAAATAGCAAATAAAACTAAAATGAAAAAAAAAAATCAATCATTTTCACCAATTCTCCCTCTAGAGGTAAATCCCGGCATAATGAGCACCAAATGTGAATGAACTTTAGTATGCTAGCATTGCTCTAATACTATAAAGGCTATGTTTAAAAACAACAACCCCACCAAAACCCAAGCACACTCTGCAATTTAGAACCATAAATGGAATCCTGGAGGGGACACTCTGTCAAAGATGAGCTAGAAGCCTGAGCCACATGTAGATGTGACTACAGTAATGGATGTAAAAGTTTCCAAACAGTTGTTCATACAGCTTCAATATGCTACTGGCTATAGACAGATCCTGTGCCAGCTCCGCTCCCCCCAACCCTCAGCAGGTGCTGAGGGCAGGGCCAGCAGGTGCCAGGAGTGGATCCAGGAGCTGCAGTGGTTCCTTCCCCTGATGGCCCTGCCCCCCAGCTGGGGAGCGGGGCCAGCAGGGGACAGAAGCCGCAGCTCTTGCAGCCCCAGGCCCTGCTGGGGCAGAGCCAGCAGAGAGGCGCAGTCGTGGCGCCACAGGGTTGGGAGCCCTGCGTGCGTCTGTGAACAGGCTCACGTGCCAGCTTTGGCATGCATGCTGAGGGGTTGCCGACCCCTGGGCTATACAATCGCAACACCTTCTATTTAATGATTTTTCTGAACCCAGCATTTTCACCTGCTGTATGGTTCTGGAAACTCATTAAAGATTGTATCTTGCCTTTCAACATGTTCCTATAATAACAGTGCTGTCTGTAAACCATGCCTCTGTAACACTGATCATATTGCCCCAGGAAAAGCAAAGTGCTACTGTTGTGTGAAAGCTGAATTTACAGACTGACAGATTAAATGAAGGATGGCAGGGCAACGTACATCAACAGCAATAGCTGATCCAGTTTCTAGATACCAAGCACTGTGAAGTCGATCCAAAGAGGTGCTATCCCCAGCTGAAGTTTGAGAGTGGCAGGCTCACAGCACCACTCAGGATCAATCTAAAATATTCAACTCTTCTGAGAGAGAAGATTGAGGTAGAAATCTTGATTATTCTGCTTTTGTCTTGTGAGGTATTTATTCCTAAAGGTCTTTGCCAGAGTCCTATAGCTTCACACTGTATTTTCTTAAGCTGCATGTCATTGTTACTGGTATACAGTTCAAACACACAACCCTAATTTACCACACAAAACTGATGAACAGGGGGGAGTGTGGCACGTTGAGCCACGACGCAAGTTTTACTTTCAGACTTTGCTTCATTAGAATCAAAGAATAGCCCGTCGTATATACTGTGGTGCATCATATCCTCAACCACATCTCTACCCCCAGAGTGGTTACTTGTGGCACGAATGAAAAATTCCCTCTTCTTTTGAAGAACTAGGGAAAACGTCCTAATGGAGAGTTTAGTAAGTGAGAGGTCCTGCCAGATTATTACTGATTAACTCAGTTTTTTACAACAAAGGAGAATTCATTTTTCACTCACTTGCTCTGGCTCAAACTAAATACTCAGGGGATAGCAGATGCTGGCAAGGAAAGAAACGTGGAATTCCTAGGACACATCATCTGTCCATCTTTGTTTCTGTGATTGGTATATGGCAGAAAAGTAGTGATGAGACTTACATACACACCTTCATTATAGGCTGATACCCCTCTTTATGATGAAGTCCTCATTTTTGAAGGCTTCTGATAACAGAAAGCTTCTCTTTACGGCCCAGTGTTCTGCCTCCAGACTCCAGTGAAATCTGTATAAACTCTTCCTTTAGGACTCAGCATTGTGTTTCTAACACAGGCAAAAATGGGACCCCAGTGCCCCAATGCCCTTCAGTAGTAATGGAAGGTATAGTACAGGCAGGGCTCAGGCACTCCTCTAACCCAGTGGCTCTCAATCTTTCCAGACTACTGTACCCCTTTCAGAAGTTTGATTTGTCTTGTGTACCCCCAAGTTTCACCTCATTTGCCTACAAAATCAGACCTGAAAACACAAAACTCTCACAGCACATTATTACTGAAAAATTGCTTCCTTTCTCATTTTTACCATATAATTACAAAATAAGTTGACCGAAATATGATCATTGCACTTACCTTTCAGTGTATAGCATATAGAGCAATATAAACAAGTCATTGTATGAAATTTTAGTTTGTACCATCTTCATTAGTGGTTTCAGTGTAGCATGTTGTAAATCTAGGGAAATAACTAGATGAGTTGATGTAACCCCTAGAAAACTTCTGCCTACCCTCAAGGGAATGCAGCAGCCCTGGTTGAGAACCTCTCCTCTCACTCTGGCTGTGAGCTCTTTGCTTACACAGCATCTTTCACCATTGCTTCCACCAGTGGAGCTACACCAGTGGGGAACTGCAGGCCTCATTTTTGGCAGCGTAGACCAGGCCTAAAATTCTACTACAGAGGAAAAGAGGACTCTGGTTCTTGTCTGTTTTCTTCCTTGTTACTGAAACCAGAGGCTTATTTTTTTCTTATTTAGAAAGGGCAGAATGTAAGTCAGTAAAACCACTAGCAGGCATCATGTAAACTAAAGCTCATCTATTTTGCCAATGTCATTTTATCTTACCTGGGGATTTTTGAACACGGCATATTTTTCACTTTTTTCCAAAAACAGAACCTTGTTTTCACTGTCTCGGGTCCAATTTGATAAAATTTCAATGAAATTTTCATGGTCTTCAAAAAACCTTTCTAGAGAGACAAGAAAGATCAGAGTAAGATAAAGACACATTCCAGAGGCAACAGACGGAAAGTCCCATCGCTGAATGTAACCACTAGCTGCTGATGATCCTTCAGAAGGTGAGAGCCCTGTAGTCCTTCCTGTGACAGAGAAGAGAGCCAGGCCTCATGAAAATGGAGATGTGTTGAAGGGCAAGGCACCTCTGTAGTACATGGCTCTGGTCTCTGTAGTACATAGCTCCGGCCTCCCCTTGGAGGTAGCTCCATGTTTGGGGCCATGGCTTGCCAAGCTGGTAGGGGAAGTAGCACATCTGCACTGTGCAGCATGTTATTATAATGGGCATGAAATACTCTGTGAAACTGAACACAGATTAACACCTGCAGAGCCGGCATTCACTTGTAAGGCCCCACACAAGGATTTCATCTTGGCTTCAAAGCTCTGATTGCTGACAATGTCTTTCTACATCTCTGGAATGGCACTGCAGGGAGTGGTGCAGCTGCTTTGTCTGTGTGCAGACTGGCACCCTCGTCCCTGACCTTCTAAGCAGGATGCAGCACATCACTGCAGATTCCCAATAGCAACCTGGCTCTACAGTCAATAGACAATGGGGACCACATTCTACAGACAACTTGGACCGCACTGCTGTGGGAGGAGATGAGAAAGCACATTCTGATGGCCTTTTCTAGTGTTTCAGACCCTTCTTCACACTCTCAAGTGGAATGGAACAACATAGTCCGCTGTTCTGATGATTAAACATCTGTGTGCTTTCAAATGTAACAAAGGATCAGCTAGGGAGCCTGTTGATGTAGACAGGTTCCTCAGCCACACCAACCACTGTAATACTGTTAATAAAGCAACCAGTATTTTTACACTGCACTGAAAATGTAAACCACTGTATAAAATAGAGGCAAGGAACAGAATGGTAAATTGTGCACTAAGAAATATTAATACAACTTGGAAATAACTTCAGAGCAGTGGCCCTAGCAGCAAACCCAGCCACAATGATAGTACGGAAGAATATAGTCGACTCTAAATCGGGGTACAAGTTAGCTCTGAGGTTCAATTGCTCTGTTGCAAAATACAGCTCAATGTTGTACCACAGTAAAGCTACAGAAAAATTTCATGATGGTTTTCAATATGCAATTTGTCTGAAAGAATAGCTCATTTGATTTTTTTACACAGTCTCATGTGATAAAAATATATGTACCATACTCTAGCAAAAATGTTCTGATAACAGAAAGAGCTTGGACTCTCTTTGGAATATTGGCTTCGCTACTCAAAGTGATATTTGAAAAGGATATACTAGCACTCTCAATCAGGGAAATGACATAGAAGAGTAGAGTTTCTTTCTACACATGTTAAGATTAGAGCTGGCCAAACATGGGAATTCCAGTTCACGGGAAATTTTAGTTTCATGCCAAATAAAAACCATTTTTTTTCTATATTTCCCATGAATCAAACCCTGAAAAAACTGTTTGGGGAAAACACCAACACATAATGCTGTCAAAACAAAATCTGTTCCCTGAGACCATGACAGGTACTGAGTGAAAATACCTGTGTGAAACTGAGCAGAATGTCCCTTTCACTCTCTGGGCTGCATGGCCAGCCCACCATGCAGACCCCTCTGGATCAGCGACCCCCTTAGCGTCCAGACTCCCAGCCCTGTTAGCTTCCTGGGCTGGCATCCTGGGAAGCTGAGCCAGGAGTTTTGAGCCCGGGATACCTGATCCAAGGCAGTCCACAGGGCAGGGCTGCCCCAGCAATCTGTCCCAAGGTTTCCAGGCCATCTGGAGCTGGAAGCTGAGACTGCTGGAGTGAGGGTTCATCCCAAGGCTTCTGGCTCTATGGCAAAGATCCTAGCCTCGCCTGGCAGAGCTGCCCCAGAGCTGCACGCCCTAGAAGACTGGGGTCATTGAAAGCTCTGCAGGCTGGCAAATTTTGGGAACCTGCCTGGTTTACTGAGAGTTTGCTGAGCCTGAGATGCTTTTGTGAAATGTTTTGGATTCAATGAAGCGTCATCTACCAATGAAAATGGGTTGTGGTCCAGTAAGTCTGCTTAATAAGAATGTTAATCATTCCATTTTAATAACATGAAGAAGTATACAAGGGCAGCAGAATGCATTTTAAAATATTTGAAGAGAATTAATTAAGCCCCTTTCTGCTATGGTATATTTCACACCAGCAGAAACAGAAGACCTCCTGAAACATACTGCGCTACCCAAACCAAAATAGTCTTCTACAAATGAGTAAACGTTATATCCAGCTCACTTGGTTCAGAAGATAAGGCACTGCAGTGACATTCGGGAGACCTCAGTGCTATTTCTGGCTTTGCCGCTGATGTTCTCTATGACCTTAGTCAAGTCACTTCTCCTGTCAGTTTCTGTCTTGGCTACTTAGACTGTAAGATCTTCAATGCAAGGGCACTCTTTTTATATTAGTGCCATGCCAAACATGATGAGCCCCTGAATGCACCTGGGACTTCTGATTGCTACTGTAAAACAAATCATTTCTATTTCTTAGCAATGTCTGAATGCCAAACCCAGTGTCTTTCCCTGTGTTTTTGCCAATATCCTTTACCTCTGGTTGTAAGACAGGGACTCAGCATGGCATTCCAGATAATACAGACACACAGGTAAGCACTATGATCCAATGTTTGCAGTGGCTCAGGAAAGAATTTGGCCCTGTGCTGTCATCCATTGTTTAAGGATTTCTACCAGGTTAGACCAGAGAAGAGAGAGCAACTTCCCAAAGCAACGGAAGACTCTAAAATTATTCAAAGTGACATTAGTGAAATTTCTAGTGCCAAGTGCCATTTCCAGTCTCTCTTTAGTTAAGATAAGCAGGTACAAAAGGAGGTGGCAATATTGCTTCATGTATCATCTTAATAGTGTAGAAAGATTGGACAGGCAATTACTATATCTGCCATCCCCGCCAGCAGATGAATATCTCCATGTTCAGAGGCACCCAAACTCTTTTCTAACAATTTGCCATATCTGATTTATAGTGTAACGGGATAATTATTCCTGGGACTTTTTTAGGATGTTGATGTTAACTTTCTTAATACATTTTCAAATCTGTACTGGGGTATTATGGTCAGGTGAGTTCATACATTTACCATTCAAAGGGCCATTTTCAGGCTGTAGTTTCTCCAGGCCAGTGCTGCACAGGGAGAAGATCACGATGGCATTCCTTTTTCTTCATTACTACATTGTGAGCATAGCCAAGGGACAAACCTTTGTCATAGAACCTTCCAACCTGCTTAGGTTTCAAGGCCTTTTTGAAACCAAGTTGATCAAATTATACCAAACAATGTGTGAATTCTTACATGCTGTCCCCTAGGGATGCAGTGGCCAATATAGGCACACTTGTTACTCTTTGGGTCATGAGGCACCCATCTGTTGAGTGGCAGCCCTACTAAAGGAAAAGATTACCATAGTGTATATGACCTGTACTGAAATGCGCAGCCACAGGTGAAGGGCATCAGAAATGAGTGACATGCTGCTCCAAAACATTTACTTAATTATAGTGCTAGCTGGCCCAAGAGAGATCACTCTGGTCAACAACACTGTGCTCTCTCTCTCTTCAGAAAGACTTTAGCTGGGTTTTTTGTCTAATCACTTACCAGGTTCAGTCTTTGTGTGTCAAATTCTAATAATGAAAATGGCCATTAACAGGAAGGCTTTGTGGTCTGTTGTACTGAGGTATTGGAGACAGTCCTCCAAAGTGACAGAGGCTCAGAGCCTCCCCACCCCACACCACATCCTTCCATGTACTGGGTGGACTGGTGCTTTCTGTAATGATCTGACTGCAGGCACCACTCACGTCCCCAAATTTCAGAGAATTGTCTCCAACACAGTGAGAAAGCCCATAAATGGATACCGTGAAGGGAAAACTTTTAATTATCATCTGTACCATAGAACAAAAACCTACTATATGTCCAGATAGGCTCTCTGGCCTGTGAAACTTACCGATTTGTAGCTCTGGGTATATTTCATACAGACACCAGTCCACCTTGCAATCACAATGGGTTTTCTCAAAGAGATTGTCTAAAACATCTCGTACCACTTGCCGTTCATCCACCATCAGTGACTTCGTACTGTTATCAGTCATGTGCACCTTGACAACAAGCTGAGTGCAGAGTCATATAAAAGAGTCAGTCAATTTGAGTCGAGAATAAAAAGCTAGTCTGGTCAAGAATCTGCTAAAACAGATAACCTTCAGCCTTAATTTTTCTTATTACTGATTCAAAGGCACGTACTACACTGAACTGGGAGAATAATATATACTAGGAACTTTCACATTCTGGTGGTGCCAAAGGAAAAGGTCTGTTGTAGAAATGAAAATTAAGCTTTGTATTGGGCATAATTTAAGGAAAGGTGAAACACTTCACACAGAGATGGCAGAAATTCAACTCTGCCCTTCTAAAGTCTAGCAGATGTACAAGGAAGGAAAATGCTTGTCTGAGTCACCACGTTCAGTCTCCTTAATGAAGGCTAGAAACAAATGGTGACTAATGGTAACTGTGGTTTTTCAAGATGTAGTGAGATGCCTATTTCTTTGTGGGGAGGGCAGGAAGTGTGCCCAAGCACTCTGGAGGTGGAGGATTATGGCTAGCACTTCCAACAGAAGGGACACACTCATGCCATGTGGCCCTCGCTCTTCCCTTAGCTACATGAGTTGGTTCCACCCAACTCTGAGGCAGAGGGGACAGAGGATGGGTCCTGAAATACACATCTGCAACACATTTTGAGGAACCAGTTACAGTAAGTAACCATTGTTTTTTCTTTAAGAAGATGTAACCATATATTCCACTTAGATGACTCACAAGCAGTATCTACTCCAGGAGAAAGGGCTCAGCATTTGCCTAAACAAGGACTGCAGGACCACCCTACCAAAACTTGTGTCCACCCTGGAAGACGGGTAATAGTGCAATGCTTCATAACTGTATGTATGGATAACCATGCATCAGCCCTGCAAATGTTATTGAGACCTCTCTGAGGAACATCTGACGTTGCTTGCGCTCTCATAGAATGAGCATGCATGCACTGAAGGGGGTGCAGCCTAAACTCTTTCATATGCAGTTTTGATACAGAGTGTTAACCATTTAGAGATCGTCTAGGAAGAGACTATTGACGTGGTTATACAATCTGAATATGACACAAACAGGTGAGGTGAAGCATGAAATGGTTTAGCCCTGCCCAGATAGAAGGTTAGATAAGCTTAGGAAAGAACATAAGTAATTATACTGCTGGCTCAAATGAAACTGAGAAACCACTTTAGACAAAACGTTGGGTGTGGTTGTAAAGTCACTTTGTCCTTAAAGACACGTACAAGGAGGCTCTGCCCTCAGAGCCCACAACTCACAACTCCGTGTGGACGTTATTGCTACCAGGAATGCAGGCTTCTGACCCAAAAGTGGAAAAGAACAAGATGCCCATGGCTTGAATGGAGGTCTCAAGATAAGGTCCTCCAGAAGAACTAATTCTCAGACTATATATTGGAGACAAAGGAGTTATTTTAAGAACTTTGCTACCCTGCCATTGTAGAAGACTGATCTTCCCTGAATGGAGGGGAGGAGAGGAAGAATTGCCCATAATCATTGTCAGATGTACTCTTAATGAACTAAGCCCAAGTCCCAGGACTGAAGAGTCAACAAGTACTCCAAGATGTCCTGCACAGAAGCCATAGGGAGCCCTAGAGTCCTTTAAGGATAGCAGAGTCTTGTCCAAAAGCAGCGCTTGGTCATCAAAGGGCAAATCCTCTTTGATTTGCTGCACATCAGAAGCAATGCCTGAATTCTGCAATCAGGAAGCATTTCTCCTGGTCACCAACAAGGCATCGTTCTAGCCAATGTATCCACAACAGACAGAGCAGAGTGCAACAAAGTCTTAGCCACCATGCAGCCTTCAATGACAAATGCCTGAAATTCCAATCTTGAGGCTTCGAGCATCTGATCTTCATATTTAGACATAGCTGTCCGGGTCAGAGTTGTACTTGGACAGCAATGCCTTCTGATTAGCAATCTGCATATGCAAGGAAGATGAGGTGCAAATCTTCCTGCCCATCAGGACCATCTATTCAATCCTTATTCTTGAGAGTGGACTTAAACCTCCCCTCCTAGACTCTATTATTCTCCAGGAAATTTGGGGCTGAATGGGAATAAAAACCCTCAAATCCCTGCACCAGAATGAAGTAATACTTCTCCATGCACTTTGCTGCAAGCAATATCAAACCCAGAATGCTCCAGAGGACCTTGGCAGGCTCAAGGAGCACAACTGCCAGGGAACCAAGATATACACAGTCTGGCCTAGTAGTTAGAGCAGGAGTCAAGTCTAATGGGTGGAGCAGGCACTGAGGTTGGGGAATGAAGGCAAGGGTCAGCACCAGAGGAAGAACCAGGACTTGAAGCTGAAAGTTAGAGCTGAGGTCAGATACCAAATGCCAGAACCAGTGATTGAGTCACAGTCAGGACTACTGGCTAAGGAATCCTAGAAGATCAGAATTGGGAGGAACCTCAGGAGGTCATCTAGTCTAGCCCCCTGCCCAAAGCAGAACTACTCCCTACCAAATCTTCCCAGCCAGGACTCTGAGACTCTAAACATCTCTAAGAATGGAGATTCCAGCACCCTTTTAGGTAACCCATTCCAGTGCTTTGCCACCTTCTCAGTGGAAATGTTATTCCTGATATATTCAGCCTAGATCTCTCCCACTGCAGCTTGAGACCATTGCTCCTCATTCTGTCATCTGCCACCACTGAGAACAACTTAGCTCCGTCCCCGTTGGAACCCCCCCTTCAGGTAATTGAAGGCCATCAAATCCTCCCTCACTCTTTTCTTCTGCAAACTAAATTAGCCCAGTTGCCTCAGTCTCTCTTCCTAAGTCACGTGCCTCACCTCCTAATCACTTTTGTTGCCCTCCACTGAACTCTCTCCTATTTGTCCACATTCTTCCTGTAGTGGGCAGCCCAAAACTGGACACAGGACTTCAAATGTGGCCTCCTCAGTGCCAAATAGAAGTGAATTATCATTTCCCTCAATCTGCTGGCAGTGCTCTTAGTAATGCAGCCCAACCTCAGATTTGTTTTGGTCCAATCTTCCAATTTGTATAGGTCACTCTGTAGGGATCATTGTTGAGGTCCGTCCTCCCCACAAGATGGACAATGTTTAAAGGAACTGAAGGGAGTCAGGGCAGGAAGGGTTATGCCATGAAATGCAAATACCGCCCCTCTGTGGGTATTGAGGGGCAAATTTCTCTGGCTTTGGCATGCTGGGGTCACGCATACCTAAGTGGGATACACAGCTCCACCTACTTGAAGACGAATATTGAATTAAATGTTTTAATCTTAAATGAAGAAAAGAATGGAAGAATCTTGCTATGTCAATCAGCTAACCTGGATCCATGTGCTACAATGATGGATACCAGTACAAGACTCTTCAACAGACAGATCATCACTTACAGTGATTGACTGCAGAAACCAAAAGAGTTCATTATTCCTCTTGAAGCACTTTCTAAATGATAGAAACAATGTGCATGCTTATTGTGAGGGGGAAAAGATTTTAAATAAATCCTAAAATATAAAGAACTGTGAATATGCAGTAAGAATAGTCAAGTCATCTACCTGCTGTTTCCAGTGAAAACAATTTCCTGCTAGAAACCATGCATTGGAAAATTGGAAGAACTTTTCCGTATGCCGTAGCTTTAGTAGATACTAATTTTTAAATGTTTGTCTAAGAGACTTTGCAGCAGAGCAAATCTCTACTAAAGCAGAGATAATACCACAAAAATAAGAGCAACCAGGAAAAGTCCATACAGACTTTTTGAAAAGAAGGACCTGTGTATAAGTTTGAGAGCTTGCCTCTTTCACCAGCAGATGTTGGTTTAATAAAAGATAGTACCTAGCCTTGGAAAAGCATTTATCAAAAGGCTAAACTTGATGTTTGCTCTGATTTCAAGCTCCAAATTTTTTTTTTCTAAAATAAAGACTCCATCTGTGGTGGAGAATATAAAGAAAAGATGTTATGTGCATAATCTAAAACATGTTTAGGAAAAAGGAGGAAGTACTGTCTGGTTCCAGTCCTTTGACAATTTAGAAATATTCCTGCATTGTTTCACACCATCTATATACCTCTAAACCACAGCACATTTAACATTCTTTTTTTAGAAGTGAGAGAAGATTATCAATCTCTAGAATTTTGTGTTTAGTTTTCCTTGAACTTCCGAGTATGACACCAATTATAGCTCGTGATATTTAGCAACAGGAAGACCATCAGACTCGGAAAACCCTGACTTTAAATATTTTGTATCTTGCAAAAACCAAAAGAAGATGCAAAATAAATTGTTTGCCCAAAAGGAGATCACTAGATCACTTATTTTTCAGATAAAAGGGACAAGATGGGCTAGGTTGAGCCTTTTTATGAGGAAATCTCTATGAGAAGATCACTTTGGGGGGCGGGGGAGTCTCTTAATGAGTCCTCTAGGGAGAGTGTGTGTGCGCCTTGTGGGAGTTGTTACAACCTAGACCCCCAAAATTCATAAATGACCTGCCCCTTGTATCCAAAGGCACTACAGACTTTGGTATCAGGTAGCTCCCTCCCATCACAACTTACTTGGACTGGATTATGAGGTGACAACTACACTGAGCAACTTCAGCTCCTGTTGCGTTCAAGTGGAATTCTAGATCCTCCTGAAGGTCAATCCCTTACTGTACTGCCTCTATCACAAAGTGCCATGTGGGGATTTAACAATGCAACACCATTAACAGTAACTGGAACAATCTGACTATCAGCTTATGTGATGGAACATATGACCAAATATTAGTCAAATTCCTTAAAACACAAGGATACTAGGGTTTGTTCTCTCAGAGGTAGAGTGGTAAAATATTGTTCTTCCAATACATGATATAAAGTATGAGTGCAAGATAGCACTAACTGTACTTTTTGAAAGGTACAAAAAAAGGACAAATATGAGGAGTAACATTATAAATGTATTACAGTGAATTTTGACCTATACACTCATCTGTATGTTAAGTTAGAAAATCAATATTTTAAGTCCTACCTTTTTAACCTTGGCTTCTTTCAGTTTTTCCAATGCAAGTTTAATCTTGTCAGCTTTTGCTTGTGCCTCTAGTTCTTCCTGAAATAATAGCAAGGCATTCAGTAAGCTCTCTAGTAAATAAATGAGTAAAGTGCCAGTTTACATGCAAATAGCTGTTCATAGTTCTTTATACCAATATCACAAGGTTTGTCAAAGGAAACTTCATTGTTATAGGTGCCAGCTACAGGAAATCAATGGCCCCTGATGGCTTAGCCCCCGTTTTGCCTAAAGCTTAATTCTGATTTACAAGACAAACGTTCTCTGTTTTAGGCAATGCTTGACAGACCGCTGTAGAACATGGAGAAAGGTCTTCCCTGTGCTCACTTGGGAGATAACTAGCATATAGTAGATGTGGGAGTAAGGTCTGAACTGAACTTGTACAGGGAAAATAGTGAAAAAAGGGGCAGTCTGGCTGCTTAATGACACAGTACTGGGGACAGGAACACGTAATAGCAAACCTGTTGCCTTTCAATTTATGTCTTTTAGGGCTTAGAGAACAAGCATTTCCAGGATCATAATGACCACCTGGTTTGCAACCATGTCATGCACAGTTTGAACCCCAAGTCGCTGTAACGGCTAGAAGTGCCTGTTTTCCTTTGTGGCTTGATTGTAATTGTTTCTCTCTTGACATCCTCTGGAGTAGATAACTGCAATATTCCTTTATAAGGGGGCTACATTTAGGTTGACAACCACCTGTGAGTTCTGAGATCATGGTGGGCTACCAATGCAATGCTCTCCTCAAGCTCCTCTGTCAATTACCCACATTCACAGCTGCCGCTCCTTACCTTTTCCCCTTTTCTTTGCCCCCAAGGAGGAGTCTTTGATTTTTGACTAGTTTGTACAATCACTGGTGATCTTTTCCTACCTCAACAGGCTCCTTCCTGAAGGGGTGGACTTTTGTTGCTATGACAACTAGAGTCAAATCAAGCTTCCAATCAGAAAACATTGGGAGGCAGTTTCTGTCCTAATGCCACTGTTCCACATAAGACTTTCTCTGCGTAATGCTCTCCCATCTGCTCCCCCTCCATTCTAGAGTTGCTATTGTAAGTGAACTGTATGTACATTGGTACTGCAGGGGAAAACTAGGATGGTACACAAATTCACAAGTTACACCTATAAGAGGCATGTGGACCTAACCCATCATTCTTTGCTGAAGAGGATCCTCTTGCAAAGTGATGTTACTTACCATATTCTGCTGGCTTGCCTTTTAAACATGTTTTTGTCTGGCAGCTGTCCTCTCTTTATACTAGTATGATGACCCCTTGTAGGATGTCAAGAATACAAGGCAAGGCATGCGAGGTAAAAAGAAACTGCTCCATGTTCAACTGTTATGGTTAGATTCTCAGCTAAGAATGCCAAAACAGCAGTTTTTTAAGGTCTTCCACTCAGCAGGAAAAGGACTTTGCATTGCCACAGTGCTCTAACTCAGAGGTGGATTAACTTCAACAACACCAACATAGTTTTTGTGGCTGCATAATGAATGTTTGGCAAAGTGAGATTTGATATTCTGTAGGGAGAACAAACTGTAGGCTAGGCTATCAGAGTATGTTGCCCCACCACAAACAGCTCTTTGTAGGAGGCATCAAAAATATCTTAACTGAAATAGTTCAATGGTCTGGCCAAGTTTCCAGCTGAATAGCCCAGGCAGGTGTGTAAGCTTCTTTGCCTGTGTATGACTTGTGCTGAACAGGGTTAATGTGAAGTACAAATCTGTGCAACAGATTTCCCTCCTCAGTGGAGAGTACTTATTTACTGTAACATTTGTCTTTATCCATATAGAAGAAACAGACAATCAATAAATAACTTATCAGCCTAAAAATATTGGCATCGGTGAAGAAAGCTTTCACACTCCAAAGGATTTGTATTTTCTACTTAACTTTAATGACCATGTTTTCCAAAGCTCAAATAGAAACACATCTAACTGACAAAGAACACTACCAGAAAATATAGAAATCTTATTTAGCTTAAGGATAGTTTTTAAAAAGAAATGTCAGAGCTGATGGAAAGTTCTGAGACCCAGTTCTATGCTTCTTTTAGAGAAATACTTTATTTCTTTTGTTTCCAGTTTTCAATGTTACAGAGTACCTCCCTTACTCTGGAAATGTAATAGGAATGATTGACACTTTAGGACTATTTGACTAAAAGACATCCCACAAAATGCCAGCTCTTGATTGATTTGAGAGCTACCAATCAAGGGGCCTGACTAGCTGGATTATGAATTTTGACAAGCAAAAGAGGTTTCCTCATACCTGCTTTAGACACTACTGAACACAATCATCTCAAAGAAAATACTCACTAAGACAGTAAAGCAAATATCCATGTTTAATCAAGTCTTTCCCAATCCTTTTGTGCAATGTTTCCCTCTGGCACTGATGCTGTCATTCAGTTAATAGCAATACATGGCAATTGTGCACATGGACAGCAAGCACATAGTCAGGAGCATATCAAGATATTTTTAGTATCTTATATAATGGGTGTGCTCGGACCTTCAGCTAGGTCTAGAGTGGAAGGCAATGTTTTTGTGCAGCTGCATCTGTATCCTTGAGGCCATTTGAGGACCTACAACTTTATACGGATTCCTTTGAAATATCACCCCCATCTGCTCAGCAAAACATTGGAGATGGCTTTAGGAGAGACATGGAGAAGAGGCGCTCAGCAGGCAATTTCACAGGAACTCTTTTCATTTGTGGAAAGAAGGGGGTGAAGGAAATGTCTTGCGTCCTTCTGTGATGGGTCATTCATCCCACAGAAGGCAGAGCAAATTAAATTAGGTTAATTAACCAGATAGGCTGCACCTTGGGGAGAGCTAGGGAATGAAAGGCTAATTGATGATGGAGCCCAGTGGAGAAGAAATAGGTGAGGCTGGCATAAAGCCAGGAAGTTGGCAGCAGAGAAGAACTTCAGGGAAAGAAGGCTGCAGGGAGTAGGGAGGTGTATTTGATGCTAAAGTGTTAAGCAGAATGCAGTTACTCCTCGGGAGGAGGAAGTTTGGCCTGGGTATCGCCAGAGAAGAGGGAGCCAGAAGCTGAAGAAAGGACAACCAGGAAAAGAGCAACAGTATCTGAGGGAAAGCAGATCACAATTGCCGGACACAGGATCCCTGTCCTGGAACCTAGAGTAGTGGGCAGACCCAGGTTCCCCTAACCAAGCACTGGGAGAAGTGGGGCAGAATGGGCAGTGAAGCAGAAAACTGCCTGGGACAGTTGTCAGATAGGACTTTTTATACCCCAGAAGGGGAGGACAACAGTAAGCTGGCCAAAGGGACAAGTCATTAAGAGAGGGCATCCTAAGTCATGGGAAAAGAGGCAGCAGGGAATACGAATGGATGGCAGAATGGGGTATCCAACCCGGAAGGAACTAATCCCTACTGCAGCCAGGATGAGGTGTCCTAGGCCAGTGGTTTTCAAACTACGTGTCGGGATTCTCAAGTACTGGGTCACAACACCCCCTGCTGCCACTGCCAAAAAACTGGAATGCATTGCTGCAAGATGTAATTGTTGGGTTGTGGGCATCAATTATTGTTTTTTCAACTGGGTTCTGAGAAAAAAGTTTGAAAATCACTGCCCGAGGGTGAGTGGAGCCACTGACACCTTCTCTAAAGGATTCCAGTTAAATCTCTGATCTGCTGTTGTGGCCCAAAGATCTAAAATTTCTCTTCCTGGTAGGTTGCTGCACAGTGAAGGATTAGCCAGGGGGAAGCTACTGTTGAGGATCTCAAACAAAGAATTAGTGCCCAATATAAACACCCACTGAAGTGGATGGAATATCTCGCAGTGACTTCAGTCATCTTTGTGTCAGGCCACGAGTGAGCGTGGAACCCGCTCAGGCAATGCTTTCCCCAAAATAGGGTGGAAATATGTTACTGGTCAGCAGGTAAACCTCCTGATGGCACACCTTCTATATTTGTTTATATATTTTACATAAAGGAATTCGGTTTTCAAAGCTAGCTGGCTGTTGCCTTTTACAGACACTAAAATTATTCCAAAATTTAAAAAGTAAAACCACCTTTTGGGGTAGAGAAAAGCAAAGGATAAAGGTCCTCCCACAGGTTTACAGCATTCATTCTTGAGACAATGTGCCTATCTCCTCCCCACAGCAATTGGGTGTCAGTTCTTTCCCTCTGACTGCCTGTGGGTCTGATAAATTAGCTCCCCCTCACACAGAATTTCTGTTCTTTCTGCTAAATGTGTCTGCTGTGGATTATGGGATTTTTGGGTGGGCCTGCAAACTGTATCTCACTCCCTTGAGTCCTGGCTCACCAAATACAAATGACTCCTTTCCAGCATGGTCATATCACTAGGCACAGGATGTGCTCAGGATCTGGTGTGTGTTAGTGAGATTACTCTTTGACACAACCCTAATGTAACCAGCTCCATTTCCATATCATGTGTTATGCCGTGGGTGGATAGAGGATCTTACAATTATTCCCACCTCTCCCCACAGCTTGAGAACTAGATCCCAGTACTAGAATCAGTGTGTCTAGTTTCCAGTAATTCAAACAGATTTGCAAGACAGACAGATGTCCAGAGATCACTAAGCTCAAACCACCAAGGTTCGTTTCTGCATTCTGGTGATTTTAAAGTATTTTACAAACATTACCTACTTAATATAAGTGCTCACCCCGGTAAGGCAGGTAAGTCAGATTTGTCCCATGGCACAGCTAGCTTTTCTGTCTTAGTTTCCCTAAGTCACTTGACCTAGAAGAGCAGAGGGAGATGTGGCAGAGCTGTGGTTCGAATGCAGTCCTTTCTTGGTCTCCAGCCTGTGTTCAGTCTGCTGGAAAATGCAGTAGTTTTACACAATTGAGTATGGCCTCCTTATGGCCAGAAGTCACACTGGGTGCTGAGCACATGAGCCAAGTGAGCTGCAAGCAGCTGGACAGAGCTGACTACAACCCTAGTATTGTATCATTAGTAGTAGCAGAATGGACTATAATTAATTAATCAATGCGGGGGCTTCCCAAAAATCCAAGGACCCACACTCACAATTTTCAGACCATAGAGGCTGCTCGCAGGTATCTATAAGGTGGGGGAGGGGTATGAATCCCTTGCTCTCTCTACTAACAAATAAACCAAAAAAATCAGCGACAAGCTTTCTGCCCTAGAATCAATTTGCAATGATGGATGGCTGTTCAAATCTGTCATCATAATGGCTAAAAACATTGCTATTCTCCTTTACAAGCCACCATATAATTGTGGCCACAGGTTTTGTGCGTCTCAAAGGTTGCTTTTGCAACTATATAGCAGCTATCAAAACTTTCATACCCTCTACTGAACAGTGTCACTATAGGCTATTTCATGCCAAGTTGGAATTGACCAGAGTTCTTGTTATTGCCTACTTTAGAATGGGCATCTACCATTCAACAGTTTATCGTTGCTTTACCTCTAACATTTAAGTTCATTCTTGGATATTCTCTTTCATTCCTACTCATATAACCTCTACACAATTATAACACAAGCTATTGGGGGTGGTACACGGTTTGGTAAACAATTCTTTCAGTGATTACCTGAGTGAGTGGTTCAGGAGGAGGTGCTGGGAATGGAAGGTCTAAAACAGGATCTGGAGGTGGAGGGGGCAAGTCATCCTCAGAAAATCCAGTGGTGGTAACAGGGACATTTGATTTATAATCATAAGAAGCAGCAGCACAAACACCTATTGAAGGCTGAGTGACTGCACTCTGTGGATGGTCAGAAGTCTTCTGTGCTTGTAACGTCTTTTGTTCAACTTCAGTTAGGTCTGCTACCAGATCAGCCATTAAAGCATCCAAGTCATCGTCCTCCAGTGTATTTAATGATTCTGTTAAGAAACACCCCCACACAACAAAATACTTAGAGAGTAGATGACATGAAACCCTCCCCCCGCAACACTCAGTTCAGTGAAAACTAAATTGTAGAGGACGCTAATTGTAGAGGTTAAGAGAGAGGGGACAATTTTAAAGAGGAGACTTTAATTTTGGTTCTGTGGAACAGGTGTTTTTTTGGGGGTAATTCTTAAGCTGATTTTGATCAAGCTTAAATAAGAAGGGAACTAGCATTTCTGAAAGGATTGTATTAGAGTCTTAGATGGGACAGGCAGAATCCCCCTTATATTCTGGGTGATAAGGATCAGTCTTGTAAAGTGCTGAAAAGTCTGGCCCTGATGTAGCAAAATACTTATGCACATGCTTAACTTTAAGGATGTGAGAAGATCCATTGACTTGAATGAAACTACTCAAATGTTTAAAGCTAAACAGGAGCTAAAGCGCTCTTCTGCATCAGGGACAGTGCTCAGCACCTTGCAGGTCTGAGCCATAAATCAGGTATAAGCTCCGTGTGGATTAGAGAGCATGGCCCCCTAAAAACCTGTCCTGTGGCAAAGGAGGCACTGGTTGTTCCAAGGGGAGGGAAGCAGAGAGAGGGAGAGTGACAGGCGTGTCTGTGTGTCTGGAGCTCCAGACAAGAGGGCCTACAGAGAGCAATTCTTCATGTTACTAAGTAGCTGAGAACCAGCCCAAAGCCTAAGAGGGACAGACTGCCAACCAGGGATGTCCCAGGGAAGGAGTCAGGAGAAGCACCATGCCACGAAGGAATCACCAGAGCAGGACAAACTAGAGCCTGACTTAGTATCACCATTGCCCAGAGCTGGGCAGGGCCCAGCATCGTGGAGCTCGTGACTTTGCACTGGGATAAGGAGGGACTGTACCTAGGTAAGTGAGGAGGCGATCACTCTGTGTGAGTTTGCAGAGAGCTGCAGAAGGTAGCACCAGAGCTGTTTCTTGGGGAAAGTTTTACTGGCACCGAAGTTGACTAGGAGCACGCAAGACTCCCTGACAGACAGGAATTCTGCCCGGGATTCCCGGCGTCTGAGTCTAGAAACGTTGTTCAGCATCTAGCCTTTTATACTGTGGTACCACTAGGCCTATGGGTCCTCGGGTTGGATGTGACCCTGTTTCACCGCTCCCCCTATCTTCTCCATGCACAGTCTAAATTAATATTTCCCTCTCCCATCTTGGCTGTTCTATCCCGGTGTATGCATGTGTGTGTGTGCATGCACATGTGCCCAGGGGGTGGAAGGGCATTTCCCTGCTACATTCCTGCACGTGTCTTTGGTTAGCTTAGCCAGAGCTGCCCTCAAGGCCGTCTACACCTTGGACACCAGGGTGCTAGAGTCACACTTGGTGGCCTGTATGGGAACATGCGGTACACACATGCTCCCTCGTTGCTTTCCATGCCACTACCTCTGGACCAATCAGCAGTTCCTCATCTTGTGACAACTTCTACCTCAGGACTAGGTTTTAAAGGGGCCATGCTCTTTAAACCCCAAGGGGGTTAACACAGGAATAACTTCACAAAGGCCACGCGGGTGTAAAACCAGTACCAATAAGGGCAAATCAAGCCGTGAGGGTTTAAGGTATAAGAAAATGTCTGAAAAGTCTACTTCCTAGATACTACATCATTCATTGTGTGATATGAATTAGTAACCTACCACATGTAAAGTAATATGCAGGGCTCTGAGGACCCATTCAGTGAGAGTTCAAACCATTCAATTTCTCTTTAAAGGTATCTTACCAAAATAGAACTAAACATTTTACATGTGGCTTGCGTTTTCAACTCTGACACACTTAAATGGAATAATTCTCTTAACCGGAGCTCATCACTGGGTCAGCAGCCCCTCCTAGGATTGCTTAATGTAGGCCAGAGTTAAAGGAAGTCCTGTGGGGTGACAGAAAGGCCTCTTTTAGCTAAAGACCCAGGGAGAACTGCAATGCTTTTTCTGTGTACAGTGGTTTTGAAACAGGGTGGACTGTCCCTTTTATGGGCCCCAGGCTCATGGCAGGGAACAGCCAGCCCTCTTCTGGAGAGAAGCCTAGCAGGCAGAGGCTGGGAATCAGTGGACCCTGCTTAGCAGAACCTAATGGTTGGCTATGAATGATTCAAGCCTCCAACCCCATGAGATTGGCTGGGGCCAGGAGAGAGCTGAGTGTACACTTTCCTGTGGAGGCTGCAAAAGGTTCCAAAACGGCAAACAGGTACTGCCGAAACCCCCCAGCTTGATTCTATAGCTATTGGATGTTAGAGGCCCCAACATCCCAGTCCCAAATTGAACTGTTGCTTTTGTTATTATTCAGTATTTCCTTTTGTCTGTATATTGAACAATAGACAGGGGCCTGAGGAAAGGGCAATAAATGACACTGGGCAAGGCTGACTGTCTCGCCCAGGCTGGTTTGTTTTAAGGGCCCAGTTTGAGGGAAACACTTAAACATGGCCCTGAGCAAGGATGAAGTTAGGCATGTATTTAAGAACTTTCCTGAAATGGGGCCTAAATTACTTCTAAAGAAGTCCTATTTCTCTGTTCTGTAATAACTAAGACTTTTTGTGACATACACATTAAAACAGTATTCTAACCCATGTAGCATTCTCAGAGCTGTAGCGGTATTGTTTGATTAGCAGTCGCTACTGAAAAATGGACAGATACCCATAAATACAGATCCACTGCCAGAGCCAACCACATGTGGCATTGCACTGTCTTGTTTTCCTTTCACAGAGCCCATCTGTCAGACTAACATCATTGCCCAACTTAGTTTTCAGTCTCATTAAACATTTTAATATGAAAGACATTGGGCCAGGATTTCCCAAAGTGACTAGTGATTTCTCTTTTGGGGTCTCTGTTAAGGTGCTGTTATGAACACCCCATAAAGTGGCCGCCACCTCCCTTGTGATATAAAGTCATAGAGATTGTTTACTAGATACGCTCCCCAGGCCACGTACCAGATACTCCCCCCAGGTCACGTACAGAAACTGTTTAGGCTTGTGACCATCAACATGCTTTATTCGAACCCTGATTCGCTCTCAGCCAGCTCCCAAAGGGGTGGGTCATCCCCCTCGCCCATGTCAGGGCATCTGGAGGGCAAGTCAATCATGGCTGCTCTGGCTCCCCCCCAGGGGTGTAGAAGGCTCTGACCCGGAACCTAGAGAGCTGGTGAAAATTCCTTTGCCCAAATAAGGATAGGAGGAACCGGGCAGCCCTTGCCCCAAAATTCCTGCTGCAGCGAAATCTGGCCAATCACAGCCCTCGGCAGGAAGCAGTGGCCTAGGCCATAAAAGCTACCATGCCGCATGGAGCAAGGTGGGAGTCTCCTCGAGTTAACTGCTAGGCCTGATCACCCTGCAGTAGGAGTTCCCCCGAGACTGCTGGCCCGAGTCGATTTCAACCTCCACCTTAAGACGTCATGCTGTTGTTAATTGCCTGCCTGATAGTCTTGGTACGTATGTGAACCCGAGTTTGGTACGTATGTGACCCCGAGTATCCCCCACATTTACTTCTCATGATTGTTTCTCTTCCCTTTAAATGTATATAGTTGAATGTGAATAACTCTTCTACCTCAGTTTTAACCCAAGGTATTACAATTGGTGTAGGGTTGGGGATTATTGTTATGTTTATTGTTTATTTATTGGATTCTGTCTTGTTATACTTTGTCTCTGAATCATCAAAAGAGTCCAAGAGGAGGGTTTATTCTGAACGTTTGTCTCTGTGTAACTCATGGTATGTTAAACTGTGAAGTAATCCCCTGGGGCTATCTTGTTATCTGTGAAGCTGACTTCTGAGTTTAGTCCAGCAAGCAGCCCAACTGTTAACCCTTTGCGTCCCAAAGAGGGAGACTAATAAAGTTAATTATTTTTGGCCACCACTTTAAGTTTCCAGGAGCCTTCCTTCTCCCATCCTTTGCCTACTGCGGACAGTGTCCAACTCGAGACCAGGCCTGACTTACAGAAAGCATTGAGTACCCACCCCCTGAAAATCAAGCCTCTTTAAAGCATCTCAAATCAAGACACTCAAAATCACTGGTTGCTTTTGACAATCATGGCTGTTTGACAGTGGCATATAGAAAGGAGGATGCTGGGGAGTGGGGGCAGGTCCCTGGGCACCGGCCTGGAGAGTAGCAGGGGGGTGTGCTGGGCTAGCCCTCATGATGCACAAAGGGGAGGTGGCACAAGTGACTCTGAGAGGCAGCTGGATGGAGGAGCTCAGGAGCAGGCAGGGGATAGGGAGCTCTGATGGACCAGGAGGAGTTCCCCTCTGCTACCCCTTGGCCGGTGGGTGAGGCTGCGCCACCTGAGCTGGCATGGTGCTGGAACAGGAGATGTGGGCACCACACAGTGAATAAATTCAGGGGGGAGGTAGGAAACTGGCTCTGCTGCTGCAATGAGTACCAGAAAGTCCCCTATGCAGGAGGAGGTAAGTGGTGTGGGTACACACTCGTACCCCCTCCTTCCTGCAGGAGAGGTGGCAGGTGGCGCTCTCTGGCGGGAGCCAGGGACCCGTCCTACCCTGTGGAGGGGTGAGGGCGGTGGGGAGGCACGTGAAGTCTGGGGAGGGTGCAAATGCAGGCTTGGCCCCTGGGCTCCAGTGACCCACAGCATACCACTGTTTAGCTTTGTACATCTCTATTGCTGTGGTATTTTTAGATGTAAGCAGGGTCTGACTGAGCTCTCCTGATATCTAGTGATGAGGTGAGAGAAGAGACTTCAGGAACAGTCTGTTTGCACACATGCACCTGCTCAGCCTAGGTATGCAGCATGATAAAACTGCTTTGCCAAAATGATCACTTTTGGCTGGTGTTGGCTTACAAATCACTGCTGGGGTAATGAAATGTTGTCATCCTTCCGAGTAAAGGTAGGAGAACTGTACTAGCCTGTCCTAATTGACGGGGGACATTGAACTGAACCTTATTCTGTAAGCAGGGATCCCTAATCCCACCAAAAGAGAGGCAATGGTGAGGAGTTGTATTCGTATTACCTTGCTATGATACCTGATGGTCTGCCCAAAGAGACCTAGGCCTTCCCCTCTCTAGTGTACAAAGACAAAGCTAATCAGACTCAACTGAGAGGCACTGTTTTTGTACAAAGACAACAGAGTCCTGTGGCACTTTTAAAGACTAACAGATTTATTTGTATTTTCTCCCACGAAAGCTCATGCGACAAATAAATCAGTTAGTCTTTAAAAGTGCCACAGGACTCTGTTGTCTTTCTACAATAGACTAACACGGCTACCCCTTTGGAATCTGTTTTTGTACAGTAATTATCAGTGCTGAGTTTCTGAGAAGAAGGTCTAAGGGCCTGGTGTTGTGAGTGGTGCAAGCCAAGACAATACAGAAGCTCTGCTGGCAATGAAGGTCCCTACTACCCAGTGAAATCACTAAGAGCTGAGATCCACTGAAGACCTGAGTTAAGCAATGGAAGCTCAGAACTGGCATTGCAAAAGTGGCAGGGAGTGTCCAACAGGGACAGCACAAACCACAATCAACAGAGGCACACAGCAACCACCGAGACATTGCTCAATGCCCCTTCCTTTCTGGGGTAGGAGATGAACTGCTATGAATACAACTCTGAACTCTGGGTCTTCACTAACCAAGGTCAGCCAACGGTGGGTTGGGGGAACAGCAAAGGACAGGGCTGGATTAAAGGGCCTTGGGATCCAGGGCTGCTCACCACTGTGGGTCCCCTCCCAACCCTGGGGCCTCAGCACCCCACCATGGCAGCCTGGCACTGAGGGGTGAGGCCTCTGGGGCCAGAGGCCGCTCTCTGCAGTGCTCCCACTCCAGCCGCAGTCCAGCAGGTCCCCCCCCGGGCGCGAGGCTGACTGGCGCACAATGCAGCCCTTTAGGAAAGGCCTACAGGCCATGTTGGAGGCCACACCATGCACCAGACAGTCCCCCCTCCTCCTCCCGGAGCAAAGCAAACACATGCCAGCCCACCATGCCCCACCCCTGGGGGTGGAGCAGCTGGCCTGGAGGTGGGAGAGGAGCCCCTCAGAGCCCGGCCTCTGGCGCCAGGGTCCTGCCCCCCTCAGCGCCAGCAGGGGCCCTCCCAGCACCCCCCCCCCCCCGCCCCCCCCCTACTATGGGAGGCGGGGAGGGGGGCAGGGGCTGGATTAATGCAGGGACCTTCGGGGCTGGAGCCCAGGGCCCCCCTTTAGGTCAGGACCTGGGACTTCAGAACCTAGAGCCCCTGCATTAATCCGGCCCTAGCAAAGGGAGAGAAGAGTGACATGTTAAAGGAACATTCATTGGTCAGATTTTCCCACTGTAAGGTCTGAAACAGAGGGAAAGGACACTGCCCCATGTCTGGTGGGAATGGTTTACATTTTTATGTTTTTGAACATGGTTGTGGTGTTTTCCCAAACTAATGCTTGGTTCCCTTTCCCTTTTTTGTAAAAGTTGTCTTCTGTTATGCACAGACTCATTACGTGGGAGAGGGGAAGTATTGCCCCTTAAAAGCATCCAGGGCTGGTGATAATTCTTCTCAGATTACTGGATGGGGGCTCAAGCTGGTTCTGTTTTGCACTAAGAATAATTCCCATACACTGATCCCGGCCTTTGTTGCAGCCGATTCCACCTGCAGAAGGGTTACATAAACACATTACAGCAACACTAAATAACCCTTCTAATCACTTACCATTTAAATCTTTAAAGCCAACTGTAAAGTTATACTCTTTATTAGATGCTTTGGGGGATGGAGGCTGGACAGTTTCCACTCCTAAACTCTGTTGAGACAGAACAAAAAGAAAAGTGTTGATGATGATGTAATTAACTTTAAAATATTAATATATAGTGACCATTTTATACTGATAACTGTTCTAACAAACTCAATTCTTCCCTCAAGAAACAGAAACCCACATACCAGTGTGTTTGGCCTTGTTTGCACCTTGATGTTTTATATGAATGAACGGCTTCTTTAAAGGGAGAATTTCTAGCCTGTGGTTTATTCCTAAGAATGCAGGTGGGGAGTTTAGAAACATAGCTTTAGAAAACTGTGAGAAGCATACAGAATTAAGACAAAGAAAGAGGATTCCTCTCTGTAATTCCCACTGATGCAAAAGCTGGCTCTAGCAGCTGACTGATTCCAGAAGCATTTATATTAGGATTGGCTGAAGCTGATGAAAATTTTCCATTAAAATTAATAAAAATGCTGTACCATTTCCTTTCCTATGATTTCTGAGCCTTGCTATGTTACTTTCTTATAACCTTATGCAAAGCTGAAAAACTAAAACGTGTGAGAACTCCAAAATACCACTTCTGCATGACTATTCACACTTGCAAAAACAGAGAGAGCATTAATACGGGAAAGGAAGGAAATAACCAAATGAGAGAATTTCACAAGCCAGTTAAAAGGAATTAAAGCAAGGAGTTTATACGTAAATAGAGAAGATAAAAATGGCAATCATGGCCCCTGATGCAGTAAAGCATTTACTGCTGGCTTGCTTTACAGTAACCATATTTTAAATGCTTTGCTGAGACAGTGCTCAAGTGCATAGAGGAAATATTTTCATTTTTAATTTTAAAGAAAGGATAGGAAATGGTATTTCAAAATGGTCAGAAAGGAAAACTGAAAACAGATGAAGTACTGGCAAATAGAAAAAGACAGACAACTCAAAGAAACAATGGAAGTATGAAAAGTAATTTAAAATGAAACATGAAAAGGTTAAAAAAGTTAAATAAATATTAAAATAAAGCCCATTTACACTGCCTTAGTATAAATGAGAATAAGGGAAGAAAAAATACAATTCACAGAGTAGCTCATGAAAATAGTAAGTTAGAGGAACCAGAAAAAGTGAAGAAGATATAAAGTAAAAATCAGTACAAAGCAAAAATAGTTTTTCTGTTAGTTTCATAGTAAAATATTAAAATATAATTACCCAAAAAGAACCTCTTCTCATTTATAACTAAAACTATTACATAATCAGAAAGCTAACAGGGGACCAGGTGTGGTGGGCTTGATAGCAAAGATTATCACATTAAATCATGTTTTCCTCTTGGCTTTCAAGATGCTTCAGGTAGAATTCCTATTCTGTGTCAAAAATGTTTGGTCTTGAATTTGGCAATGACTGGGTTTAACAAAGAGGCTAGATCTCAGAAATAGAGGCTTTAAATAAGGCACTTCAGACAAAATCTAAGATGACGATTTAAGTGTTTCAGTTAAACATAGGTCAGTTGAAAACAAATTTAATGAGTATAAAATGTTTTAGACTACAAATTCTTCTTCAATCTTATCTGTTTTGTTGTATGAAATGATCCAAGCTCTTGGGTTTAGAATGAGACGCATGCTGTTTTATGGCTCCTCTGAAGCAGTGAAAACTGAGAACATGGGATTGCAGAACTGGCAGTGAGTGACCAAGAATAGCAGCACACTCAAATGTTCCATGCTGGTAATCGTGTGTGTGCGTGCGTCGTGCGTGCGTGCGCGCGCGCCCTTCATATTTTTGGAACTATGCTAAACGCCTCTCAAATATTCCAAAAATTAGTAAAAAAACCAAAACATTTTTTGTCTTCATATTCATAGTGGACTCAGTTTACAGTTAATAGTTGTGGCATCCTCATCACTGGAGGTTTATAAAAATAGGTTGGACAAACCCTGTCAAGGACAGTCTAGTTTACTTGGTACCGTCACAGGATAAGGGGCAGGACTTGACTTCTCAAGGTCCCTTCCAGGCCAAGAATTATAATTCTACAGATTACAGTTCTTTTAAACAGGTATGCAAAGTGTTCATTCATCATGATTCAGATCCAAACTCTTCCTGTTTCCACAGCAGAATGATCGGACAGTCCGGCTGAACTACTAGGATTCTGGATTCAGTTTTTGAAAAAGGCCTCTGTGACAGGGTGCTGAGCAAGGACTGCTGAGTCAGCTCCCTCTCACAGCAGCTCCCATTTAGGGAGGTAAATTGGAGCTAGCTGGAAAAACCAGCACCTGATTAGATAATTAGAGGCAGCTGCCAGCCCAGTTGGTCTAGGGCTGTATAAAGGGCTGAAAGAAAAGCAGCAGGAAGGAGGGAGTGGGGGTAGAAGTCAAGCAGTGGCTCTTCCCACCTGGGCCTAGCTGCTAAGAGGGTAAGTTGTGTATAAGAAAAGTTGGTGGGAGCACAACTTATAAATTAACTTGTAGCAGTGCTTTACAGCATCTAGGATCCCCGACTAGCTTTGGGAAAGGAAAGTGCAAGCATGGTAGGTTCTCTGGTGCCCTGCTACAGCCTCTTTGATATCATGTTAGAGGTTTTTTGTTCTAGTCCACTATGATGTCACCTTTGTTGTTGTACAGGCAACATGATCAGATGCCAAAAACAAAGCATCACTTTGTCACTTTCAAAAGACTATTTGTATTTATTTAGTAGGAAAGTGCAATGAGTAGTGTAGAGAGTAAGGAAGGTAAGGAGTTCTCCTTATTTCCCTCCCTCATAATAATTTCTCTTACTCCTGTTTTCAACCAGATTACTTACCTGGGTCAGTAGGTCCATTTCCCCCAGCAAATTGCTGAACATTTCATCTATATCATCACATGCCTGCTCCATCTGAAAAGAAATAAACCCACAGAGAAGAAGAAGCATTAGTCTGCTTAAAATTTAGCAAGCAATTCTGTAAATAATTCTGTTGTGATTTGATGTCTGATTTGTGTCCATTTAGTCTTTTGCATAGAGACCGTCCTGTTTGTCCCATATATAAGGCAGAGGGGCCTTTCTGGCCCATGATGACATAAATCACATTGGTGGACAAGCAGTTGAATGAGCCCTTGATGGAGTAGCTGGCACGATTAAGTCCTGTGATGCTGTGTTTTGTGTAGATATGTGGGCAAGGTTGGCAACATGGGGATATGTGCCTGCTTTAATGTTTCTGTTGTTGCTGGAAATCACAACATTGAAATGTTCCCCTATTGGTTTTTGAATCTCCCTGCTCACTCCATTGATGACTTGTTAATAGCTGTGCTCAAACAAATGAATAACAAATCACAGGTTCAAAGAAAACTGCAGAACTGGAATTTATATGTAGATTCAACTCCATTGTTTCAGGGTTAAACAGGGACTACTCATTATTTTTATTTTTTTTCCCCTCATTACAACAGGTGATTTGACCTCACCTTCCTCTATATGCTGTTCCCCAGTGTTTGAATTCTAACACCTATTTTGATTTGCTGTTACAGCCTGACCTGATCCTATGTCATACACTTCCCTGCATTTAATTTCCTCCCATTCCCATCTTCAAAGCATCTGACGAAGTGGGATTTTCTCCCACGAAAGCGCATGCAATAAATAAATGTTAGTCTGTAAAAGTGCCACAGGGCTGCTTGCTTAGTCTAGCTCAGCAAAACAACACGGCTATCCCTCTGATATTGGTTAAACTAGAGATCTGCTTGTGTCTCACTCAATCCAGCTAGAAACAACACAGCAAAACACAGGCCTTTATTTCAGCTCAAATGCTTGAGCTGAGCTTTTCTAAGGGAAAATATATTTAAGAAATCACTGAATCTTGAACTTTTTTCACTTTATGGTATGTGTATTAATATTTTTGAAATACAAAAATTAATGTAACTCTCCTAGGAGTACATGGCACTGCCTGTGTACACAGAGGGTAAATAGTTTAGTATTCAGTAATTAAACATTTCTCTCCTGCTTAAGTGCACTGTATAACATAAAGAGACATCAGGTTTAAGGTTAAATGTTGCTGGTAATTCTTCAAAACTCTGATAGAACCCTGAGAATGCCAAAGTCTCCCAACTCCCAGCCCTCCTTAATTATCCATCCTAAAGGTTCCTGTGTATCACAGCTCATCCCTATGACTACGAAGATCCTTTTTAACTTGAGTGCCCCACTGGCACTTGGTGGAGCCCTGTGCAGATACAAATATGTAGATCCATATCCAATCTGCAAGAAATGGTCTGCGGATATCTGCACTGTATCCGCAGATGTGGATATAATGCGGCTATGAGCAGATATCTGCGTATTTGCAGGGTTCTAGTCCTGCACAGATAAAAATATGTGGATCCGTATCTGATCTGCATCTGCAAGAAATGGTCTGCGGGTATCCGCAAATGCGGATATCTGTGGATTTGCAGGGCTTTTTCACTTGGTACACAGCCAGAAGGGTCTCCAGTAGAGCAATGTTAGCTGTTCTGCCTACCTCCCTTGGGCCCTCAGCCATGGGGATAAATATGATTGTCCTTCCCCTTCTGTATTCTGGTGAAAAATGCTATATAGACATACAGCAGTATTTTACACCCATTTTGGATTCTTTGCACTAGAGCAGGGGTCGGCAACCTTTGTCAACCCCTGGGCCGGCCCCTCCTCCTTGACCCTCAGCTGGTGCCGACGACCCACTTCCGGAAAGATGCCATCTGGAGTGGCTCCTCTGAGCAGTGTGCCTGGGGACCCCTATCCCCAGGCAAACCATGGGAAGAAGTTGCCTGGAGTCTCTCCTTTTGGCGGCAGCAGGCCACAGAGAGGCGCCGCTCTGGGCGGTTTCTTTACAGGATATACCTGGAGCATGGCCATGGCAGGGACCTCTGCACTGTCCCTGAAAGAAGCCACTTGGAGTGTCTTTTGGTGGCAGGAGTGGCAATTTCTGTGGCGCCACAGAGGATGCCGAGTGCCGCTCCAAATGGGCTTGTGTGCCACTGCTGGCACGTGTGCCAGGGGTTGCCTACCCCTGCACTAGAGTAAATGACTGAGGGCAGCAGTCGAATGTAAATACACAAGTTACCTAAAACAACTTGGGTATCTATGTTTAGCTTCTCTACTCCCTGCACACACACTGAGCTGGTTCAAAGGGAGGGGCCTCCCTTTGAAGCAGCATTACCCAGTTGCTGGAGTGGTGTTGCAGGATTGACTTCCTGGTTGGCTGAGCAGGTCTTCACAGAAAGTTCTTCAGGACATTTGAACTGACCAGAGAATTTGCTGCCATCGGTGAAGACCTGCTGTAAATAGGGTGCAGGGCAACAGAAAATCTATCCTGGTGCCTCCAATGTTCTGAGATCTTACCAACCCTGGGGAATCCCACATTGGTAATTGGACTCAAAACTGCTGCATGTCAGTGCAGATCTTCATTACAAGGCCATCAGGTAGACCCAATACAGTTTAATAGTCAATGGAGATGTTTATAACTTGATTGTCCTTTTGTATACTATATACACTGTTTTGACTGGATAAAATATTTTGTATGATTTAAATTCCAAATGACTGTTTTTATATAATCAGCAATGCTTAGGCACCATGATTCTAGGCTCTTAATAATACTTATGGATAGATAGAGACTTGACAACTATCTACAAAATTTAGATATAGTACAATACATCTAAACACACAAGTTCAAAGTGCATGTTTTCATGGCATTACAAGCTTTCAGATCTAGTTTGTTATTCTTTGAAACGATTTTTATTCTGTGGAGTTAGGGAAGGGATATCTAGGAGACAACTGCTTATACATACAACTGAACAAACAAAAATGATTTGCATATGTATAAGGAACTTGTATATAAACTATACATAATCACAGATTCAGGAGCAATAACCAAATCTATGCTTCACAGAGGTAAGCAGTGGTTCTGTAATTTACTGGGTAGGTAAGTAATTGATTATTAAATCCTAATTCAGTTATTAGAATCATTAGCCTTACAGCAAAAGCCAGGCTGCAATTTAAGCATTTTCCATTATACTTGGGACCACTGGAACGCACAGTTTCCATAAGGAGGGGGACACATGGGTATATTTGATCAGCCATAGCAAATTGATACTTATGTGATGAAAACAAAGTTATGTTGGTACTTCATCAATAACAAATTCTTCTTAATTTTCCTGTTTCCCATAATTTAACAAGGAAGAAAAATATCAGCTATAGGCATACCATGAACCCCACAAGCTTTTTTTTTTTTTTTTTTTTTTTTTTTTTTAAATAGGGACTTGATCTATTTATGTTTAGGGACAAACTTTTGTTAAGCCAAAATTGTTTTACATTCTTCTTGTAGATTTTTAAAAAAGGCAGAGGGCAACTAGCACTTTCAGGTTGCTACCAGGAGGTCCTGTCAAAAGAGATTGCTTTTTATAGTAGTTGAAAGAATTAGGAGGTGAGTTGATCTAAACTTGGAAGGAGCTAATCTCACTAAGAGTTGAAAAATAGATTGGTGAAAAAATTTGATGTGAGAGAACTGGATGTTGAATTCTTCAATACTTCACCCAGTTTATCAGATTATTACAGGCTCCAACATAGTTAAAGCCTCTCTCTTGACTTCTTTGGCTGTGACTCTTCAAATCCAATTGATTCATTGGGAAAAATATTTTCCATATGGAAAAGCGCTCAGAGAAATCTCTAAGGATTTCCACTATAGAATGGAGCTGGCTGTTCACTGCTGATTGTAACTTTATTGGTCAAATAAAGGCATTGTAATAACAGATCGTTCAGACCTTGAGCAAGTGGACAGCTCTGAGTTCCCTATTATCCTCAAATAATGATTATGAAACTCATGGCTAGCTCAGGTGCCACTTTCAGTGAACAGATATTCATCATGAACACTAGACTGACTACACTGAGGTAGTCACTGAGTCATCTCATTTACAAGTGTCCATATTTTTCTCTTTTATTTTTATAAATCAATCTCAGGAGAAAAAAGTTAATGTTCCTATTACCAAATCTTCTTGGGAGAGTTATCATTTTTACCCTTGTGCGTTAAGAATTATTCCTTAAACTAACACAACCATGCCCAAAATTCAACAAATGAGCTTGTTAATGGCTAAACAGACCAGTGATATCAGACTAGAGCAGCATGAAAAGGCTCACCAGTAACCATGGCAGCATATCAGAGATCTGGCATGAAGGCTCCAATGGATTTAGCCGTTTTCATAGACTTGCTTATCCATATTGATAATCGGCTGTGAGTGAAGAAGGGGACCACACTGCCACTCCACCCACATCTGTCTCCCTTCCCCAGCTCTGTTTGGGACTTGTCGTGAGCTGTCAAGATTCTCATCACACCTTCGGGTGCAGTTTCAGCTGCGTATCCCACGAAAGGGCTGGAAAATTCCCCGACAATGGGCTCTCTGACTCTGATGTCACTGACAGTTTCATAGATGCAGAGACAGTCCAGGTCCTTTGAATCCTTGTTCAACAGAAACCAATGCCTGACCTTGTGGAAACTGCCTGGAACCCACCTGTCCTCCAAGACCAGTGATGACTGCAAGGGAATTGCAGTTAGAGCTGCAATACGGAGACTCCAAGGAGTGCTGCAGTTCACTATAATCTGTTCCCCACATTGCCCTCTAATCCTCAGCACAAACTGGCTGGCATGTCATGACCTGCCTATTCACTGGTGAGAGCAAAGGCTTTTCTTTCACATGCTGCTGGCAGGTCTGCCTGCCTGTGTGCTGAGAGTCACAAGACCCTGGACTCTGAGTCTCGCCCCTCCCCAGCATCACTCTCATCAGCTGCATCCTGCAACACAGCCATTGACCACAACATATGCTTCCATGTCCCCAGAAAATACCAGAACTCTGCCAACATCTTCTAAAAAAAAAAAAAAACCCAGACATACTGCCCATACACCAAGACTGTGACTGTCCGATGGATCTGTAACCCAGGATTAATATACTGTATGGCCAGATCTGTGCAGTGCTGGAATATGAAATCATGGTCTTCCATGAGTATATCCAGGAGAACACAGCTAAAGGGTTCATTTGTCACGTAATGTCTTCTACCAGAGCTCTAGTCCTCTTTCTAAAGAAAAAAAGAGGCATCTCTAAACCAGGGGCAATTTGGATCTGACACTCCTTCCACTGATCCCAGAACTGTTGGACTATACTTGATCTGCTTGAGTGGTCACTAGTCTGGAACTTCAGAAGTCTGGTACAAGTATAAACCAACCATAAGAATGCAGAATATTTATGAATCAGAGCCCTGTGGCAACAACAGCTCCAATGGGTGCTATTCTTTTTCCATTTTGATTTCTCCACCACTCATGGACTTGGAATCAAGAATAACAAAGCTAATACCCTGTCATGCACAAGAGGCGAGGATATTACAAGAAGGAAGAGAACCTTAACTGGGAAAGATCCCTCCTTCTCAAACCTCACAACTTCCTCAACATTACAGTGCAGCATGATCTCTTTACTTTAATCCAGTGGCTGTTCAAGACAACGTGCTGGCCAAGAACACTGCATTTTTTCCCAGAGCAACCCAATGGTGATACCAGATGGTTGTGTACTGTGATATATATGGAATAACATACACCCTGCCAGAGTGCCCTCTATTGGAAGTATATGACGTGCTGCCACTGTAACAGGCCATTTTGGCCACTCCAAAACCTTACGTCTGGCCTCCCACTGCTTTCTGGTGACCCCCAGATATGGACAGTGATTCGGACGTGTCAGCTCCTGCAACACGTGCTTATGCCAGATCCATACAAAAATGCCTCAGCACCTTTTATGCCTCTAGAAACTCCCTCTTGACTCTGAACAGTGATCACCATGAACTTGATACCTGAACTCTGCAAATGGAATAAATATAACACCAGGCTTACAATAGTAGATCAGCTGACTAATATGGCTCATTTCTTTCCTTGTGCACTACAGGCCAAAGCCACAGCAACTGCTCAACTTCTATTTGCATATGTCTTTTGTCTGCATAGGCTGCCTGGCCATATCACATCTGACAGGGTCCTAGTTCATCTCCCAATTTTTGGCATGAAGTTCTCTGGCTATTAAACATCCATACCTGCTTATCAGTGTGTACCACCCACAAAGAGAGAGCCAAATGGAGTGAACCAAGTATTAGAACAATACATATCATGTTTCACAAACTGCCATCGGGATTACTGGTCCTCTCTCCTTCCACACACCAAGTTTGCATATAACAAAACTGACCATGTCATCACAGGTCAAAGTCTCTTTTTTTGCCAGTTACAGTTTTCATCTCTTGCTCCCAATTGCCTCCCAAAACCTGAGAAATAGTCCAGTAAATCCACCATACTCAGAAAGAACTCGGGGAACACATATTGGAAGCAAAAGTATACTATAAGCAAATATGTGGCTTGCCAGAGACAGGAGGACCTGGAATTCAAGGTGGGCCAGAAGGTCCTCTCAACTAAACATCTCCACAAAAGCAGCACAGTCCATAAACTAGATCAGTGCTTCTCAAACTTTTCAATACCAGGGACTGGCTTGTTACCTTCCTAAACTGTCAGGAAGAAACATTGAACTAGACCATCGATATTCAAAAGCATTTCAGATATGTCAGCTAATTAACCTCGTTACTGTTAAACTTTGCCTGCCAAGGTCACTCAAAATGCACCCAGTCTCCCATTCACAGAAAACTCATTTCTGGGTCAACACAATCACTGCTGCCATCCATCCAGCTCCAGGCCATGAAGAATACTTTATCCAGGGCATTCTGGACTCCAAGATCAAAAAGGGGAAATTTATGGTAACTTATGGACTGGGAGGGGTATTGTCCCGAGAACCAGTGCTAGGAACTGGGCTACCATGTACACCTTCTCCCACCCCCATAGAGATTTCCACCAAAGCTACCCCGATGATGCAGCAAGGGTGCCCCTAACGGTGGGAAAGGAGCAGCACGTCCAGAACCGGGTCTGCAGATTCCCTGGGTGACAAGGGCTTCTGCTGTAAGGATGCAGGGACTAGAAGCTGGGTGTGCAGCCCTTGGGACAACTGCTGTTCCCACAGTGCCACTGGGAGACCATGAAAAACCACAGCCAGGGAACACTGGAGAGTAGGCACTGTAGGAAGTGTAACCAAGGGAGCCAGAGAAACTGTCACACGGCCCTTTGATTGGCCAACCTCCATATTTAACCCTGGAGGGTGCCCCAGGAAGTTGTCCAGGCAACCACAGACTTTAGGCTTGCTGTGACTCCAGATCTCAGCTTGTCTTCTGATCTCTGGACCCCAATTCCTGCCTCCTGATTCTAGCTTAGGGCTACCTATGATCTCTGGTCTCTGACCCCAGCCTGACTTTGGCCTTGACTCTTGCTTATGCAACCCAGCTTACTGACTACCATCCCGGATATGTGGGGTCCAACTGAGCTGTGACTGCTAGGCAAGACAGCCTGCGACATAGTCCCTTACATCCATGCTGCCACTTAATAGTTCTGGTAGCACCCACACTCACTAAGTCATGAACCTTGCTCAGAGGCTCATACCCACCCTGTGGGAGGGCCCAATTAACAGGACATTCATCAATTCCTGACTGGTCCAGGCATACTACTTAAACTTGGGAGGATACCGGAAATGTGTTTGTGCAGCTAGGCAGAATCCCAGCTACCTGCCACTACAGACCCTGCTCCTTATTGTGCTTCTGAGACCCAGTTTGTGATCAGGCCTTGTCTTCTGCATCTTTCTTCTCGTTTGTAACCCTGGATTGACAAATGACTGTTTCCTGATGTCTTGATCTACATGGTTGGTCACCCATGACCCAACCCTGACATGAAGGGGCCATGTGGTAGGTGAAACATATAACTCATCATATTATTGTTCTTTACTTAAGCACAAGAAACATGCAGAGCGTACAGACTATATAGAAAACCAACTACCAACCTGAACAAAACATCCCACGCTCCAGTGCACCCTTTCTTTCGGAGTCCTTAAGGGACCATCTGTATTCAGTAGACATACCTCGGTGCCTTATCAGGCTCCTGAAGCAGCTTGAGCTGATGAGAGTCCAAGGACTCCTGAATATATCAGCTCCTGTCCTTTATGACCTCCCAGTCTCTCTATCAGCCTCCTCAACCTACCAAGTGACTTTGCTGACAGGCAAACCCTCCACTAAAAATCAAGTTTTCCTGGTTGGGAACCAGTCTATCATCTGTAGTGTTTGTATTAGAATAGAGAACCACCCAACCAACCATTAATGACCCCCTGTTGTCAGCCTTGTATCACTGTGCTTTGGAATTTCAGTCCAATATGGAGGCAAAAGACCAACAGAGAAAGCAATTAGCCGCCACACTCAAAAAGGAAATGGTGTCCTGATGTAGATATACAGAGAGAGAATTCATAATCTTGCACAGAATTTATAAATTGTACAGATACTCCCAATTGTCAGAGAACGCTCATGACATTTTCAAAAAGATTGGATGTTTCATAGCACTCTGAGAGGGTGAGTTTGGAGACAAGTATCCCCTTTGCTTCCTTCCCCTTTCCCCATCATTTGGTTCTCTCTTCTGCTGGGCTCAGTTCCCTTTCTCCTGCTGAATGCTGCAGTAAAAATAGAGAACGGAGGTATGATGGAGGGCTGGGTTCTATCCCATTCAAAAGACATGCTGCTGTGTATTGGACCAGCTGTCCAGTGGCCAGGGGGCTTTACAGCTAGTTCTTTGAGATTAGTCAACCTGAAACGCAAAGCAAAGCTTGAAAGTACCTCAGCCTGTAGCAACTAAAAAAACAAAAACAGGAAAAGGGTTGCATAAGTCTCTTGAAAGTGAAACTTAGTTTCATGTATAGTCCTCATGTATAATTATTTAACAATCACTCTTGCATTAGAATTTTATGTACATGCTATAATTACAATTTCTGAGGGAGCTATAAAAGAAAGCAATTAAAGAAAAAAAAATAAATACAACAGCACTTTACAGTCGGTTTCCCTTGTTATTTGTGTGAGACAAACACAATGGAGCAGAGGAAAAAAATCAAAATGAAAACAAAAAGAGGAAATTGTAGCTTTTAAAATAATAAAAAGTTGTCAGAGAAGTGCCAAGGTAGGTGAAGTTTGTGAAACATCTTTTAACTTATTCTTCAAATGATTAAATTTCAAGCTGACTGTTCCCCTGAGTTACTGTTTCAAGTAAGAGCAAAAACCAGAGAAAATGTTTGTTTACGTTTTTCAAAGATTTCAGATATCATTTATTCTCTCTATCTTCAGCAAATCCTCATTTCCCTAGAAGAATAACTTTGGCTTTAAACATTCCCATTCTCATTCTGTGTGAGACTAATTGGGTCTTTGTTTTTCTTTAACTTGCTGTTTTAACAATCTGCCTTCATTCTTCAGTTTCTGCAGACTAAGTCCTATATTAAAGGTTGCTATCATTCATATCTAGCATACTTTGATTCATGGATCAGCTTATTCACTCCTCATCCACCAGTCAGTCCTACTGCACTAGTTTCCTGCTTGGTCTTTTATTTTTAAAACTCTTTCTGATTTCCCAGCCTCTTTGCTAATACAAAGCTGTAAATATCTAATATAATAGAAACGACACTGACCAATTGGTTATTTTATTTTGCATCAGTTTATCCAATTAAATCAGGTTTCTGCATTTGATTTCTGTTTCTCTTCTGGTAGCATTAGACCAAAGAATACTTTCTTCCTGACCAACTATGCTTTTTGCTGCTCATTGTCATTAATTCTCCTGCCATTTTCAAAGTCCTGTAACCTCCATTTTTTTTTTTTTTTAATAGGGTCCAGCTAAGGGAGAAATGTTGTCTGACTGGCTGTCTGGAGGAGTGAACATCCTGAATAGCTCAGTGACTGACCACTGGGAGCTAGTGGCAGCTTGGGTCCTGAAGGAAGGATTGATCCAGTGCTGAGGCACTGGGAAAACACACTGGGAACGGACTGCAGCAGAGGTCCCATAGAAGTGGTCCTGAAGCAAGGGTCTGCATGGGACAGACTGCAGAGGAGTGGCCCTGATTGGGGCCACAGGGAAAGCAGCCCTGGGAATTGAGATGCGATTGGAGGAGTGATTGGAGGCTGGTGGTGCACACAGGGTCCCTGGGCTGAGGCCTGAAGAAGTCGGCGGGCCTGGGTCCTACAGGGTCCTCCCCGCTTCCCAGATTGCCAGTGTGTGGCAGTGGACTTGTGGTGGCAATTGCACAGAGAGTGGCCAGGCGGCACGAGTGGGACGTTCCCCCGGAAGTGGGGGTGAATGGACAGGACTCAGCTGGAGCGCTGAGGTCCTAAGCTTAGACTTTGAACTAGAGTTTGTGGAGAGACAGAGCACAGACCACCAGACGGGGGACCACTTGAGCCAATTCCCCAGTACCATTGCGAGGAGGCGCCCGTCAGGTAGGTCCTGTGCTACAGCCTCACTCACATACACCCCTGGTCACGATATGCAGTAAGATTGTCCATCCAACTGCTGCTAGCTTCTGGGAAGATTCTATTGGGTCTTGTTTTAAGTGTCGCCCATAAAGTGTTTCTTACAACTTTCTGAAGTGAAGGGCATGAAGATGCGGCGTCTCAAAGCGGTTTGTGATCCAAACAGTCACCAGCGTCTCTAACATAAAGAAAAAGCTTTTTTCCTGTGCATTCAAAATACTGTACTAAGCAAGGCTGGTATTTTCAAAAAAGTTTGGATGAGTTGGGGTACAATCGCTATTGAAATTCAGTGGGATTTGGCACCTATTTCCATTTGTCTTCTTTCATTGTTTCTTCTATCTATCGCATGGTTTCAGGGAGATCTCTCTGTTACACTCAAGCCTGCTCCCCTGCTTCAATTCCTGAACACATTTGCAAGAGAAGAGGATCTTGGCTTTTTAAAAGATGATCTGATGCTTAATTTTGGCTTTGTCATCTCCTCTTTGTGATTTTCATAATTATCTCCACAGCAACCACCTGCGGTGTCCTAACAAGACGGTGATTTCGGATGAGGCAGCAAGAGTAGACAGAGGCAGAAAAAGGTGGTCTTTGTTTCTTAAGCAACACACATATTGTACAGGGATGCAGGAAAAAATGCGGCTACTCTGAATTTGGGGAGCATCTGAAAGAACCCCATCATTTTGCCATGTCCTGGTGGCCACCAAGTTCTAGCTGCCCTTATGAATTTAGAAGCCGCAGGGAGGAGTTGTAAAGTTTTGAAACATTTGGTTTTGTTTTCAATAACTTACTGGAGTATTGTCAAACTTGTTAATGCTTAAATAGTCCTTCACTGGAAGGTGGAAGCAGAGGGTCTGGGTTGTAGCACATGTTACACATGGAGCACTCCACCACATAGGATACAGTACTTTGAAAAAGCTATACCGCCAGCAAGGACACTAGACTGTGAACCCTTCAGCGCAGGGATTGACTCTTTGGTATGTGTATGGACAGTGTCTAGCTCAATGAAGCCATGGTCCCTTGGTGCTATTGCAGTACAAATAATATCTCTTTAAGATAGTGTCTTGCATGTTTCTCCTACACAGCTGATCTTTTTCAGCTGCTTCTTCCAGTTGTTTTGTATAGCAAGGTGGAGGTAAATGCTAGAATGTCAGGAAATGCCGCCTCAGATCAAACTAGTGGTCCATTACCCTCTCTCTTTGTTGTTGCTGTTCATTTCCAGTGCTTGGTCACTTGCAGTGTTAGCCACAGTACCGTGCTTTGGACTTTATCAGTCCACGACAGAGGTATGAAACTCATTGCTGGATGTGTATCCCTGCAGAAGAGAGTATTCTGTTATCTACTAATTCAGAGGCCAGTTAATATTTTATGATGCTCTCCAGTACGTGGTCTCCAAGGGTGCATCTACACTTGTAAATTAAGTCGACTTAAGCTTGCTTAGAAATGTGACTGAGGCTAAGACAAGACGGGATATCTGTCAGTCAGATTAGAAGAGTGACAGGTGAGAAGAGGCAGAGCCCCAAAGAAAGAAGTACACTATTATTCTGTGGCACCCCTGTCACAACACTTTCAAAACTACAAGCATATGGTAGATGTAGAGAGCAGTGGAGTCTCCAGTCTTCCTTGGAGCTGCAAGGTAGCACATGCTTTTGTGTTTGCTGTGTGGCTTTTGAAATAGGTGCAACATATTCTTCATTTTATATATGGCCAACTACTAGCATGCTGGCTTGTGTAGCTGGAACTGGGACACCCGTCACTGCCTCCCCACCATCCCCTTTGCAGGCACCTGGCAACCATGGCAGATCCTCAACTGGGGTAAACTGTCATAGCTGTCAATGGAGCTATGGCAATTCACACCAGCTGAGGAATCTTCCCCCTGAGTTTCCTAATAAGGCAGAGATGACACTCCCTGCCAGCATTCTGGTCCCACCTTGTCCAGCATGCAAGAGCAGCAGAAAACTCCTTGCACCTTCCATCAGCTTACACATGCACACTGGGCCTGACCAGAAAGTGATCCATGGTATCGTGTTTCTCTGAGTCCCTTGCATGTAGGGAGTGTGGAATCCTGCAGCAGGGATTTGCCATGTGGCTATGTAAGGAGAATTTGTTTCGAAACTCAAAATTAAATCTCTCAATATTGTGAGTTTTAAGAGAGATTAAACCATTTTCTGTATAATTGCAATCGATTAAATTTATTACACCAGTACAGAAAATGAATACACTCAAAACTGTCTGCAAAACAAGGAACTAAGTTTCACAGTTTACATGTTTTTATCTCCAGCATCAATAAGTAATAGTGCAGCTTCCCTAAATCAAGCGTAATATGTAGATTAGTTTTACAAAACTACTAAATGTAGAAAGACCAATAAAACTTAACAAAATTCATCCTATTTTTTTCAGAAAATTTGATTGCACGTTAGTTATTTAATCTAAAACAACTGCAGTACAATGTGTCTTTGAAACACAGGAATGGTGCCTCACTAAACAGCATTTCACTGTTCGCATACTACTTCAGAGCCACTTTGAACACTTTAGAAGCAAGTGTATTTTCTAACAGGAAAATGTGGTCTACCAAACACATCATATGACCTAAATGTTCCTGTTTGTAATCAGACAATATCTAACAGGAAGCATTAACATTATCTTAAGAAAGATTGCTATCTATACCTCTCCAGTCTAATCTCAATTGAGATGATGGAATTTAATAGACTGAAAGCTGGATGAAGGACTGTACAAAGAGGATTGATAAACAGTGTATCAGGTTCTGGGGAGGTGTCTAGTGGGCTGCTGCAGGGATAAGAATTAGGACCAGTTCTATTTAAGTTTTACCAATGATCTGAAAGAAAAGATCCAAAACAGCCCATTAATTAAATGCAAAGGGTTATTAATATTGTTATTAATAAGCAACCAATTGTACAAATTGTGAAGATAATGAAAAATTATAGACTGGCTAGAAAAAACAACCATGTAAGTTTAAAGCTGAAAAATGTAAATTGGTGGGTCTTGGGACAAGTCATCTGGAACATAGTCAATGGAAGGATATACTGTATTTAGAGGAGTAACAGTTGACAGTGAACTGAATACATGATATATTTGTAAAAGCACCAATGCAGATTTCAGCTGTGTAGGGTGAGTGTCTTGGTGCTGGGAGGGAGTAATCTCTCTGTAGATAACACTTAGAATATTGGGCAGATCATTATAAAACTCTAAAGACAGGGAATAATTTATTTAAAAAAAAAAAAAAACCCAGAGAACGCACCTAAACTTCCAGTTATAAATGCATACACCGTTCCTTGTGCATATGCGTGTGCATCCACAAAAAATAAGCTGCGTACTGATGGGTTATGGTGGACGGGAAGCTGGATATGAGTCAGTGTGCTCTTGTTGCCAAAAAGGCCAATGGCATATTGGGCTGCATCAGTAGGAGTATTGCCAGCAGATCGAGGGATGTGATAATTCCCCTCTATTCGGCACTGGTGAGGCCGCATCTGGAATACTGTGTCCAGTTTTGGGCTCCCCACTACAGAAAGGATGTGGACAAATTAGAAAGAGTCCAGCGGAGGGCAACAAAAATGATTAGGGGGCTGGGGCACATAACTTACGAGGAGAGACTGAAGGAACTAGGCTTATTTAATCTGCAGAAGAGAAGACTGAGTGGGCATTTGATAGCAACCTTCAACTACTCGAAGGGGTGCTCCAAAGAGGAAGGAGCTAGGCTGGTCTTGGTAGTAACAGAGGACAGAACAAGGAGCAATGGTTTCAAGCTGCAGCTGGGGAGGTCGAGGTTGGATATTAGGAAAAACTTTCTGATTAGGAGGGTGGTAAAGCACTGGAATGGGTTACCTAGGGAGGTGGTGGAATCTCCGTCTTTGGAGATATTTAAGGTCCGGTTAGATAAAACCCTGGTTGGGATGACTTAGTGGGAACGGTCCTGCTTTTAGCAGGGGGTTGGACTAGATGACCTCATGAGGTCCCTTCCAGCCCTAAGATTTTATGATTCTATGTCAGGAGGATGACACTGCGCATCGGACAGTTTACATTATCAGTGTATTTTCCAAACAGAGCTAGATCATGCCATCAAGTCCCAAGTGTGGAAGGGACACTTTGAGAGTCATTCACCCCCATGGAGTTTTTCCCACATTCCTAGGACACTCCGGAGGGGATTTTGTGGAGATGGAATCCATGGGTATAGAGACACTGGGTGGGATAGGCATAGAGGCATATTGGCTCCTTGTTGGGTAGCAGTGGTGTTGGGGGAGACGTTTGTTGTGCCATCATTAGCCCCATGGAGTGAGCTTAGAATAGATACAACATAGTGCTGTGTTACCTGATCTGCAGAGCCCTCTCTGTGGTAAAAACCAGCTATCAAGGAGACCCCTTTGGCAAACTACAGCTAGGAGGAGGGGAAAAGGGCATAGAAGGCAGTGCTTCTAAATTGTGTTACGATGGGGAAGGGGCTCACTTTGAATTTGTGTTTGGGAATCCATTCACATGTCTGCACATCTTCAGGGTGCCTTTAGACTGGACACAACCCCTGCATAGACTGTGCACTGGAATGGGAATAAATGACCTGCCAACTCTTCTCCATTTCTGATTTCTGGGATTCTCTTACTAAGTGCCAAGTAATTAAAACACTGTTTAGCCAAGGGAGTTGTTTTCCTATTCTTATGTACGGAAAGAAAGGATAGTGGAAGCAAACAGGCAGAAAAGGAGCATGGGGGGGTGTATCCATAGATGAGATTGGTGTAACATAAAATGTACTACCAGAAACCTTGCAAATAAAACCATGCAAGTGAGGAAAGAAAATGCATTGATTAACAATTATAGTGCTGTTCTAGAACAATCTAGGATACTGTGTGCTGTGCTGGTCACCCCACCTCAGAGAGCACTTTGAAGAACTAGAGGTGATTTCAGAGGAGGCTGACAAGAATGATTAAGGACATGGAATCCCATTCATGTGATGTGAGGTTGAAAAGATCGAGACTGCTTTCCATCTAAAGGGGGTAATGGACGGTATGTCGACACTGCAATCACAGACTGTGACTGCTGGTTGTGTAGCCGGCCCCGAGCTAGCTTTCATCTAGCTATCTTGGTTAATGGTAGCTACGAAGCTGCGGAAGTGTGGGCTTGGGTGTGGGCTAGCCACATGAGGGATTACTCAAAGTTCTGGGTGGGTTCATACACTTTGTACTGCACTGTGTACCGCCCCAGCTTCACGGCCATGGTGCTGACACTAGCTAGGCTAAAGCTTGGTTGGGTGTCTACTCAAGATCCATGACTACAACATAAATATAGCCTGAGAAAGAACAGGATAAAGATGCACCAAATTATGAATGGACTAGAGAAGGAAGATTGGGGGTCAGCTGTTCTCCCTGTGCCTCAATATAAAAGCAAGGGAACAGACAAAGCTTAAAAGTGAAAATTTGAAAATTGATAAAAAAGGGAATACATTTTTACACAACAGCCTAATTACATTGTGGCTCTCACTGCCCCAGGATGTCATTCATGCCGAGAACTTAGCAAGATTCAAAGAGGGGCTGGACATTTATGTAGATAGCAAGAGTTAAAATAGTTATTGCAAACAAATGTTGGAAGAGACATGAAAACACATGGTTCAGTTGTTGAGCCAATCTCTAACTATTAGATATTAACTTGAGATTGTCCTAGGGGGTGTATTATCTCTGGGGAATATGGTTATGGCCACTAAAGGAGACAGGATGCTGGGCTAGTTGGGACTACAGGTCTGTTCCACTGTGGCCATGCCTATGTTCTTAAAAATAATACAATAGATGAAAAGTATCTAGGAAATTTCTGAGAGTAAAACTCCAATTTCACTTACAGGTCTAGGTGCACCAACCTTAAAGATCCTAGCCAACTTTCTTTTGAACCATGATCTCCAGGACTGATGCTCCACCCAGCTGAGAAAGTTATTCTCTGTAGAAGGGAGCATTCAGCAGGACAATAATTTTGCAGAATTCATTACAGAAGAGAAGGTTGCAGCTCAGTTAAATCTCAGCTGAAGAAGCTGAAGTTTTAGAGTGAGAGTGTTGATGGCAGCTGCCTCTACTGTAGCAGTCTCAAGATCATGATTTCTGAACTAGAGCAGCGGTTCTCAACCACATTACTGGGTTGCCACACAGCGGTACGTGTCTCATGGAAGGCCGGGGAGATGGCTGGATTTGTCCTGGCAGGAGTGGGCTGATAAGGGTCTCGACACCCTGCCACGTGTGTTGTGATCCACAAAAGGTTGAGAACCACTGAACTAGAGGGTCGCCAGTGACATCACTGGCACTGGGCACACGGCACATGTGCCCTGAGTCCCAGCGCCCATAAGCTATGGGGCAGCCTGGGCATTTGCAGTGCCGTGGCAGGGTGCTGTGGCCAAGGGCGGGAGGTTGGCAGAGAGGCCAGGAGGCAGGCACAGGGCTGCTGGTGTGGCCGGGAGGCTGGAGATGAGGCTGGGGGATAGGCAGGGCCCTGGCGGGGGCCACAGCAAGGCCAGGGGCAGGGCAAAAGTTATGGGAGGGGCCCTTCTTTGACTTTTGCCCAGGGCCCCAGATTCACTAAGACTGTCCCTGCCAGCACTACTGCCCTGAATCTGACGGGGACCCCAGCCCGATGTAGCCCCCACCAGGGCTGGGGACCTGGGATGCAGCCCCCACCATGGCTGGGACCCAGGGCCCAGCTGCCAGCAGCAGCCCAATCCGGCCCCCACCAGGGCTGTGGATCCAGGGTCTGGCTGCCACCAGTGGTCTGATGCAGCCCCTGCCAGGGCTAGGGACTGGGGGGACAGATTGGGACCCCCCAGGGAAAAGATCCAGCCCCCCAGGTGACAGACTGGGCCCAGGGGTGGGGCCTGGGCCCTGAACATATTTTTTTGGGCAGTGACACCCCTGAGGGGCACAATCAGATCTGAAGACTGGCTATCACAATTCCCATCTTTTTCTTTATATCTCATAGAATGGGGGCTCCTATTTTTTGTTGTAACATGGGGTCACAGTATGAAAAAGATTGAGAACCACAGCTTTAGATTGCCAGGACAAGTGGCTTCCGGCATTGCTATGTCCGTAACGTTCATATGCATGACACTCTCCAAGAAAATCCCAGAACACACAACCCTGAAAACAATCATCTCTATTCTTTTGGAAGTCTGGAATACCAGTGACTCTTGGGGTTAACCACAGCTGAAAAAAAAATTGTGTACTTTTCTTGGAGGGTGGAGGACATTTCATAACATTGTTTCTGGAGGAAGGGAAGTCAGGGGCCAACACATTAGAACGGTTAGAATGAGTCGGTTGTACGAGTTGCAACATAGACTCTAATCAGGGTAGTTTAAGAGCAGTTAAAAATGCTTCCAGTTATTGAACTTACAATCAAAATGACATATCAAAACAGACATGTGGAAGAGTCCTTTGCTTAAGCAGATTTGTGGCACTACAGCTTCCTCCAGTGACTTCTCTGAGTAAAAATTTGAGAATGCTTCCACAGGGCATTGTTTAGGCCAATGTGCTATTAATAAGCTTGCTGTGCATTATTTCAGAGAGCATTTGCATTATAACTATTTATGGAAACTGCAGGGCAGATTTTGACCAATGCCCTGTAGATCTGTGTCTTCCCAAAACTCATGGTGGCCCCCGCAGGCCTAAGGGAAGCTTGACAATCAAGGTCACAGCTTGTACACTACCACCCACCCCACAGTTAAACCGCCAGGCACAAAACGCAGGGCATGAAGATGAGATTTTCCAAAACACACCTCATTCAACCTCTATAGCACAGACACTGTGTGCAATTTTCCTTCTGTATTTGAGGGCCCGTTCCCTTTTCGATGTATAGGGAATCTGTACCTCATGTATAATAAAGAAAGATATAAATATGCAACAAATTGCATGAATGGAAGGAGAATACATCCTTGGGAGTTAAATTTAAGAGCCCAACTTAATAGACCAACCTAATGCATTTTAATGATAAAGCTGCTTATTTTTTATATTGCTGTTTCACTGCAAGATAATAGGAATTATTTAAACTCTGTTGGGCCTCCTGTATATCACTATATCATTTGGGGATAAAGCTTCAAGAATTGCCCACCAATGTCCTCCAGAATTAGATTTTCCTAAGGTCAAGACAGAGACTATTTCCCTATGCGTTTCTATAGCACTCACACAAAGGGCTTCCTGACCAACACACTTTTACTTTCTTCCTCACATATAAAGATAAGGTAGACATTGCCCTTCTTACTGAGGAAAGCTGGAGGTAGCTCCTTCTGAAGCTGAACAGGAGAGACTGACAGTAGCTGAGGACGTCATGCTTGGAAGGAAATGGATTTGGCAAGTTGTCCTGCTTTTGCTTTGTTTATTTGTGTCTCTATGTGGGTCCTGTGGCTGGGATCCTTGGGTCTTTGATCAGCTCCTTTGTTTTAAATCTCTGAAGCCAGGTTTACACTGCCCTCCATTTTCAGCAGCAGTCGAAGGGAGATACGCAAGTTACCTAAAATAACTTGCATATCTCACTCCAACTTCCCAAAGCCTAGATTCCTAGAACATCCACCATGGTAAGTAGAAGGGAGGGCTGTGCTACATAGTTGGATGGTCTTCAGGAACTGACTTACCAATCGCCTGAGCGGGTCTTCACAGACCCGATTAGTAGATCGGGAAGGTCAATCTAATTGCTGCTATCAGTGAAGACTAGACCAGAGTAGTTCATCCAACCTCACCACTGAGAAGGCAGAGCTAAACAGTGAGGCTAATTATATCAATCACTTGCCAAACAAACAGGATCGTTGCCAGTGGGGCAATTTTGGAGGAGCAGCTGCGGATCTTGTACTTGGAGGTACAACATGATGGCAGGATTATTTAGTATTCCTGAAGCACCATCAATAGAGAGACTGAAGGGAACAAATGACTATTTAAAAGCTGGAGCCAGCAAAGAGGCAATAGCCAGAAGATGGGAAAGGTTGAAAGAGAGCCTAACTAATCACTGACAGGCAGCACAAAGAGCAAGCTTGGGTGGTGAGTAGAGGGAAATATTTTGGCTGCAGTGGATGGCCACTCCTTGGTGCAGGATCTGGAGCCCAGGGGTGAGAGAGTGACCAGGGTCTGCTGTATTAGCTGGAGTTGGTGAACAGAAAACCCTGTGACAAGGAGAGATCCCAGAGCTGAGGCATTGTCTCAGCCTGGTGAAGGCTAAGGGACTCATTTGTGGTGTTTAGAACTTTGCTTTGGATTCTTTTATTGACTCTCAGAAGGGGAGAACTTCTGAAGTGCTGTGCTACATCAAAGCATGCCACCCCCACTCAGTGGAAGAGGGGTAAGTATGTATATGGTACCCGAGGAGGGTCTGTGGTGATGACCTGTTTACTGAGTGAAAGGGGATCTGTAAACTCTCTGTCTAGAATCAATTTTAGTCTGGGCTTCAGTCTCAGGATAGCAGAAAATTTCTCTTGTGGGTAGCTAACTAAGTGTCTATATCTTGTTTTTACTTTGTAATTTAATTCACTCTCTTAAATAGATGACATGCCCACAAGCACAGGGTGTGAGCGAATGGACCATTAGGTTTTGGTTCTATTTTACATCAATGCTGCACAGGTGTAAATGACAATAGAAGGTGCGAGGCAGTGGAAAATTATACTCATAATTATTAGAGTTCCCCCCCTTGAAGCTCAAAATAGTGAAGGATTGCTAGCACTCGCTAAGTAATCTGTGATATTGAATTTCTTCACACATTTGTCCTGTGTTTTTTGGTACTTCACAGTTTAGTGTCAACTAAGAATTGTTCTGTTACTTGTTTTTCCTCCAAGTTCCCATCTCTGGCTGAACACCCTGAGTGTCTTCTGACTATATTATATACCAACCAGAAACTCCCAGAAAGATTTGATGAGTTATCATGGTTCTGATTGGTTGACAAATGTTAGTGGATTACACAAATAGTAGGAAAAAACAGAAGAGAAGGGGTGAAAGAGAAAATGGGGGCGGGGGAGGAATCGGGGGGCCAGGAAGAGATAAAGAAGATGGTGAAAAACTTAAAGAACACAGAGACATAAGTTTTAAATAAAATATTGAAGGCGTGTCAGAGAAGGATAGTATAAACTAACAAAAAGAAAAAGGGAGGAAAAATTACTATACAAAAGAATTAAATATAAGAATTGATATGCTGGACCTGATCAATGGTTTAGCTATTCTGGTATCTTGTCTCTAACAGTAACTGGTACCAGCTACTATTCAAAATAAGCACAAAGAAACCCTGTATTGGACAACTATGCAACAATCTGCCTTTAAAGAAAATGTCTTCCTAATCCAAGACTGTTGTTAGTTGATTTAATCCCCAAAGCACTAATTTATTGTATGTTACTGCATGTTCTCTAACAAGGGAGATGTAAACTTAGGAAAGATGGTGCAAAAGACAACAAGATATAATGCAGAAAGCATTGAACTAGGAGCGAAAGTAAAAGTGAGAGAACAAATCCAAAGGAAACTTAGTGTTTTTATTTTATACAACGTTCAATGCCAATGTTAAACTGAAACAAATCATGCTTTATTATATGCATCCCATACTGTACCTACACTTTCACTAGTGACGTGCACCAGGGGCGTAACCATGGGTGAGCCCAGGCCCACCCACTTTGTCATGAGGCCTGCCCTTAGTGCCTGGCAGCAACACAGATTTCTTTTCTGTGGCTGCAGAGCTGCCCAGCAGCCATCGGCTGCTGCCACAAGTGGATCAGGGGTGCCAGAGCCAATGCCTCTGCTCCGCTCATGGCTGCGGGACCCTGCACTGGTGCTTCTGCCCTGTTCACAGCCATGGCCACCAGCTGCTGGCCAGTCCTGCAGCTGCGGCAGCAAAGTTTACGCCGCTGCCGGGCTTAATGCTTCTCTCCCTGCCTTTGGTGGGAGCTTCTGGTCATGTGACCGGAAGCTGCCCTGGGCCGGGCCCACCCTCCACCTTCTGGAGCCCGGCTAGAAATCAGGGGCTGGCTACACACCTGAAGTGCACAGGGACATAGTGCACACAGGGCATTAGTGGGACAGGTATTCCAAACTCGCATTAGCAGGTTTAGCAGTTCTGGCTGGCAGGGACTGAATGAATGTTCATGTCCCTTGGATAAGCTATTCCCAGCACCAGGAAAATGAGGTATTGTACAGCTGTGGGGATGGGGAGTGAAGGAGAAATCAGGCAATGGCTACTAAAAGGAGCTGTTCTTCTATGGGGAACCAAGGAGTCACCACAAAAGGACTTTCCACTCATAGGAATATCTGCATAGTTGCACTTGGGTTGCTGGCTATGCATCCTCTGCAGAACTGCAAAACACTTTGGGGGGGGTGTAGAGGAAATTCTGAGGAGGACCATATGGTTCTTTCTACAGAATTTTTGCCTGTCAGGAGGGATCTTTCCACAGGAAGGGAACATCATGCCTCTCCCTCCTCCCCCATGATTGCTCTAAAAACAGGCAACCATGGAGGTGGAAGGAAGGCTATTAGAGACACACAGGGGCTCTACTCAAGGCTAGCTTATGTAAAGACATGCTCCACACCATTGAAAATGGGATTAAAAATCCCTTCATTTTGGTGCTGGGTCCCCATTTACAACTGACCTATCCTACCTAAGCCCACTGACTCACTCTCTCTCTGGCATGTGCTGTCGTAATGCTAGCTTATCAGGATTACTGGCCTCCCTTCTGGCAGCAAGATAAAGTCAGCAAACCATGAACCCAAACTGCAGCTGGTGCAATTTTGGGTGTTTTTTACTTCAACTCCCATTTGTAGTCCACACCCTTCGTGTTTACAGTGATGGCTTATCTCCCCAAGTGGTGCCACTCTCTGTTCTGGTAAGTCCATTTCTGAAAACTGTCGTTTGACTCTTGCTTCAAGTGAGAAAGCTGTTTGTTTTACCTTACAGTCAAAGGGGCTGTAATCACATCAACATTCAGAAATACTCTTTGGGCCAGCGCTGCTGATGCATCCCTATTGTTTCTATTTGTGATGGACTTCTAAGACTAGTGAAAGGCAGGAATGGAGGGAAGTAAATAAATAAATAATATCTGATCTGCTTTCTGGGCACAGATGCACATTCATCCTTCTATAATTAGATGGTTTTATGCACCCTGTCCTAACACTCACCACTCTTGTTCACGCGCTGAGCTCTGCCAAATCTACTTTACTCCATAACCCCTTAAGTGCAACTCTCAGGCTGTTCCCTACACCTGGAATATCCTGCTTGACTCTGTATACCACGTGCCCCTGCCTCTCTTCTGGAAATCTCTCCACCTTTTTCTATAGCCCTTCACACTATGTATGATCCTTCAGTTAATTCTCTTTAAGCATTAAAGGGGCTTTTAGGGGGAGGGAAAGAGGTGCTAAAATGTCCAATCCAAGGAACAGCACAATCTTATGTCTGCCCTCTCTCCATCCCCCTTGTCTGATATCTTGCTCAGAGTCCTCTCTTGTCATGATGGGTTTCCACTGGAAGGAGTTGTACCATAATTCATCATGAAAAGCAGCCTGCCCTGTGCTATAGTCAGCTGTTAAATAATTATCACTTTGAGTCAGAAAAGTACCGGAGGTCAAAACACTAATTTCAACCCATGCAGATGCATTCAGCCCTGCTCTGGGCTCAGCACAAACCAGTGAACAGGGAAAGAGCAGAAAGTCTGCTCATGCCAGAACCATGCAGAGTGACTACAACTTCATCTCCCCAAGAGGGACTTATAGGGGCAGTGCTGGTTGGGGATGGCCAGGAAAATCAGATACAGTAAGTGCACCCTGGGGATATGGGAAAAGCCTCAGGCTACTGGCAATGCATTTGATTGCAGCATGGGAACCTGCCAGGTTCAAAAATAATTTTATATCTTGATTTCCCTAATATAACTGTAAACAAATCTTATTTTTAAAAGTTGCATAAGAATTTTGTATTTGTGATAGCTGCTTGCTTATCAGCCCTGGGCCTTTATTCAGAGGTCAGGTACAGCACAAACACCAAGCAAAGCCTCAGGCTGGTCTACTAATATTCGCTCCAAGGCATGGTGGGGGCACAACTCTAGAAGCCAAGAATTGCTCAGGCCATGGCAGCCATCAGTCTTGTTTCTGAGGATCACAGTAAGGGTACTGATTATGAGGAAGGCTTTTTGCAATGTGAGACCCTGGGAAATGAAAGGAGTCCATCAAAATAATTTCACAAAGGCCATTAAACTGCCATGAGGTCAGTAAACTTTCATGGGCTAGGCTTACAAGCAATGCAGAGGTGGAAGGCTCGGTGCTCCGTTACCGGTCTCCTGTTCCCCTGCAGCAGATGGATGCACTAGTTATCTAACTTTGAAAATCTAGAGTGAGGAGAATGTATGTGATTTATAGGGGTGGGAGCAGAGTGTAATATTAGAATACACAGGCTCTGATGTTTGATTCATCTTTGGCAATCCAAATCCAATTATACCCTAGGCCCCCAACACCCTCCCTCTGCATTTTCCTGCCCTCTCCCCAGATCTTTCTCCTACCAGGATTGCTTTGCTACCTACAGGAGTCCTGTGGGTAAGGCAGCCTATTCTCTCAGTTTTTCAGGAGATGCTGGATGTCTGGGTTCCTTAGACATTTTGGGGGACCCTACAGATGTGGCTGCTGCTCCCTTGGCTCATACAAAGATCATCTAGAGGCCATGTATTGCAGCAGCAGGGGAAGGAAATGCTGCACTAGGGAAGTCCCGAAGATAGTGTGTTTTGGGGTTTCCCTGACTATCTCAGAAGCCTCGGCCTCTCTGCCATTTCAGAACATGAGGCAAGTTTGAGTTCATACAGCAGTGGCCTGGATCCTTTGATACGCGGAGGACATCCTTCAGACAGGGGCCAGATTCCTGATCGCCCTGTATCTTATGTGGTCTTTTGCACCCATGCAAAATGAGCTCTAAAGCTCTACTAAATCAGAATGGTAACGATTCAGACTCACTTTGCACTGGCATACATGACTGTATAAAGTGCAGGGCAACAGGATATCTGGAATCTAGGTTCTCCAGGATAGCTGTTGTTGGTCAAGCCCCCCAGAGATGGCTGCTTCAGGGGACTGAGCACCCAACAGCCATTGGAGAGCTAAGGAGAAGGAACAGCCACTTGGTCATGGTGGAGAGACTGAAAAGGTATTCAAGGGGCAAACTCTTCAGAGCCCATCAAAAGTAGTTGGGGAGAGGCACTTTGAGATTGGAGCGATGGGCCCTGGGAAGGGAGAGGGCAATCAGAATATTTGCAGTCAAAATGTTTTCCCAGTTACTGTTCAGAAATTTTAGGCTTCCCACACCTCAACAAGCAGGAATACTTCTTATGGGGGCTTGCCCTTTGAAGTGATTTTTCACTCACACTATGAATGTAGTTGCATTCTCATGGCTCAAATTCCAAAGGGGTAGCCGTGTTAATCTATTGTAGAAAGACAACAGAGTCCTGTGGCACTTTTAAAGACTAACAGATTTATTTATCGCATGAGCTTTCGTGGGAGAAAATCCCACTTCGTCTGACGT